>CM035443.1:119179195-119204195 GCA_020310875.1 Ceratopteris richardii | reverse complement strand
TATGTGCACGCCTTATATAAATCCATATGGTGAAAAAAATATAGGTATCGTTTTCATGCATATCAAACTTAACTAAAGAAACTATTGTAAAGTACACAAACCCATAAGCAAATAAGGCTAGCATGCTGTAATGAAATAAGACACTTAGGAGATAAATAACCAATAGCATACACACTATAAAACCACCTGCAGAAAGATTCTTCCACCTACAGAAAGACATTCTACTTGTGAAAAAATATTCTAGTACAAATGACAATTTTATCCTATGTGTATGTGTATGTATGTATATGTATACATGTCCATATGTGTGTGTGTATGTGCATGTATATGCCTATGTGTGGTAATGTTTGTGTATGTGTATGTATGTGTATCAATGTGTATGTATGTGTCTGTATGTATGTATGTATGTATGTATGTATGTATGTATGTATGTGTGTGTATGTATCTATGTATATATGTATATATGTATGTATGTGGGTGTGTATATGTGTATGTGTATGTGTTTGTGTATATGTGTGTATGTATGAGTATATAAGTTTGTATAAACGTGTGTGTGTGTATTGTTGGAGTTTGAGGACTGCAAAAGCACGCGAACAACACAAGGATAAAGAAGAAGCTTGGAGCACAACACACAATAATAAATGTATTACCAAGAGAATGTACAAAGTTAAGTAGACCATTAGGGTAATATGCATATATGCAAGCCGGGGGAAAAAACATCCTAAAGAGGGAAAAAATGCCCCAACGGTACTAGTGTGTTCACACACATCACCACCTAAATATATAAACAAATCCCCCTTGGAAGTGATGCGGTGAACAAGGAGTTGGCATCATGTATAAGGATGTGCCAAGCCATGTGGAATCAATCCACAAAAGGAAGTAAGCCCAAAGATTTATGGAAAGCGTCAAACTTCTCCCTAGGTAGAACCTTTGTGAAAAGGTCTCCAATGTTCTCCTATGTGGGCACATATGCCAAACTGTTCTCTCCACAAGAGAACCTATCCTTGACATAATGATAGTGTACATCAATGTGCTTAGTTCGAGCATGGGACACAAGGTTTCTCACAACTGCCAATGCACTCTGACAGTTAATGAAGATGGTGGTGGAAAAAGACTCACCAACACCCAAATCATCTGAGCCACACACACTTAACAATCGCTATGACAGCTACCCTATACTAAGCCTCACTACTCGAAGTGGCCACAATAGGCTTCTTCTTGCTCAACCAAGATATAAATGAGCTACCAAGCATGAAGAAAAAGCCATGAGTGGACACATGAGTGTCATATCAACTAGCCTAGTCAGAGTCCGAAAAAGCATGTAAATATGGTGGTAGTGATCCCTCCTTGGAATAAAACAATCCAAGTATCCGGGTACCATTGAAGTAGCGAAAGATGCACTTAACTACGTACCAATGCTTGACACCTGGGAAATGCATAAAGCTGCTCATCTGTGAGACAACAAAGAGAAGGCATAATTAAATCAAGCATCAAGCAGCCTGCTGATAGAGAACAACATCAAATGCATGTCCAACGTCATGAAGATGCAACCATAAATATGTCTCCATAGGATTGGCAATAGGTTTACATTCTTCAATTCCAAAACACTGCAATAGTGTGTTAATATATTTTATTTGACACAAAGCTATTCCACCATCAACTTGCATAGACTGAATGCCCAAATAACGATGCAAATGCCCCAAATCTGACTTCTCAAATAAGGCATGTAAATCAGCCTTAAAATCAACAATATGCTTCTCATGAGGACCACTAAGCAACATGTCATCAATTTAGATAAGAATGAAATGAAACACATCATTTCCACGCTTAACATATAAGGTGCTCTTAGTTGGTTGTTCTCAAAACCATGTGCAATCAGGTAGGCATGTATTTTTTTCATACCAAGCAAGTGGGGATTGCTTCAAACCATATAATGCCTTTTTCAATGTGCACATATGGTTTTCATGCCCTTTTTGCATAAAGCCATGGGGTTGAAAAACATACACTTCTTCATGCAAGTCACCATTTAGAAATGCAGTTTTAATGTCCAACTGATGTATATTCCAACCATGATAAGTTGTAAGTACGCAAATGCTATGAACAGTAGTCATTCGGCATGTAAGAGCAAAGGTCTCATCAAAATCAATGCTTCTTTCTTGAGAATAACTCTTTGCAACAAGCCTAGCCTTATACCTATCAATTGTTCTATCAAGCTTACACTTCAGGTTGTATACCCACTTAGTGCCAATGGCTTTCTTTCCAAGAGGCAAGTGACATAAAGATGAGATACCATTTTTCATTATAGCATCATATTCAGATTGCATAGTAGCCATCCAATTTTTTCAATTTTTCATTTCATCAAATGAAATAGGCTCATTCTCATCACAGAGACTTGAGGCAGCCATAGCATAGCAATCTGATGCAAAAGAAGCACTATGAGAGCCATAATAAGTATGATATGATAGATGTGCATCTAACTTCCTATCATATAAAGTTTGTACCATCCATTTTGGCATAGTTTTTGTCTCCTCAATATCAGCTCTCTAAGTGCATCATGCAAATCTGCATAAAAAATGGAATGATCTGCATCATCACATGAAACTTGTAAGGCTGATAAGTTGCCTCATTAGGATCAGAACTAGACTGTCCACCTATATAAAGAGGCAACAAAGTGTCATACATGTCTTTGGAGCTAACTAATGTCTCCCTAGTACATGAAAGTAATGGTTAAATAGCATCTTCCACAAAAACAACATCACGGCTAACCAAAATGTGTTTAGAATACGGATGATACAAATGATAGCCTTTGCTTTCAAAACTATACCCAACAAAAATACATTGCAATGCTTTATCATCCAATTTCCTATGTTGTTGTTCAAGCACTAATGCACATGCCAGATAACCAAAAATGCACAAGTGAGCAAAAGATGGCTTGTGACCAGGCCAAGCCTCATATGGAGTGAGATTGCAATGCTTTAGTGGGACACCTATCAAGTACATATGTTGCACACATAATAGTCTCAAGCCATAAACTATGTGGTAAAGCCTGACTCTTGACCATACACCTCACCATCTCCATGAGTGGCCTATTCTTTCTTTCAGCAACTCCATTCTGTTGAGGTGTATATGACACTATACATTGTTTAATCCCACATTTAGCCATAAATGCATTAAAATCAGAGGACACATATCCCCCCCAATCAGAATGGAGGGTGCCCATTTTACATGCTAACAAGTTTTTCAACCAAAACCAGAAACCTTTTGAAGCACATAATGACTCCGGATTTGCTTTCAATGGATATACCCATGCATGCCTAGAAAAATTATCAACGAAAGTCATGAAGTAAATATAGTTTCCAAAAGAGGGTGTTTGTATAGGACCACAGACATCATTGTCAACAAGCTGCAATTTCTGACTAGCTCAAAATGAATCATATTTTGGGAATGAGGAATGCTGCATTTTTCCCAAAATATAGCCTTTACAAACATGTTTACTAGGTGCCTCAAGTTTGGGCAGAGAGGACACCATTTTAGATTTCTGCAAGTGTAGCAAACTAGCAAAATTCAGATGACCAAAGCATGCATGCCAAAGCTTTGTATTTGACAAAGCTTGAGAATCATGTACGACACATGTTGAATCATTCATAGATTTTTCATAGTCTATGAGCTTGTACAACCCATGACATAAAATTCTAGAAGCAATAATGACATCGTCATTTGACAAATCATGAACTATACATCTACCATCAACAAATTTTAGAACTAAGCCAATCTTGGCTAAAGCTGAAACTGATAACAAATTCTTCTTTATCCATGGCACAAATAAAGCATCTGACAATGTAAAAGAACTACCATCCACAGTAGTCAGAATGATCTTACCAACTCCCATGATAGGATAAGAGGAGTTGTTGGCACATGTGACAATATTCCTTGTAGGGGTAGGCTTGAGTGAAGTGAAGAAACTGTGCTGCGAGGTAATATGTTTGGTTGCCCTACTATCAAAGTACCAAACATATGAGTCTATTGCAGACATACACTGTTCATGAGAACATGGGTCATAATTACAAACGATGGTGAATGCCCATTCTTCATTTTGCACAAGATTAGCAGACTTTGTTTTGGGTGTAGAGGCCTCTGCAACAACCATTCCAAGCCTCTTTCTTCCTTGCCTCTTTAGCAACCAATTTTGGACAGCTCTTCATGACATGATCATTTCCTTTACAATATTTGCAAAACAATTTATGCTTTTTTGTTTTCTTCTCGTCTCTGTCATCCTTCTTTGATTGTGCAGAATTTGTAGATTTTTGCTTACTAATAGAAGAGCTCCATTTACCTTTATCCTTCTGATTAGCTAGGAAAGCTTGATATGCAACATGCATAATGGACTTGTTTTGCCTAGACCGATCTCCTTACAACAAAACAGAGATTACCCAAATATTAAGGCATTTGGATTGCCTTTCATCATCAAACAAAGAGTAGAAGCAAAGCTCTAATATGAATCGGTAAGACCATTTAGAACAATTTGGACAAGTGAACTGTTAGGCAAAACTTCAATAGCAGAAATCAACTCTTTCTTCAAATCTTGATCTTTGTCAGAAAATTCTCCATGGAATCTCCTTCATTCATGTGCTCACTCTCCAAATTTTTTCAGAGGTAAGAAACACAAGCCTCATTCCTTGCCTATTATAAAGTGGTAAGTGTATCCGAAGCATCCTTAGCTTTTCTACAAGAGTTAATGTGAGGAACAATGGCACCTTTCACAGGCAATGGTATCAATGCATGTGTCTGAGCATCTCAATCATCCCAACAAATTTGCTCTATAATAGGTGTAGTAGGAACCACAACACAAACAAGAACATGAAGAATATCTACATCTTCAATGTCATTTGCATGACCTTCAACAACTATGTTTGCAGGTGTAACATGATGTTTTTCAATACCTTGCACAATATTCCATAGTCCTTTTGCAACCAATACATGGTGCATCATATAAGACCATAATGGGTGATTGGTACCGTCCAACTTATCCTCAGCAACCAACATACAGAATACAATCACTGCTTTCAATGATGGCTACTAACTAAAATACCCTGATACTGGAAAGTGATTATATCTCAAAAAGTTGAACAGAAGTACCTTTTCAAGTTTTGCTAAACTTGTAGTATGCTTTGAGATGCTTATACTGGCGAACCAAAGAATGTATATATCTTTCCCATAAAAAAGATAAATTTTCCAGCACAAGCACTGCGATAGTGCATTCGGAGGCCAAAATGAGCTCAGAGTATGCTCACCAATTTTCATGCGATTCTGAGACTGTGATCGAAGGGGTGTCGATGATGCCCTAGAAGAAGCAGTGACGTGCTTTGATACCAATTGTTGGAGTTTTGAGGTGTGTGAAAGCACGCAAAGAGCACAAGGGAGAAGAAGGAGCTTGGAGCACAACACACAATACGGAATGTATTACCAAGAGAACATACAAAGATAAGTAGCCCATTAGGGTAATAGGCATATATACAAGCTAGGAAAAGAAAACCTCGTAAAGAGGGAAAAAAGTGCCCTGGCAATCCCACTGTGTTCACACACACTATTACCTAAATATATCAACATGTATGCATGCATGTATGTATGTATGTATGTATGTATGTATGTATGTATGTATGTATGTATGTATGTATGTATGAAAGTATGCATTTATGTATGTATGATGTATGTGTGTGTGTATAAATGTGTCTCTATGTGTATGTATGTATGTGTGTGTATGTATGTGTGTGTATGTGTGTGCGTGTATGTATGTGTGTATGTATGTACATGTTTATATGTATAAGTGTATATGTGTGTATGTGGTTACCATTAGTGCCCATGTGAAAGGCCAAATGGATGTTGGACATTTTTGTATATGTTCTATAATCTAACATATAGGGGCTTGGTTAGCCACAAACATGAAGTTTTGATCGCATTTGTGAAACGTAGGAAATCTGTGCTCGTGCTCTCTTTGTGTGTGCTCTATGTGTAACGTGTGTTTTTTGTGTATTCTGCATTCCCATCGGGAGTACTGTGTGTGACATCCAGAGCTTGGTTTGGTAGTGCAAGGGTATGCTCATGAAGATCACAAGAAGGAAAATCCACTCCTGTACATCTTGATCACACCACTTCACTAGTACCAAAGCAGTTCAAAGCAAAAGGTTTTGCTATTGTGCAAGTGAAGCGAACACCCACCCATGACTTTCTCCAAGGCTTATGATGAATGCAGTGGCCAATGCAAAGAACTTGGCATACATTGTCTACCAAAGTCACTGTTAATGTTGTTGGCTATGTACGAGGGATAACCTCAATGATCAAGGAAGAAAAAGGTTCTCATCGGGAGGTCACCCATCCCTGTACTGTTCTCCCCAGAGCTTGCTTAACTCACAATCTCTTACCACTAAACTATTTTCTTATGGTGTTTGAGGAGGGGAAAAGAATTAGGTTCACATTACATTGAACACATTTTAGGCCCTAAAAGATTCATTCTTTGTTGTCAAAATCTTTTTTCAAGAATTTTGGATGATTCTTGGAGCCATCTTGGAGTAATTTCATACATAATTATCTTTACATAGGTTTAAGAACATCAAGAAGAGTGTTCTTTGTACTTCTCTAACAAAAAATATTCAACTTTGGGGTTGTGTTTTCAGTGACATTAGTAAATTTACCATCTTCCTCAAAGGTTTTCAATTGTGGTGGGAGCAACCACCACACGTTTATGCAAGTTTTTGATCCTGAAAAATAGAGTTGGGATACACTTGGAGGTGTTGTTGGCTAGTGTTTGGGCTGTAAATTCAACCTTTCAATGCCCACTTACTACTTATACTAAGCACATACACACTATGTACTCTTTTGTGGCTGTAAATTCAACCTTTCAATGCCCACTTACTACTTATACTAAGCACATACACACTATGTTCGTTAGGAATGGGCGGTGGCATTAACAATCCGAATGGTTTACCATGATGACGTTTTACACACTGACATACAATGCATTGAGAAACATAATGTGCAATATCTTTTTCCATATGTGGCCAAAAGAAAAGATCTTTGCAGACAAAAATGGTGCTTTGTATGCCTCTATGACCCATGTAAGATGGTTCATGCATTTCTTTGATGATAAAATCTTTGAAAGCTTGAGTTATACATAATCTATGTTGAAAATAAAGAAAACCATTATGAAATGTATAATGTTCATCAGGTAAAGATGCACCATTGTTGAAATCATGCCATGCGAGTGAAAAGTACAAATCAGATGCATAAGTGGAAACCATTTCTTGAAAAGAATGTATTTGTATAGCAGAAATATTATGCAAAACAACAGAATGTGAAGGAAATCGGCTAAGAGCATCAACTACAACATTAGCTTTACCAGACTGATATTGGATCATGGGTTGGAAATTTTGAATGAATGATGCCCATTTAAGATGGTGATCAGAGCTTAAGGGTTGATTTAATAAATGCTTAATAGCCTATTGATCGGTTTTGATTAAGACCTCACAGCCCATAAGATAGTGTTTCCAAATTTGCAAAGCATGCACAACTGCTAACAATTCTTTATCATATGTACTATAATTCTTTTCTGAGGGCTTAAGCTTCCTACTCTCAAATGCAATGGGATGATCATTTTGCATTAAAATTGCACCTATCTCTGAACCACTTGCATCTAACAACATGAAAGGGTTGTGAAAAATCAGGTAATTATAAAACAGGTGCATGTGAAAGTGCATGTTTGAGTTTTTCAAAGGATTGTTGTTGGGTAAGTCCCCATGCAAATTTTATTTTGTTTTTCAATAACAAGGTAAGGGGCAATGCCAAATAAGAAAAATTTCGAACAAACTTCCTATAGAAACTAGCCAACCCAAGAAAAGGACGAACATCATTGATTGATTGTGGTGTAGGCCATTCTAATATAACTTTAATCTTTTTTGGATCCACATGCACACCTTCACTTGAAATAATATGTCCTAGATATTCTAGCTTACGTTGAAAGAAGTAACTCTTTTCAGGATTACCGTAAAGTGTGTTCTCTTGTAGTAAATGAAAAACTGCTTTAAGTTGCATCTCATGCTCACTATCATTCTTACTATAAACAAGTATATCATCAAAAAATACAAGAACAAAAGCTTGGTAATCGAGAAAAATGTTGTTCATCGTTCGTGCAAATGTAGCAGGGGCATTAGTAAGTCCAAAGCACATTACCATAAATTCATAATGGCATGTTTGAGTTCTAAACACAGTCTTACAAATATCACTTTGCATCATACAAATCTGATGGTATCCTGATTTTAGATCAATTTTACTAAATATACGAACTCCTCGTAATTTATCTAAAAGATCATCTATTCGACGAATAGGGTATCTATTCTTTATTGTGATCTTGTTAAGGGCTGTATAATCAATGCACATTCGATAAGTTTTATTCTTCTTTTCTACTAAGAGAACTGGTGCTCCAAATGGGGAAGAACTAGGCCTTATAAGTCCTTTCTGTAGTAGGTCTTTTACTTGGTTTTCTATTTCCTTTTGGTGTAGTGGGCCATGTCTATAAGGTGCTTTATGAGGAGGAGAACTACCAGGGACTAAGTCTATGCTACGGTCAAAGGATCCTCGAGATGGTGGCAGTTCAGAGGGATACTTAGACATAAAACAATCCTTATAAGTAGTCATAAAAGGTTTATGTGCATCAGAGTGTATGAATATAATCATTGATGACATTGAAAAAAACAATGCATGAATTGAATCCTTTCCTAAATGCACGTTTTACTTGAGTATGACTAATCAATGGAAATGGCTGGAAATCATGCCATGCAGACAAAGTAATAATTTGACCTTTAAATTCAAAGTTAAAGGTATGCGTATGGTAGTCAATGTGTGGGTTATAATGATGATGAAAAGGCATAGCTAATATAATATCGTAAGATTGCAAAGGTGCAATTAAAAATGTTCGTGAATCAACATATGGGCCTATGCTAATAGTAACATTTTGCACTTCTCATGTTACATTATAACGATTACCTTGAAATGTAGCTTTTACTTTATACAAAGAAGGAAACATTTTTAATTTAAGTTCTTGTACTAATAAATGTGAAATAAAATTGTGTGAACTACCATCCTCATGTAGAATTTTAATGCGTTTGTTGTTTATAGTACCCTGCATGCAAAGTAGAGAATGAAGAGACATATCGTTACCCAAGGTACTTAAGTCCAACGGGTTTCATGCTAAGAGGTCGCAATTGGCACTTCATTTTTGTATGTCCAACAATTCCAGCAGGTGATTCGTGGTCGCTTCTGTTGGGCATCCATTGCTGAAGTTTGTAGGGTAGGTGGTTTCGTAGGTTGGAGAGATGAAGCAACAGGTGTAGTTGAGTAATTAGATTGCGGTGGATGAGGAAAACCAGGGTAAGATGGGGTATTAAAATTATGTTTCATGGGAAGATTTGGTTTAGCAAAGAGTGGTCATTGACGTCGTTGTTGTAGATGATGTGACTTGGTTATGGATTGGAATTCTTTTTCTGCATCATAGGCGAAAGATGTAGCCTCGTTGAGGGTTCTAGGACATAGGGTGTGAAGCTTAGCTTGGATTCCCACCTCCAAACCATCTTTGTATTTTTGTTGCAAACTATCCTCGGGTACATCTTCAAGCATTCGAATGAATAGTAAATTTTGCCAGAACCGCTCTGTGTAGGTAGTAACCGTATCACCCTCCTTCCATGTAAGGGTCGTCCATGCACAACTAACATGTAAATGGTATTGAGGAGGAAGAAAAGAATCCTTCACTTTATCCTGGAAAGCCTTCCATGTTGTTGGTCACTCGTTACTGTGCTGCAAGATATTCCACCAGAGTTGAGATTTTCCTACTAAATAGTTAGTGGCAACTTCGACTTTTTCACTTTCAGCATATGTTTCATCAGTATAAAAATCATCAAACTGTGAAAGCCATGAAAGGATTAAAGGTCCATCCTTATGGCCATCAAACTCGTAATTCTGAACGGCAATCTTGGAATGCATGCCATCATTTGAGCACCTCGTAATTCGTGCCATAACACTATTTTTCTAACTATTTCTAACAATAGAACCTTCTACGCAAATTTATTTACAAACTAAATTATAAATCGGATTTATTCATGTCTGCCCTAAAGTGAGATTATTGGTGTCCGCCCTTTCATGCTTGCACGCCCTCACGAACCTTCAGCTACTATATCAAAAACACCAAAAACACATTAATACATTAATAAATTAACATCCTACAATGCATTGTTCAACATATTCCATAATGTATAACAAGAGCTCTGTGAGGATTAGTTAGAGTCCCTTGTCCACCTCCGATCTTGAAATTATTTCATACCTTCTTTTCAAACTACATCACAAATTCATTGGTTCAAAGTTGATCCTCATACATAGCTTCAAAACTCTAAGAAAAGGAACAATGTGGACAGAGGAACAAATGATGTGTACTCTTCTTGTCATGGAATGTTTGATGCTAATTGGAAACATACAAAGTGGCACATACACATGTTAGAGCTAATTCTAGGGACTTCCATCATTTCATATGTTGAAGTATACAAGGTAATCACATTGCTAAAAATCACATATCATCACTTTGATGACATGCGATTTGAGGGAAGAAGATTACCATAAATATATCAACAAAAGGGGTGATAACAATTCCTATAACCAACATTCTAAAATATTGTCTCTTTTCAAGCCAAATGTCAAACAATGTGAAAAAGCATTGCAAATATTATGCCAAAGAAATCAAGATGTATGTATGTATGTATGTATGTATGTATGTATGTATGTATGTATGTATGCATGCATGTATGTATGTATGTATCTATGTATGTATGTACATCTGTATGCATGTATGATGTATGTATGTATGTATGTACGTATGTATTTATGTATGTATGTATTTATGTACGTATGTATGTATGTAAGTATACATGTATATATGTATGTATGCATGTATATGTGAATGTATGTATGTATTTATGTAGGTATGTAAGTAGGAATGTATGTATGTAGGAATTTGTATGTATGTATGTATGTATGTATGTATGTATGTATATATGTATGTATGTATGCAGGTATGTATATATGAATGTATGTATATATGAATGTATGTATATATGATTTTATGTATGCATGTATATGTGATTGTATGTATGTACTTATGTAGGTATGTAAGTAGGAATGTATGTATGTAGGAATGTGTGTATGTAAGTATATATTTATGTATATATGTAATTATGTATGTATATACACTACAAGAAAAAGGGGGGCGTAGCGATGCCCCCGAATCGGAAAAAAAATGGGAACCGTCGCTTATGCGACGCGCTCGTTGCATAAGCGACGGTACGAATTTCGATTTTTTTTTTGCCCGACCCCCGTCGCCTAAGCGACGCTATTTAAAAAGCGTCGCTATTTTAAAAGCATTGCTAGCACCGTCACTCCCTAGCGACGAACTCAACGATGTTGGCAAACTGCAAAGCATCGCATATGCGATGCTCTAGAACGTAAAAAAAAAAAATTTGATTTCTCCCGGCACATTTGTGCCGGGACTTGGACGCGAGCAAGAAGAGAGAGACCGAGAGAGAAAGAGAGAGAGCGCGCGCGCGAGAGGGAGAGAGAGAGAGAGAGAACGAGGCCATTGGCAGGTATGCGCACACACACACACTTACACACACATACATATGTACACACACATATACACACATAGACACACACACACATACACATAGACACACACACACATACACACAAATACACACACATATACACACATACACAATGCATAATGCATACACATACACACATGCACACACAATGCATACACATGCACACACATATACATGCATAATTCACATGCATACATACACATACATAATGCATATACATACATAATGCACATGCATACATACACATACATAATGCATACACACACATATGCATACATCATGCATACACACACATACACACATATGCATACATACACACATAGACACATAGACACACATAGACACATACACACACATAAACACATACACACTCATAGACACACACACATACACATAGACGTGCACACACATACACACACATATACACACACATAGACACATACACACATAATGATGCATTCACACACATACACATGCACACACACATAGACACACATATACACACACACATCCAAACATACACACTCATAGACACACATAATGATGCATTCACACACATACACATATATATCAAAAAAAGATATATTAAAAAAGGTAAATAAATAAATATACATATATACATGTAGGTTTATATTATCTAAAGGTAAGAACAAGAACTTGAATTTACTGGACACTTTTTGTCCGCGCATCTTTTAAAACTATTAATGCATCTCTCAAAACATTTACGCAAAATTTGATTGTTTTGGATGGCATGATACGATTGTTTGTTTTGGAGGATATGAAGTATGTACCTTCATTGAATGATTTGTCAATTCACACATATGTTCATATAATGGTGACCTGGATGAATCGCATGCACAGAGGTTACTCAAGATAGAGCACGATTTCTCGGGTATGCAGTAAACCTCTTGCATGTCAATGATGAGCATCTGAACTTTAGGATACAAACTGGACTACTCCATTATAATCAGATTGTTTTCTCTTGAGTAACCTCTGTGCATGCGATTCATCCAGGTCACCATTGTATGATCTATAAACAGTGCCAAATTCTTTGAATAATAATTATAAATCCACTTCTCATACTTTCAAACTGAACATATTTGTGAATCGAGAAATCATTCATTTCCTCCAAAAAAAACAATCGTATCCTGCCATCCAAACAATCAAATTTGCTGTGAATATTTGGAAAGATGCATTAATAGTTTTAAAAGATGCGCGGACAAAAAGTTTCCATTCAATTCAAGTTCTTGTTCTCACCTTATCTAAAGTAAGAATAAAAACCAGCATGTATATATATATATATATATATATATATATATATATATATATGCATATATATATAAATAGATAGAAAATTGAAATTTATACCTTAATAGTGTCGAAACAGATACATTACTCCATCCAAAACGATTTTGAAGGTTGAGATAAGTAAGCTCGCACTTAGTCGTGTCAAACGACTTCCTTCATATACATGCTTTAGACATTCCTCTCGAAGATATTTCTCATTTTTAGAAATATCAATGCTCTCACTGTCATTTTGATACCAATCCTCAATAAAATCTACCATGCCATCATCTTCATCATTGTCACACAAATCTTGTACTTTATCGTCTTTTGAATATAGATCTTTCAACTTTGCATATTGCACAGGATTAGTTTTGTGTAGCCTCCTCATGGAAGCTTCTGATAAACGAGGTCTTACTGGTAATTGTGAATGATGTGGACGAATATCATCAACATCATACGTTGGAATCTACACATGTGAATAAAACTCATTAGTATTCCATAAATGAATAAAAATTAAACTTCAAATATAAAATTAAGTATATAACTTATTAAATATGGATAGAAAATTTTTATTCTCTCTAGCTAAAAGGTGCTCTTGGAGGTCTACGCCATCCATAATTCACTAATAGTTCATCACCAGCATGTAATGTAGTAATAGCATTGACAACTATGTATCTTGATACATCTCTACTCATGTATGGTGATTCATGACTATTTTCACGCTCCTCAAATGTGCAATTAGTCCTTGAACTATTATGTAACCCTCGACTACTATTTATTAAACCTGCTATATTTCCATGTGTGTAAGGTCTTCCATCAATATATAATCTTTCATTTTCTGCATGTAAAATCCTTCTACTAGTAAGGGATGCTGCGTTCAAGCATATTCCATAAGTACTCATGCTTTGAACATAACGTGAAAATCGATGCCAATCTCCCCATCCATATATAGGACCACAAAATCACATAAGAGTGACTTCAAAGTTTGGGGGCACATACAAATCCTCTACAATAAAGAGACCACGACCAGCATTACTAATAGTGGATGGAGCAATCATATAGCGATTACCCCAAAAGTTGAAAACCTCTCCATCTAAAGGAAGTGGTCCTCTATTCCATCCTCCATATCTTCTTCTATCATATGTTTGTACTAAAGAACGATCACGAGCTGGCAATGGATAATCTCCAGCCGTTTCACTCTCTAAACCAAGAGGTAGAGGATTTCTAGAAACCTCTGCTTGTAATTGATGAACAGCAAGTCCATGACGTGTACGAGGTATATTAACATTATGAGAAAAATCATCATCATCATCATCATCATCGAGCAAGTATTCATGTATATCAACAATAATTTGATTTTATATATGGTTTTTAAATAAAATAATGACATTAATATATATAGAAAATACATACCCAAGCATTATCACGTTGACTAGGTGATGGTGCACGCTCAAAAGTACCATACTCTACCTCATGTTCAATACATTCCAATCGTGGTCTTCGATACGTGCCATAACAAGAGTTACACCAACATATAATATGCTCTTCATAGTAAAATTCATCATAATTCCTATTGGAGAACACATGTGAAGTTGTTGCATGGGTAGGAGGTGGTGGAGTACCCTTTGATTGATCAGAATCTGCACATAATAAGAAACATAAAAAAAAAAAGTTATGTATCCATCAAATATATTAAAAATTAAATATTTCATATACTTACAGTATAAAGTCGTTGCACGAAGAGGAGACGGTGGTGGAGTTCCATCTGATTGATCAGAATCTACAAATAATGATATTTGATATTAATAATTTGATTATCTACATAAACAAAAAATTCACATATACATATTTACACATACACACATATTCACATATACACATTTACACATACACACATATTCACATATACACAACTACATATTATTGTGGGATAAATGCATGTATTTTGTATGAATGAGTGTATATGCATGCATGTGTGTGTACGTATATATGTGGATATGTATATATATGTTTATGTTATATGTATGTATATGTGTATATGTATACATATATGCATGTGTATATGTTTGCATGTATATGTGTATGTGGGTATGTGTATGTGTATGTGTGTGTATATATGTGTATGTATTCTGACTTTTTTTTCTGTTTGAGATTAAATTAACAGGAGATATTGTATGGTCGAAAAAAATAAGAGGCGAGCTAGCATACCACCTGAGTCGTGGCAGTTTTTTCGTAGACAGCTACGTCTTCAGGAGTCATTTCCTCATCAGAAGGTACACAAATTAATAGTTTATATTAATAATTTTTATATATTTTAGTAGTTTTTTACATTTAATTTATGTATTTTTTTCTTGAATAAACAGGCTGCTGCAAAGAAGAGATTGGAGTCGGGCCACACATCGCACCTAGGCCAAATTGTCCATAATGGTTTTGTAGCTACGTTTGTAAGTGTTATTGTGAGTATATTTTTTATTTTAGTTAAAATGCAAGCAACTAATGTTTTTTATTTGTTTCATTCTAGCGGAAGTATTATGGCCGATATCCTATGAAACAGGAGATCGAGTATGCTACACATTTTGGATATCGGCGTTTGAGCGAGTATATGCAAGATCATCCTGATGCCTTTGTGAGTATTTTTAAATTTTATATAATTATTTTGTTTTTATGAGTGTTTTAATTATTTTATTTATTTATGTTTGTTATATGTAATACAGGAGTATTATGGAGAGACAAATATGGATGAGGTGGAGAGTCAGACACAGAAGGGACGATCTCGATCGTCACAGGGTGATCATGACGATGAGGATGAGGATGATCAGAATGATCATGATATTTCTGATGATGATGATGATCATGATGATGATGATCATGATGATGATGATTAGGATTTGAGTTGATTATGAGATTGGATTATATGTATTTACATTGATATATATATATATATATATATATATATATATATATATATATATATATATATATATATATATATATATATATATATATATATATATATATATATATATATATATATATATATATATGAATATATATATATATATATATATATATGTATATATATATATATATATATATATATATATATATATATATATATATATATATATATATATATATATATATATATATATATATATATATATATATGTGTGTGTGTGTGTGTGTGTGTGTGTGTGTGTGTGTGTGTGTATATTATTTCAGTTATGTTTTGAATTGTGTGTATGGTATTAAGTAATGAAGAGTTTTGTTCTATTGATTGTTATTATTGTTTATATTAGGCATGTGTTTTAATACTTTAATTATGTATGTGTACGTATATGTATGTATGTGCATGTGCTATGTGTATGTATATGTATGTATGTGCATGTGCATGTGCATGTATAAGTGTATATGTGTGTATGAGTATGTGCATATGGATGTGTATGTACGTATGTGTATATGTATATGCATGTATATGTATAACTCTATGTGTATATGTGTGTATGTGCATGTGTGTGCATGTGTATATGTGTTTTAATACTTTAATTATATAATTCATTCATATGTGTGTACCTAAGTGTATATGTATGTGTGTGTATATGTATGTATGTGCATGTGTATGTGTGTGTATATGTATGTATGTGCATGTGCATGTATAAGTGTATATGTATGTATCAATATGTGCATGTTCTTGTGTATGTGTGTGTATATGTATATGCATGTATATGTATAACTCTATGTGTATGTGTGTGTATGTGCATGTATATGTGTATATGTAGGTATATGCATGTGTGTGTGTGCATGTGTGTGTGTGCATGTGTATATGTGTTTTAATACTTTACTTATATAATTCATTCATATGTGTGTACCTAAGAGTATATGTATGTGTGTGTATATGTATGTATGTGCATGTGTATGTGTGTGTATAATATGTATGTATGTGCATGTGCATGTATAAATGTATATGTGTGTATGAGTATGTGCATGTTCTTGTGTATGTGTGTGTATATGTATATGCATGTATATGTATGTGTGTGTACATGTATATGCATGTATATGTATATGTGTGTATATGTATATGTATATGTATATGTATATGTAATTGTATATGTATATGTATATGTATATGTATATGTATATGTATATGTATATGTATATGTATATGTATATGTATATGTATATGTATATGTATATGTATATGTATATGTATATGTATATGTATATGTATATGTATATGTATATGTATATGTATATATGTATATGTATATGCATGTGTATATATATGCATGTGTATATGTATGAAACATGCATGTGTATGTGGATGTGCATATACATGTATTTGCATATATGTTAATGTGTGTATGTATATATATATATATATATATATATATATATATATATATATATATATATATATATATATATATATATATATATATATATATATATATATATATATATATATATATATATATATATATATATATATATATATATATATATATATGTATGCATGGACGTCTTTTTATGTGATTGTAGGAATGTTTGTGCATATGCATGTGTATATGTGTGTATGTCTAAGTGTATGTGCACATGTATCTATGTGTATATATGTGTGTGTATGTGCATGTGTATATATGTATATGTGTGAAAGTACATCTTCATCATGTATAAGTGTATGAGTGCATATCAATAAGTGTGAGTATGCTATGTAATGAAAATAAATCAATTCAAATGATCTACAAAGAATAGAAATTGTACTTACAATTGTTAGCCATTTTGCTTGGTTAGCTTCTTGAATAACCTGCAATAAAGAGAGAAAGAAAAGAGAGAGAGAGAGAGAGAGAGAGAGATCTAGAGAGAGAGAGATCTAGAGAGAGAGAGAGAGAGATCTAGAGAGAGAGAGAATTCAAAGAGAGAAAGATGTAGAAAGAGAGAAACCAAGATAGAGGGAGACAATAATAGAGAGCTTAGGCAAAACAACAATTCTGCATATACTTGCTTCAGCTCGTAAGCGCAGCGCAATTGCGAACGTTGGAGAGCTCTTCAATCGGATGCGTGAAAATGCCGATTGCAGAGCCTCCAACGTTTTAATTTTTGTTCGTCAACAGATCATCTTGTAAGCGATGCTGTTCATTGTAGAATAGGGGACAATTTTACCGTCGCTTATGCGACGGCAACTAACGTCCCCTACGTGATGCAAAAAAGCCTCGCTTATGCGACGCTTTTAAATTGCATCGTTTTAGCGACATTTTATGGGAACGTCGCAATCCCGTCGCGTCACAAGTCGCAAATACCGTCGTTTTTTGCGTCATTTATTCGACGGTCGACACGCGACGCTAATTAGGACGCAAGTTGCAATTTTATAGCGACGAAATTCTGTCGCCTTAACCGTTGCTATACGCCCGTATTTCTTGTAGTGATATGAATATATATATATATGAGTCTATGTATATATGAATGTATATATATATGAATGTATGTATATATGAATGTATGTATATATGAATGTATGTATATATGAATGTATGTATATAATAATTTATGTATGTATCTAAGTATATATGTAAGTATGTTTGTATGCATATATTCATGTATGTATTAAACTATGTATGTATATATGAATATATGTAAATATGTGAGTATGTAAGTATGCTTATATGTAAGCATGTATGCATGTATGTTAGTATGTATGTATGCATATATTTATATATGTAAGTAAGTAAGTAAGTAAGTAAGTAAGTAAGTAAGTAAGTAAGTAGATATGTATATAGCTATGTATGTTGTATATAATTGATGGGGGAAGTATCTCAACCCCTAAGCAACGATGAAGCGCGAATGACCTCCACAGGTATCCTTCTTTGACCTCTGCACACCAAAAATGCTCTTACTCAGAGCTTATGCAGAGAACTCCAGTGAGCTTTTGTAGACCTGTAGTAGACACCAAGGGCTTTCCAAAAAAACAAATTTCACTTGAAATGGATGCTTACACAAAGAGAAACAATGTCTACAACATGAGCTAGTTGAATGCTCACAACTGCTAGTCAAGCAGGGACCTCACTTCACTCCAGCAAACTTTTCTCAGAGATTATACAGAGAATGAATCTCAAACTTATGTCAACTTTAGAGGACTCTAATAGCTACCCAATGACACCAAAATCATAGCAAATGGATACATAGAGAAGGAGAACCAGCCCTTACAACAGAGAGCAAAATATTTCCAACAGAGCCTACACAAAGAGAGAGATATCAATCACACAACTTCACTAAAATGAATGTTGCTCCCAGCTTACTCAGAGAATGCTCCAGAGAATTGGTAAGCATAAAATAGACTCTTATATCTATCCAATGAGACAAGAATTACATCAAATGGATACCATATGAGGGAGAACCAATGCTAACAACTCAGGGGTAGAGAGTTGCAACACTGCCTGCGCACACACATAGATATGCCTACTCAAAGAAAACAAACAAGCAAGCAAGGGGGTTGCTTAAGCAAGGGGCTTGCTTATCACAACTCCAGCACTTAGTGCTCACTTTACATGAGCTAAAACTCCAAGAAGATGGCCCAAAAGAAGTCGGGATACATGCTCCTTTTATAGTGAGAGGTGTGCCCCTAAAATCTAGGAACTACCTTTCCAAATCAGCCTCCTAACTTGGAGGAATTAGTTGAGATGACTTGGGGAGTGGTTGAGTGACTTTTCTTGATGGAATCTCGTGGCTTTTGGCTTCCTTTGATTGATCCACATGTCCATAAAAGATTCCCCACGAATTTTTAGCTTGAAGCTTGACTTTTAACACTCCCCCTCAAGCTTCAATTCTTCATCCTCATCCAAGCTCCTTCATGTTGATGCATTGCTTGAATTTTGAAATCTTCATCCCATCCAAAGCCTTTGTAAACATGTCCGCAACTTGGTCCTTAGTACCAATATGATGTACTGAAACTTCCTTGGATATCACCTTTTCCCTTATGAAGTGATAGTGCACTTCAATATGCTTGGTTCTAGCATGATAGACAGGGTTCGATGCTAGATGAATGCTACTCATGTTGTCACAAAAAATTGGATATGTGTCAACCTGCAAATTAAGCTCCATAAATAGCTTCTTAATCCACATTAGCTCACATGTGACTTGAGCCAAAGCTCTATACTCAGCCTCGGTGGAAGATAATGCCACCGTGGGTTGCTTCTTTGAAATCCATGAGATGATCTTGCTACCTAGCATGACTAGGTAACCACTTGTACTCCTTCTATCTTCCTTCGAACCGGCCCAATCGGCATCGGAATAAGCTTTGACCTGCATATCATCATCAAATGAGTAGAACAATCCTTCATTTATAGTGGCTTTGAGATATCGCAACATTCTTCTTGCAGCTTGCAAGTGTGTAGTCCTTGGACTATGCATAAATTGTGATAACACTCCAACTCCATATGCTATGTCAGGCCTGGTTATTGTGGCATAATTGAAAGAGCCTACAATAGATCGATACAAAGTTACATCCTCTAATGGCTCTCCATCAATGGAGCTTAGCTTTACATTAACTTCCATGGGATTTGAAATAGGCTTGCAATGTAGCATCCCAAACCTCTCAAGTAGGTCTAGAATATACTTCCTTTGTATGAGCATAATACCTTCTTCTTTGTATACAACTTCAATGCCAAGAAAATACCTAAGATCTCCAAGATCAGAGATCCTAAACTCCTTTCCAAGCTTTGCCTTGATCTCCTGAATGCCCTTTGTATCATTACCTGTAATGATAAGATCATCTACATACACACACATGTAGACCACAAGTTCTCCTCTTTGTTTGATGAAGAGAGATGGATCCGCCTTGCATTGATTGTAACCACATTTGATCAAATAGTCCACCAATCTTTGGTTCCAAGCCCTTGGAGCTTGCTTTAGGCCATAAAGTGCCTTCTTCAACCTACAAACATGATGTGGAAACTCTTTATGAACAAAACCTAGTGGTTGCTCCATGTATACCTCTTCTTCCAAGTCTCCATTGAGAAAGGCATTCTTGATATCCAATTGGAAGAGCTTCCATCCTTTGCTAGCAGCCATTGCAATGAGTGTCCTAATGGTGCTCATCTTTGCCACGGGGCTGAATGTCTCTTCAAAGTCCACTTCATAGGTTTGTGCAAAACCCTTAGCCACCAATCTTGCTTTGAACCTAGAAATAGATCCATCTGAATTCCTCTTTACTTTATACACCCACTTATTACCTATTACCTTCATGTTCTCCTTCTTGGGCACTAGAGTCCATGTTTGATTTTCCTCAAGTGCGTCGATCTCTTCTTGCATTGCCTCTTTCCATTCGGTGTACCTGCTTGCATCTTCATAGCAATCGGGCTCATGATCTTCTACTACTTTGTTCATATATGCATAATGTGTTGCCATGTATGAATCATAAGTAAACCTTTGAGTTGGATACTTAACTCTAGAAGACTTCCTTTCTTCACCTTTTGGAGGAATAAACCTCCTTTGCCTTGGGAACTTGATCTCTTTCTTTGACGTGGCTTCTTTCTCCATCATGTGTCCTTCATCATCTTCAACTTCATTACCTTCTTCATCCAACTCCACCAATGTTGCTTTGCCTTTGTTGATTGATTGTGCTTCATAGCTTGATGAAGGTCTCCCCCTCCATGGTGAGTTCATGCTTGAACTATCTTCATTGATGGAACACCTTGGGCCGCTTAGCTCTAGGTCGATTTGTTCTTCATCATGTCCATGCTTTTCTTCTTCATAGTCCTGTATACAATCATACTTCTTATACCAAGGGAGTAGCTCATCAAATGCTACATCCCTTGATATCCTCAAGTCCTTTGTATTTGGGTTGAAGCACCTGTAACCTTTATGATCATTTGAATATCCTAGAAACACACACTTTTCTGCCTTTGGTTGTAGCTTGTGCCTCAATTCACTTGGCACATGTACATAACAAGTACATCCAAATATCTTCAAGTGGGAAAGATCAGGTTTCTTACCATAATAGGCTTGATATGGTGTCAAGCCATGGATCCCTGAGGTAGGAGCCCTATTCATTAGATACACGGCGGTATTTGCTGCATCACTCCAAAACATGTTAGGTACATTCATCTCATTAAGCATTGCTCTAGCGATCTCGACAATGTATCTATTCTTTCTCTCTGCTACTCCATTTTGTTGGGGTGTGTACCTGCATGTTACTTGCCTCTTGATGCCTTGATCCATTAAAAAATCAGAAAACTCATTTGAGAAATATTCTCCCCCTCCATCGGACCTTAGCTTCTTGATATATGTACCTGTTTCCTTCTCTACCATTGCCTTGAATGCTTTGAAACATGTAAACACATCTGATTTGTTTTTGATGAAATAAACCCAAACCATCCTTGTGCAATCATCTATAAAAGTGACAAAGTACTTGTTACCTCCAATGGATTGCTCTTTCGTTGGCCCCCACACATCTGTATGTATCAACTCCAATGGATGTTGGCTTATGTAGCCACTCTTCTTGAATGGAAGTCTCGCTTGCTTCCCTAGTTGACAAGATTCACATAAATGCTTCATACCTTGTCCTTGGAAGTTGGGAAGACCTTCAACCAGCCTCTTGAATTGCATTTCCTTCATTCTTTGTATGTTGATGTGACCTATCCTCTTGTGCCACAAGTCCAACTCCGAAATCCTCTTGTTTCCATATGTGAAGTAGACATGTTGAGTAGAATGAGAATTTACCTCCAAAGTGAAGAGTCTCCCTTGCTTCTTTCCTCTTGCTATGACCTTGTAACCTTGCTTAGGGTTCTCCACAAAGCATCCACCTTTGTTGAACCTTACTTGATAGCCTCTTTCAACCATTTGCCCAACGGACACCAAGTTCTTTGTGATGGTAGGTACATGCAAGACATCCTTGAGACATCTTCCTTCCTCCTTGTCATCCAAAGCTACATCTCCAACATGGGAGATCTCATGGGCTGTATCATCACCTGTTTCTACATGTCCTTTACCTTTGGGAACATGTAGATTAGTAAACCAAGAAGCATTGCAACTCATATGGTTGCTACATCCACTATCAATATACCAAGTGTTATCTACTTTGCTTGAATTCCCATTCATGTGCATCATCAAGAGATTGTCATTTTCTGAACTTGTAGAAGCATAATTACCTTGGCCTTTGTATGAAGAACCTTGATTATAGTTCCTTTGGTTTCCTCCTTGGTAGCAATCTCTAGCATAGTGGCCAAACTTGCCACATATGTAACATCCTTCGCCATCTTGATTCCTGTTTTGTTGATGTCGTCCTCCTCTTCCTCTTGATCTTCCTCTCCCTCTTTGTGATGAGGTGCCTTGGTCATGTCCTTGATTTCTTGAGTGGCCTTGCCTTCCTCCAAACCTTCCTTTGCCCCTTCCTTGTCCTTGTCTTCCTTTGCCCCTTTGATTACCTGCATAGAAAACTTGTGCATCTTTGCTTTTAGTTGAACTTCCACCTATGTTCATTTCTTCGGTGACCATGAGAGCAACCAATTGCTCAAAATCGGGAAGATTATCCCTTACATAAACTGAAGTGGTAAAGGGTTTCCACTTCTCATCATCTCTCAAACCATTGAGAGTATAAGCCACAAGATCGTCATCGTCTACGTGGCTTCCAATGGATCCCAATGCATCTGATAACTCCTTGACCTTAAGTATGTAGTCATTTATGCTACTCCCTGAGCTCTTCCTAAGGTTGTTGAGCTCATTCTTGAGTTGGATCTTCCTTGCTTTGGTGCTTGTTGAATAAAGCCTTTCAAGTGTCTCCCATACCTTCATGCTTGAATCCAGGTCTTGGATATGGCCGATCATGCTATTGCTAATGTGTTGGGAAAGAATAAAGATAACCCTCTTGTCTCTTTCATTCCATTCCCTAAAGGCCCTTCTCTGGTCATTGGTTGGATTCTCATCCAACCTAGGTCTTGGTTCACTTCCACTAATCAACCCCCAAAGGCCCTTGCCCATAAGATAGTTGGAGACCCTAAATCTCCATGGTTGATAGTTACCTTTGTCTAGCTTTTCAATTTGAGTGTTGAAGTCTCCCATATCTAGTCTTTGATACTTGACCTAGCCCTTGGCTAATGCTCCAATGTGTGTAAAATGAAAATGAGGCTCTGAGGTTACCTCAATCCAAAGCTTTCCTTAGATGGACACCTTGTGCTCTTGCAAATTTGAGTAGAATAGCTCCCCCTTGATGTGAGCTACCTCCAAGAAGCTTTTGTTGATGCAACTCTTCAACCACCAACTCCAAGATGTCTTCTTGCTTGTATGTGATACCTCCAAGATGCCCAAATGCTTTGATACCACTGATGGGGGAAGTATCTCAACCCCTAAGCAACGATGAAGCGCGAATGACCTCCACAGGTATCCTTCTTTGACCTCTGCACACCAAAAATGCTCTTACTCAGAGCTTATGCAGAGAACTCCAGTGAGCTTTTGTAGACCTGTAGTAGACACCAAGGGCTTTCCAAAAAAACAAATTTCACTTGAAATGGATGCTTACACAAAGAGAAACAATGTCTACAACATGAGCTAGTTGAATGCTCACAACTGCTAGTCAAGCAGGGACCTCACTTCACTCCAGCAAACTTTTCTCAGAGATTATACAGAGAATGAATCTCAAACTTATGTCAACTTTAGAGGACTCTAATAGCTACCCAATGACACCAAAATCATAGCAAATGGATACATAGAGAAGGAGAACCAGCCCTTACAACAGAGAGCAAAATATTTCCAACAGAGCCTACACAAAGAGAGAGATATCAATCACACAACTTCACTAAAATGAATGTTGCTCCCAGCTTACTCAGAGAATGCTCCAGAGAATTGGTAAGCATAAAATAGACTCTTATAGCTATCCAATGAGACAAGAATTACATCAAATGGATACCATATGAGGGAGAACCAATGCTAACAACTCAGGGGTAGAGAGTTGCAACACTGCCTGCGCACACACATAGATATGCCTACTCAAAGAAAACAAACAAGCAAGCAAGGGGGTTGCTTAA
>CM035443.1:119141695-119174195 GCA_020310875.1 Ceratopteris richardii | reverse complement strand
TCCACAGTAGTCAGAATGATCTTACCAACTCCCATGATAGGATAAGAGGAGTTGTTGGCACATGTGACAATATTCCTTATAGGGGTAGGCTTGAGTGAAGTGAAGAAACTGTGCTGCGAGGTAATATGTTTGGTTGCCCCACTATCAAAGTACCAAACATATGAGTCTATTGCAGACATACACTGTTCATGAGAACATGGGTCATAATTACAAACGATGGTGAATGGCCATTCTTCATTTTGCACAAGATTAGCAGACTTTGTTTTGGTTGTAGAGGCCTCTGCAACAACCATTCCAAGCCTCTTTCTTCCTTGCCTCTTTAGCAACCAATTTTGGACAGCTCTTCATGACATGATCATTTCCTTTACAATATTTGCAAAACAATTTATGCTTTTTTGTTTTCTTCTCGTCTCTGTGATCCTTCTTTGATTGTGCAGAATTTGCAGATTTTTGCTTACTAATAGAAGAGCTCCATTTACCTTTATCCTTCTGATTAGCTAGGAAAGCTTGATATGCAACATGCATAATGGACTTGTTTTGCCTAGACCGATCTCCTTACAACAAAACAGAGATTACCCAAATATTAAGGCATTTGGATTGCCTTTCATCATCAAACAAAGAGTAGAAGCAAAGCTCTAATATGAATCGGTAAGACCATTTAGAACAATTTGGACAAGTGAACTGTCAGGCAAAACTTCAATAGCAGAAATCAACTCTTTCTTCAAATCTTGATCTTTGTCAGAAAATTCTCCATGGAATCTCCTTCATTCATGTGCTCACTCTCCAAATTTTTTCAGAGGTAAGAAACACAAGCATCATTCCTTGCCTATTATAAAGTGGTAAGTGTATCCGAAGCATCCTTAGCTTTTCTACAAGAGTTAATGTGAGGAACAATGGCACCTTTCACAGGCAATGCTATCAATGCATGTGTCTGAGCATCTCAATCATCCCAACAAATTTGCTCTATAATAGGTGTAGTAGGAACCACAACACAAACAGGAACATGAAGAATATCTACATCTTCAATGTCATTTGCATGACCTTCAACAACTATGTTTGCAGGTGTAACATGATGTTTTTCAATACCTTGCACAATATTCCATAGTCCTTTTGCAACCAATACATGGTGCATCATATAAGACCATAATGGGTGATTGGTACCGTCCAACTTATCCTCAACAACCAACATACGGAATACATCACTGCTTTCAACGATGGCTACTAACTAAAATACCTTGATACTGAAAAGTGATTATATCTCAAAAAGTTGAACAGAAGTACCTTGTCAAGTTTTGCTAAACTTGTAGTATGCTTTGAGATGCTTATACTGGCAAACCAAAGAATGTATATATCTTTCCCAAAAAAAAGATAAATTTTCCAGCACAAGCACTGCGATAGTCCATTCGGAGGCCAAAATGAGCTCAGAGTATGCTCACCAATTTTCATGCGATTCTGAGACTGTGATCGAAGGGGTGTCGATGATGCCCTAGAAGAAGCAGCGACGTGCTTTGATACCAATTGTTGGAGTTTTGAGGTGTGTGAAAGCACGCGAAGAGCACAAGGGAGAAGAAGGAGCTTGGAGCACAACACACAATACGGAATGTATTACCAAGAGAACATACAAAGATAAGTAGCCCATTAGGGTAATAGGCATATATACAAGCTAGGAAAAGAAAACCTCGTAAAGAGGGAAAAAAGTGCCCTGGCAATCCCACTGTGTTCACACACACTATTACCTAAATATATCAACATGTATGCATGCATGTATGTATGTATGTATGTATGTATGTATGTATGTATGTATGTATGTATGTATGTATGTATGTATGTATGTATGTATGTATGTATGTATGTATGTATGTATGTATGTATGTATGTATGTATGTATGAATGTATGCATGTATGTATGTATGTATGATGTATGTGTGTGTGTATAAATGTGTCTCTATGTGTATGTATGTATGTGTGTGTATGTATGTGTGTGTATGTATGTGTGTATGTATGTACATGTTTATATGTATAAGTGTATATGTGTGTATGTGGTTACCATTAGTGCCCATGTGAAAGGCCAAATGGATGTTGGACATTTTTGTATATGTTCTATAATCTAACATATAGGGGCTTGGTTAGCCACAAACATGAAGTTTTGATCCCATTTGTGAAACGTAGGAAATCTGTGCTCGTGCTCTCTTTGTGTGTGCTCTATGTGTAATGTGTGTTTTTTGTGTATTTTGCATTCCCATCGGGAGTACTGTGTGTGACATCCAGAGCTTGGTTTGGTAGTGCAAGGGTATGCTCATGAAGATCACAAGAAGGGAAATCCACTCCTGTACATCTTGATCACACCACTTCACTAGTACCAAAGCAGTTCAAAGCAAAAGGTTTTGCTATTGTGCAAGTGAAGCGAACACCCACCCATGACTTTCTCCAAGGCATATGATGAATGCAGAGATCAATGCAAAGAACTTGGCATACATTGTCTACCAAAGTCAACTCTAATCTCTTGTCAAAGATCATGATGTGGGATTCTTGATCATGTTGAACAACTAGTTTTCATGGCAACAAGTATTTTATTATATCTATCTTGACTACTTGGGATATGAAATCAAGCTTCTAGTGACAATATTTACAAGCAAGAACAAGTGATGCTTTCTAGATATTGTAAAATTCCCACTTTATTGCTTGATATCATGGTCTTTAGGTAAAAAGGAATAGGGAACATGTCTTTGTTCTCCTTTGTTGTGACTCAGTGTTGCATATGACTAGTGTCAAAAACGCAAAAAACCACAAGCACTAACATGTAAATCTACATAGTGGATCATTGACTCCATTGCATATAACCACTTAACTGAAAGAAGTCAACTAGTCTTATTGAGTACCTATGAACAACTAGCACACATCTCCTATGGCGAGGCTAGATAAGTCTTTCACCTGCATCACCAAAGGGACCCCAACATATGGGGGTCTCCTAGTGAAGAAAACCTTAGCACGACCCGCTTTGTCCACATCAAAGGCTTGATGCAAGAACATAAGCTTTATATCAATGAGCACATAGATGTACATAAGCGACAGCCACAAAAGAGTACATAGTGTGTATGTGCTTAGTATAAGTAGTAAGTGGGCATTGAAAGGTTGAATTTATAGCCCAAACACTAGCCAACAACACCTCCAAGTGTATCCCAACTCTATTTTTCAGGATCAAAAACTTGCATAAACGTGTGGTGGTTGCTCCCACCACAATTGAAAACCTTTGAGGAAGATGGTAAATTTACTAATGTCACTGAAAACACAACCCCAAAGTTGAATATTTTTTGTTAGAGAAGTATAAAGAAAACTCTTCTTGATGTTCTTAAACCTATCTAAAGATAATTATGTATGAAATTACTCCAAGATGGCTCCAAGAATCATCCAAAATTCTTGAAAAAAGATTTTGACAACAAAGAATGAATCTTTTAGGGCCTAAAATGTGTTCAATGTAATGTGAACCTAATTCTTTTCCCCTCCTCAGACACCATAAGAAAATAGTTTAGTGGTAAGAGATTGTGAGTTAAGCAAGCTCTAGGGAGAACAGTACAGGGATGGGTGACCTCCCGATGAGAACCTTTTTCTTCCTTGATCATTGAGGTTATCCCTCGTACATAGCCAACAACATTAACAGTGACTTTGGTAGACAATGTATGCCAAGTTCTTTGCATTGGTCACTGCAATTTCTAACTAGCTCAAAACGAATCATCTTTTGGGAATGAGGAATGCTGCATTTTTCCCAAAATATAGCCTTTACAAACATGTTTACTAGGTGCCTCAAGTTTGGGCAGAGAGGACACCATTTCAGATTTCTGCAAGTGTAGCAAACTAGCAAAATTCAGATGACCAAAGCATGCATGCCAAAGATTTGTATTTGACAAAGCTTGAGAATCATGTACGACACATGTTGAATCATTCATAGATTTTTCATAGTCTATGAGCTTGTACAACCCATGACATAAAATTCTAGAAGCAATAATGACATCGTCATTTGACAAATCATGAACTATACATCTATCATCAACAAATTTTAGAACTAAGCCAATCTTGGCTAAAGCTGAAACTGATAACAAATTCTTCTTTATCCATGGCACAAATAAAGCATCTGACAATGTAAAAGAACTACCATCCACAGTAGTCAGAATGATCTTACCAACTCCCATGATAGGATAAGAGGAGTTGTTGGCACATGTGACAATATTCCTTGTAGGGGTAGTCTTGAGTGAAGTGAAGAAACTGTGCTGCGAGGTAATATGTTTGGTTGCCCCACTATCAAAGTACCAAACATATGAGTCTATTGCAGACATACATTGTTCATGAGAACATGGGTCATAATTACAAACGATGGTGAATGCCCATTCTTCATTTTGCACAAGATTCGCAGACTTTGTTTTGGGTGTAGAGGACTCTGCAACAACCATTCCAAGCCTCTTTCTTCCTTGCCTCTTTAGCAACCAATTTTGGACAGCTCTTCATGACATGATCATTTCCTTTACAATATTTGCAAAACAATTTATGCTTTTTTGTTTTCTTCTCGTCTCTGTCATCCTTCTTTGATTGTGCAAAATTTGGAGATTTTTGCTTACTAATAGAAGAGCTCCATTTACCTTTATCCTTCTGATTAGCTAGGAAAGCTTGATATGCAACATGCATAATGGACTTGTTTTGCCTAGACCGATCTCCTTACAACAAAACAGAGATTACCCAAATATTAAGGCATTTGGATTGCCTTTCATCATCAAACAAAGAGTAGAAGCAAAGCTCTAATATGAATCGGTAAGACCATTTAGAACAATTTGGACAAATGAACTGTCAGGCAAAACTTCAATAGCAAAAGTCAACTCTTTCTTCAAATCTTGATCTTTGTCAGAAAATTCTCCATGGAATCTCCTTCATTCATGTGCTCACTCTCCAAATTTTTTCAGAGGTAAGAAACACAAGCCTCATTCCTTGCCTATTATAAAGTGGTAAGTGTATCCGAAGCATCCTTAGCTTTTCTGCAAGAGTTAATGTGAGGAACAATGGCACCTTTCACAGGCAATGCTATCAATGCATGTGTCTGAGCATCTCAATCATCCCAACAAATTTGCTCTATAATAGGTGTAGTAGGAACCACAACACAAACAGGAACATGAAGAATATCTACATCTTCAATGTCATTTGCATGACCTTCAACAACTATGTTTGCAGGTGTAACATGATGTTTTTCAATACCTTGCACAATATTCCATAGTCCTTTTGCAACCAATACATGGTGCATCATATAAGACCATAATGGGTGATTGGTACCGTCCAACTTATCCTCAACAACCAACATACGGAATACATCACTGCTTTCAACGATGGCTACTAACTAAAATACCTTGATACTGAAAAGTGATTATATCTCAAAAAGTTGAACAGAAGTACCTTGTCAAGTTTTGCTAAACTTGTAGTATGCTTTGAGATGCTTATACTGGCGAACCAAAGAATGTATATATCTTTCCCAAAAAAAAGATAAATTTTCCAGCACAAGCACTGTGATAGTGCATTCGGAGGCCAAAATGAGCTCAGAGTATGCTCACCAATTTTCATGCGATTCTGAGACTGTGATCGAAGGGGTGTTGATGATGCCCTAGAAGAAGCAGCGACGTGCTTTGATACCGATTGTTGGAGTTTTGAGGTGTGTGAAAGCACGCGAAGAGCACAAGGGAGAAGAAGGAGCTTGGAGCACAACACACAATACGGAATGTATTACCAAGAGAACATACAAAGATAAGTAGCCCATTAGGGTAATAGGCATATATACAAGCTAGGAAAAGAAAACCTCGTAAAGAGGGAAAAAAGTGCCCTGGCAATCCCACTGTGTTCACACACACTATTACCTAAATATATCAACATGTATGCATGCATGTATGTATGTATGTATGTATGTATGTATGTATGTATGTATGTATGTATGTATGTATGTATGTATGCATGTATGTATGTATGTATGATGTATGTGTGTGTGTATAAATGTGTCTCTATGTGTATGTATGTATGTGTGTGTATGTATGTGTGTGTATGTATGTGTGTATGTATGTACATGTTTATATGTATAAGTGTATATGTGTGTATGTGGTTACCATTAGTGCCCATGTGAAAGGCCAAATGGATGTTGGACATTTTTGTATATGTTCTATAATCTAACATATAGGGGCTTGGTTAGCCACAAACATGAAGTTTTGATCCCATTTTTGAAACGTAGGAAATCTGTGCTCGTGCTCTCTTTGTGTGTGCTCTATGTGTAATGTGTGTTTCTTGTGTATTTTGCATTCCCATCGGGAGTACTGTGTGTGACATCCAGAGCTTGGTTTGGTAGTGCAAGGGTATGCTCATGAAGATCACAAGAAGGGAAATCCAATCCTGTACATCTTGATCACACCACTTCACTAGTACCAAAGCAGTTCAAAGCAAAAGGTTTTGCTATTGTGCAAGTGAAGCGAACACCCACTCATGACTTTCTCCAAGGCATATGATGAATGCAGTGACCAATGCAAAGAACTTGGCATACATTGTCTACCAAAGTCACTGTTAATGTTGTTGGCTATGTACGAGGGATAACCTCAATGATCAAGGAAGAAAAAGGTTCTCATCGGGAGGTCACCCATCCCTGTACTGTTCTCCCCAGAGCTTGCTTAACTCACAATCTCTTACCACTAAACTATTTTCTTATGGTGTTTGAGGAGGGGAAAAGAATTAGGTTCACATTACATTGAACACATTTTAGGCCATAAAAGATTCATTCTTTGTTGTCAAAATCTTTTTTCAAGAATTTTTGATGATTCTTGGAGCCATCTTGGAGTAATTTCATACATAATTATCTTTACATAGGTTTAAGAACATCAAGAAGAGTGTTCTTTGTACTTCTCTAACAAAAAATATTCAACTTTGGGGTTGTGTTTTCACTGACATTAGTAAATTTACCATCTTCCTCAAAGGTTTTCAATTGTGGTGGGAGCAACCACCACACGTTTATGCAAGTTTTTGATCTTGAAAAATAGAGTTGGGATACACTTGGACGTGTTGTTGGCTAGTGTTTGGGCTGTAAATTCAACCTTTCAATGCCCACTTACTACTTATACTAAGCACATACACACTATGTACTCTTTTGTGGCTGTCGCTTATGTACATCTATGTGCTCATTGATATAAAGCTTATGTTCTTGCATCAAGCCTTTGATGTGGACAAAGCGGGTCGTGCTACGGTTTTCTTCACTAGGAGACCCCCATATGTTGGGGTCCCTTCGGTGATGCAGAAAAACAATATATAAATATATATATATATTGTTTACTTACTTACTTACTTACATATATAAATATATGCATACATACATACATACTAACATACATGCATACATGCTTACATATAAGCATACTTACATACTCACATATTTACATATATTCATATATACATACATAGTTTAATACATACATGAATATATGCATACATACTTACATATATACTAAGATACATACATAAATTATTATATACATACATTCATATATATATATATATATATATATATATATATATATATATATATATATATATATATATATATATATATATATATATATATATATATATATATATATATATATATATATATATATATATATTCATATCACTACAAGAAATACGGGGGTATAGCGACGGTTAAGGCGACAGAATTTCGTCGCATAAAAATTGCAACTTGCATCGTAATTAGCGTCGCGCGCTGACCGTCGATTAAGCGACGCAAAAAACGACGGTATTTGGGACTTGTGACGCGACGGGATTGCGACGTTCCCATAAAACGTCGCTAAAACGACGCAATTTAGAAGCGTCGCATAAGTGACGCTTTTTTGCGTCGCGTAGGCGACGTTAGAGGCTCTGCGATCGACATTTTCACGCATCCGATTGAAGAGCTCTCCAACGTTCGCAATTGCGCTGCGCTTACGAGTTGAAGCAAGTATATGCAGAATTGTTGTTTTGCCTAAGCTCTCTCTTATTGTCTCCCTCTGTCTTTGTTTCTCTCTTTCTACATCTTTCTCTATTTGAATTCTCTCTCTCTCTCTAGATCTCTCTCTCTCTCTCCATATATATATATATATATATATATATCTCTCTATATCTCTCTCTCTCTCTCTCTCTCTCTCTCTCTCTCTCTCTCTCTCTCTCTCTCTCTCTCTCTCTCTCTCTCTCTCTCTCTCTCTCTCTCTCTCTCTCTCTCTCTCTCTCTCTCTCTCTTTTCTTTCTCTCTTTATTGCAGGTTATTCAAGAAGCTAACCAAGCAAAAAGTATGGCTAACAATTGTAAGTACAATTTCTATTCTTTGTAGATCATTTGAATTGTGTTATTTTCATTACATAGCATACTCACACTTATTGATATGCACTCATACACTTATACATGATGAAGATGCACTTTCACACATATACATATATACACATGCACATACACACACATATATACACATAGATACATGTGCACATACACTTAGACATACACACATATACACATGCATATGCACAAACATTCCTACAACCGCATAAAAAGACTTCCATGCATACATTATTGTATATAATTATGAAGTAAACTTCCAACAAAAATGTATCATGTGATACTGCAAAGTGAATATTTCTTGAAGAAAATAAGGAAATAAACCATTGACATTTGAAAATATGGAGCATAGACAAAGTGGAAACTTCTCATCGATAGAAATGGTAAGTTGTTGCATAGAGACCATAGCTTAAGCACATGTCAAGAGCTTAGTGGTGAGGAAACTTGCCAAGAGATCATCTACTGAAATACTATTTTGCATAGGGTCACTTAAGCGTGAGGTTTCAACTATTGATGGATCCTTACACATATTTCGAGTTGGAGGTAGATACCAATACACTAGTAAATGCAGCATGGTTATAGTCGATAGCTTTGTTTTTGTTTGCAACTTTACCTTGGGAGAATCGGAAATCCAACTATTATGCTAAAATTCTAGTCGATATTATATGCAAAACTAAAGGTCAGATATCAAAGCAGATAATGTTGTCCCCTGAATTAATTTGAGAAGTTTTTCATTTACTGATTTTGAAGGATCCAATAGTACCAAAATGCCTAGATGATACATTAAGAAAGGAATTTGGGCCTAGGGAAGGTGGTAGCCAATATCAAATGCTCAAGAATGTTTCATATGCATAAAGGGAGTAGTTAAAGTGGTATTTGGAAAGGTTATGCTTCGTTGTGAAGTAGGACTATATGTCGAAACATAAATATGCACATATATGTTGGGCGAAATGAGGAGAGAAAATTAATTGGTCTCATTGGATGTATGACCGTATGTATAGAGACATTTTCTTGTCTGAAAAAGGAAAAACACAGTCAAACAATAGGTTGTCTGCATATTTGGTGGCACTGTTCCAACTTGTTCAGAAAGTGGAGAAAGGTGATGTTATATGGCCAAGTGTAGGTTTGCAGTAGCACTGGTCACCTATGCAAAAGCAAAAGGAAGTAGAGTGTGTTACATTGGAAGATGAACAGTAGGATACATATCAAATGTTACTGAAGGCAGGTTATGAAGGGGATGAGGCATTATCAGCTGTGAAGAAGATCAAAACAGAGACTCCCAAAATTACTAGTTTACATGATGACTCAATTAAGGTAATGAAAGAATAAAAAATGCCTACAGTGATGGAGAAGAGTTTTAGGTTGTTGAGGAAAAGAAGAATGGGTTCGACATTAAAGATGCCAAGTGTACGATTAAATTTTGAGGAGATGGAACAGACATCTTCTGTGGCCATAGCGGATGTTCAGGATGCATATCAAAAATTGGAGGTGGTGCATCAGTTTATGATGAAACAATAGGAATTATTAAAAGAGTAAAAATTGTTAAATGAAATGATAAATTCAAAGGACTATCATCAACAACAAAAATAGGTTCAAGGTTTGCAACTAGATTTTGTGTGAGAGACTAGTGATGTGTTGAAGAACCCGAATAATATCCAAAGTACTTCCAATGTCCAATATGCATGGTGACGAGGCATTGAGTAAACATTTACCGACACATGTGAAAGTGAGCAAGGATGATTGCTGCAAATTAGATGAGGAAAAAAATTCATGTTTTAATCTGTTGTTGGTAGTCTCATGTATGCTATGGTAGTTATGAGACAAGACATTGCATCTGCCATGGGAGTTGTGAGTAAATATATGTCTAATCTTGGCAAGAAGCATTGAGATTGAGGGGGGAAATAGAAAACATAGAAAATTTAGGAAAGAGAAAACATAGAGGAAGAGAGAGGGTAAAAGAGTGTGTGCATCACTTACCAAGATGCGAGAGAGAGAGAGAGAGATCTGTCAGAAAACCAAAATTTATGTCATCATATGTATAAAACTGGTCCTATGTCAGAAACTTGAATCTTATAAGTGCTTAATGCTCTTATTAGATTCAAGCATGTCCCAAATCAAGGAGGGAGGGAAGAAGAAGAAGAAGAGAGTCTTCCCTACGTGATTAGCTAGTATTCCTCTTGCTTAGCCTTCCATTGGTGGCTAGTGCTCGGGGATTGAGGGGGGACCCATACTCCTATTTACTACCTTGCATACCTTAAATATCACTATCAGAAAACCAAAATTTATGTCACCATACGTCTAAAACTGTTCCCTATGTCAGAAACTTGAATCGTATAAGTGCTTGAATCTTCTATGAATAGTGCTTAATGCTCTTCGCACATCGACACTCTTGAGGCTTTACTTTATAACAATATGCACGTAGTTGTTTGCAATTGCAAATATCATTGACAGGAACGAGTATATCGTATGTGTGTCAATGGATAAACTCAACCTGGTAGCCCGACTTCATGTGCGCACTGCGCACCATCATTTTGCGCTCTGCCGGCTGCGCTCCTCCGACAGCATCGCCCGACTTTTCTTAATAATCGTATTTTACACATGTACAGATCTCTCCTTTGTCACTCACTCCACGCCATCCTTGCCTCCCTGACGAAGACTGAAGGCCGGAGCCACAGGTTCCTGCTTCTTCCCACGCATCGCCATGTGTGGAATCTTCGCTTATCTAAATTACAATGCCACACGTGAGAGACGCCATATCGTCGAGCTGCTGTTTAATAGTTTGCGTCGGCTGGAGCATCGCGGCTACGATTCTGCCGGCAGATCAATAGATGCGGATCCTTACCGCGCCCCCGTCACAGTTTCTTCCGGAGCTGTTCTACCATCGCCTCCTCCGCTTGTCTTCCGGCAAGAGGGGAAGATCGAGAATCTTGTCAGTTCTTTTTACCATGAGGCTGTTGTGGTAGAGTTGGACTTGGAACTATCTTTCACGTCCCAGGCTGGCATTGCTCACACAAGGTGGGCTACACACGGAGAACCATGTCCAATAAATAGCCATCCTCAAACCTCAGGAGAGGGAAACGAGTTTCTTGTTGTTCACAATGGAATTGTCACCAATTACATGGACTTGAAGGAGACGTTGCTGAAATATGGATTCCATTTCGAGTCTGACACAGACACTGAAGTGATCCCTAAACTTGCTAAGTTCGTACATGACATTCTGAATGAGGATCTAGGAAGCGATGGAGGAGACAAACAGGTTGTTCCTTTCACTCAAATAGTGATGGACGTTATGAGGCAGCTAGAAGGCGCTTACGCTCTAATTTGTAAAAGTCCCTACTATCCCAACGAATTAGTTGCCTGCAAGCGTGGCAGTCCACTTCTTCTCGGTGTGAAGGAAACTGGAGACATGAGAACAGACATTAACGTTGAAAGTGATCTCTCTGCCGAGTCCCGTTCAACTACTTCCTGCACAGATGGCCATCCTCCAAGCTCAAGAGACGGAAACGAGTTTCTTGTTGTTCCCAATGGAATTATCACCAATCAAATGGTTTTGAAGGAGAAGTTGCTGAAATATCGATTTCATTACGAGTGACACAGAAACTTGCTAAGTTCTGAAGCAATCCTGGTTGTGGATCCTTTCCGGTCACCATATTCTAATTTCTCACCTTTGTGTTTGGCTGAACAGCATTTCGACTATGCTTGTAGGATACTATCTATCAAAATTTCCAATAGAGACAAAGTAAAACTCGGTATGCATTTTTCTAAACTAGCTAAATCAAATTATATCTATACTAAGAAAGCCTTTCAATAGTCAAGCCATAGGATTGAACACTATCGAAATACATAACAGTCGATCTTCAATGACATCAACATAGTAGCTTCATGTGGAAGTACCCACTTAGGTGGTAATGACCAAGATGATGAGAATGAATTTTCACAAAGCTGCATCACTCGGCTCCATTATACTAAGTTTCCAAGGCATTACAACAATTATCCAAACATGCATGTACATACATTTGAAAATCATTATGTCATTTTGGATGGGAGTAGAGACCTTGTGCATAAGTGCAAAGTCTTCCAAGGCGCTTTAACTTTAGAGGAAGTAAAATGGGAAGCTAAATTTATTTATACTTATTTTTTTAGAATATGAATCTTTGGAAAAAGAGTTAATGAATATATTCAAGGGTAGTAGATCCAATTCTAGTCATATGACATCATGCATGCATAATGATAGCAACCATATCAACTAGTACAAATCTGGGAGAAGTTGGGGGAGATAACTCTAAATGAATTCATACCTTTTGCATTAAAGTTATAAAGTAAGCTGTCATTATCACCAAGCAAAGGTAAAGTTATTGAGTCAACCACATATTTGGATCCTCTTGAGGGGAAACTAGTCAATGTATTGGTCAAATTCAATAGAGCATCTTCAAAAGTTATAGTACATCAGGTGCAAAAAATCAAGTCACACAGCTATGTCATGTGTCCTTAAAGCAGTTATACTATCTTATTTGTGATACCTTTGATCACTAGGTTTCAAACCATGAACATAACAATCATGTGGATACAAGACACATGCATAACATCTCAATGGTTGCTGAAGAGGAACATTTGCATATTGATCTGATTGGATGTTCTCTTGAATATCCCTATGTGTAGCACTTTTATGCATGTTAATTGAAGGATTAGCATCCTCAAACACATCTCTTCTCACTTGAACCCCCTTAATGGGTGTTTTATGCATCTTAGACTCATTGAAAATGACATCACTAGTTTTTATCACTAACGATGTTTCAAGATCCCATAAGCAATATCCAAATTGGCCTTATCTACCATATCCAAGAGAAATGCAAGTAATTGACTTATGGTCTAGCTTTTGTCTAAGACTCTTGGGTATATGAACATACACTTCACACCCAAAAATTTGAACATGATCATAATATTGTGCCTTCCATGTCCATAACTATTGTGCCACTTTCATACCTTTGGCAGTACTAGGTGAAAGGTTAATCACATGAGCTAGTCAACATTCCTTCTACCCAAAAGCCTTGCAAGAGGTTTGCACGATGCAGCATAGTAATACTCTATCTTGAATAGGTCTAATCATCCTTTGAGCTACACCATTATGTATTGATTCATAAGGAGTTGTAAACTCTCTACGAATTACTCTAGATTGATAAAAATGGTTGAATTCATGTGAGATATACTCACCCCCATTATCTGAATGCAAAGCTTTGAGCTTAGTTCCTTTTTTAGTCTCAACTAAAGAAAAAAAATTTCTAAAAGTAGGGAATACCTCACCATTTGATTTGACAGCATAGACCCAAGACTTTCTAGTCACATCATTTAAGAAAGTGACAAAGTAAAGAAAAATGCCTAATGAATTTTTTGGCATAGGATCGTACACATCTGTATGAACAAGATCCAAAGGTTGAATCAAAGATTCGATGTGCATCTTCTGTACATTCCTAGTTTGCTTTCCATATTGACAATGCTCACAAAATGAAAAATAAGAGAAAGGGAACATAGGTAAGTAGCAAGAATGAGAAAGATTTTCCGTTCCATTATGAGATATGTCACCCAAATTCCCATGCAAAATACAAGCCATAGGTTGTTCAATAATAGCTAGAAACTGTTCTTTTTATATAAAAATAGAGGACAAAGTGAGCTAACTTTCTTTCCTTTTGCAATAACCATATTGCAAGTTTGATATGCAAAAGAACTGATCATAAAAGACCACCTTGTAACCAAAGTCATCAAGTTGGCCAACTGACATCAAACTCTATGATAATTGAGGTACATGGCTTACATTAAGCATAGTAACCATCAATGAGCTACAAAACCACATCTCCAATGCTAACACCATCACCTAGTCTCATGGTACCAAGAGAATTTACTACATAAGTAGAGAAACATTCTCTACGTGGTGTCACATGGAAACAAACACTAGAATCTAGGAACCATGTGTGGGGAGGAGAATCAACCATAAGGGCCTTAGTGGGCACAATAGTATCAAGTTTCAACACATCAACATCATCAAAAATAGCATTAATTTCTTCAATATTCATAGTCAAAGGAAATGGTGCAGGTAGTTGTTTAACATGCCAATCCACATTTTCTCCTTTACCTTTAGCATTATTTAGTGCAAAAAATATTTTATTCATCTCTCATTTATTATGATAATAATGGCATTTGATATCCCTCCTCCTTGATTGTCTTCTACTCTTATTTTGCTGACCATTCTTTACCTTGTTTTGCCCCTACCACATTGTTGAATCTTTCCTTGGTAAGAATCACAAACATTATATGCACCTCCATTCTAAGTTCCAACTATATATTTTCTATGAATCTCTTCGCTCAAGATTACACACATATGTTATCATAGACTATTTTGCCATCAAGTGCACTTGCTAATATTTGGGCAAAATGCATCCCATGATGATGGCATGGTGCATACCAATAAGATTGCTTTCATTTCATTATCCATCTCCATTTTTTGGGCTTGTAACTGAGAGAGTATAGCATCAAACTCATTTAGATGAGAAACAACACTATCTATGTCCTGCATGCAAAGGTCATATAAGTTTCTCATCAAATACACTTTATTTGATGTCGTTTCTTTTTCATATGTATTGCATAACTTCTTTCAAAGATCCTTTGCACTTTCATAGTCCAATATTGTAAAGTAAACTTTATCTACAAAGTGCAATTGAATGGTAGACCTAGCCATTTCATCCAACTCATCCCAATCATCATCATCCATATCAACAGACTTTGTTGAGATTCCATGCTCCACTGTCTCCTCTAAATCAACACATCTTTAATTTGATTCTTCCATACTAGAGGAAAGTTTGTGCCATTTAATTTTCATATCTCAAAATTTTCTTTCGCCTGCAAGTTATAGATCCTCCTGGGAACACGGTATTAGACCCTAATAAACCAAAATTTCTTGATATTTCTAAAGCCATGATGATAGAGAACTGACCAAAATGATAATGGAGCTAGAATATTCCGAACACCACTAAGGCTCAAAAAAGGATGACCAAGTGTTAGATTTTAGAAAAAAAACGACAGATTCTCCACAAAAAAATGGATTAATGAACAGTATTGACCAACCAAAAGGATTACATGAGAATGTATGTGCTCATACCAATAAGTGTGTCAAGTAAAATTGACCACCATACAATTGAAAAACAAAAATTTGGAATAAAAAATTCTAGAGTCTCTCTGCAAAATGAGCATAACAGCGAGTCGTAACAAACGAGAACTATGTCGTAAAAAGAGAACACTCTCGTCAAAAATCAAGCAAATGGTAGCTTATCTTTAAGATTCCTTTATACCAGTATACATATATTACAAAAATGAGGTGAAAACATGTGATTTTTTGACATTTTTTATCATTTTTCATAAAAAAAGAGCTCAAAATGTAGTCAAAATTTCACTATATAAGGCATTGACATGTCCAAAATCTATATGATAAGACATTGACATGTCCAAAATCTATATGATAAGACATTGACATGTCTAAAATCTATATAAAGAATGTAGAACTGAATAATTCTTATACAAAAATAACATTTTAGACATATTTTTAATGGGTGGATATCTGATTGTTATTCAAAATTGCTACAAAACATGGTTTCATTAACCAAACTACTTCGAGGCATTTACATAAGCACTAAAAATGTTAGAGAGCTTCAATGCAACTCACAACTATGTCGATCTATGTCTACACCCTCATCATCTGATGCACTTGATTCAGTCTCATACTGTTGAGAGCTCTCTTCTTCTTCTTCTATATCCACAAGAGCTCTATCTTCATCCACGTACATACCAAATTCTACAGGATCATGCACAACTCTTCTTGTTTGCCTATGATTTCCTGTACCACATACATCTGGAAGCTTTTGTTTTATCATGTTGATGGTTGCTTTCCTCAAGTGACCTGTTTTTGTCAAGGAAAAATCATAAACAAGAATATCTACATCATCCATTTTAAGAGTGGATGTGCTTCGAATATTCTTTTTCTTTTTTGAACTTGTTCGTTTAGTATCACACACCATTTCTAAGTTATATTTACCTGTGAATGCATTACTACTTTTAGTGTAATACCAATGCACCATCAAAGCCTCTATTCTTCTCTGATCAATATCTTTAGTTATCTCTAAAACCTTTGCCATCCAAAATGGTCTGGTAGCCTCATCACCATCAGCAAGTACTGCAATAAGTGTTCCAACATTTATCTCTATTAAATTTCCTTGCCATCTTGCTTCTGCCTGTTTTGTCATCCTTGGGCCTACATAAATATTTCTTTCTGGTGGATGTATAAAACTTTGAAGTGCATCTGCATTACATGCTTGGGCCACATTCACGGATCTTTGTGTACAAAAATCCCATGTGAATGGAACATCAACTGGCCAGTGACCTGCAATTGTATACTGTATAATCTCTTCTTGATGATTGAAAAAGTCCTCCCACCAAGATACATCTTGATCTCCAGCATATTTTTTTGCACGCTCAATATGTATCTTCTTTTCAATGAGTGCATGCATCCAGCTTTTACTTTGATCAACCACATTTCCACATCTTTCTGTATTGTTTTTATCTTCATATGGTGATTGTTCTGCACCATACACTATAGACAAATTAGGCACCTGCAATAAGAATCTGCATCCCTCTTTAGGCTCCCACCCAAGAGAAGATGAATACTGCTTTGCAAATAAAAGGGTTATTTCATCAACCCTCCTCATCAAGAATACATGGTTGAAACTAATATTGTGCAATGGATCCAAAACCTTAGCACTGTTATCAAGGCCCATTGAGCAAAAGTGCTTAAAGTCAAGGCCCATTGAGCAAAAGTGCAATGGATCCAAAACCTTAGCACTGTTATCAAGTCCCATTGAGCAAAAGTGCTTAGAGTCACAAATCTGTGTGGGGTGTTGAACTTCTGGTTTTGGAGTATATGCTTCTGGAATCAGCTCAGATAAAATCGGAAGAGTAAAAGCATTGTTACGTGCCAACTTCTTAGAGAAAGTACTGAACATTTGATCAATGTGATCATGAGTGTGGCCAACCAGAAGGAAATTTACCTTAACCTTTTGAAATACCTGTTTTTCAACAAGCATGCTTAAATATCCAAAGACTGTAGAATTTTTATTCTCTCTTGCAGTATTATCAAGTTGCAAATATAGAGTTGGTGGCAAAAGACCCTTCCATGATTGCAAAACACGATGAATGACAGTAACTGTAAGGTTTGGATCATTATGCACATTCAGATATGTGAAGAAAACCTTGGACATTACAGTTCCATTGTATACCAAAGCACCAACCAAATGCATTTGCACAAGGACTTCATCTCCAATGTTCTTAGGGATGCAATAAAAATGTGGCAAACAGGTTTTTTTTTAATCCATACCATCGATCAACAAACACATATAACGCTCCGGATTTCTGAGTGCTTTACTTCAATGATGAATTGCTTTCTTTCTCTCTAAAGCTTGACTCTCACGATGGTTGTTAAGAAGGTTTTTAAAATTATTCTTTTCCTGTGGTGTTGTAGCCCCTTTTGCCATGTTTTTCAAAGTGGCGTAAACTGAACATTCACCCATTCTAACTTTACGAGGAATAGACACATTGTTAAACTCTTCCTTCCATAATCAAGTAAAGTGACGATACAACACATACTTCTCATTTCTATTTTCCATGTCTTCTCTATATATTTGAAATACCTCTCGACGAGTAAAGTTATCTGACAAGTGCAACCTTCCAGTTGTAGGCATAACCTCACAATGCAAGCTAAAATAGGTCATCGTCCAATTCATTGCATGACGTCCAACAGATCCTTTGGTCCCAACATGGAGCGTATCCAAAATGAGATCCCCATTCAAAAGCCCTTGTTGAACCCTATGTATTCTAAAATTTCCCACACGCATTGCAATTTTAAATGCAGCCCTACAGCATCGCATCCCTTGACTAAAGAAATATACAAAAGCAACACGTGTTACTGACATGTTATCCTCAATCATTTGCATGTGAGAAACAAGGTATATATCCTGCCTTTCACTATCTAAATGGAGGAATTTTTCTCTTAGGTGCTTTAGTTTCTTCATTCCTAAATTGTACAAACATTTCAAACCACAACAATGCTTCACAATATCCAATGCAATCTGTCTATCTGAAGTAAGAAATTTAAATCTTTTTTGACTTACTTAACGAGGCCTTCTTTTAAATCGTAGATTGAGCTTGCTTTGCTTTTCCGTTGCTCCACATGCACTTGAGTCAGAAGGGAGATCAATGGTTGGATCAGATGGGAGATCAAGAGGTGCATTTGGTTGAGCAGCATTGCACTGTGAATTGGATAACTTAAATGACTCAACAGAAAACATAGAATCATCAGCACGTTCTAAACCATAGGGATCATCACTTCTGTGGAAAGGGTCAAGTGAGAACAATGAATTTGAAACTGTATCAATATGAGCAGAGGAAGCCGATGTCCAAGCATCCACTAAAAAGATTGAGCTCATTTCACTGAGTTCACAGAAGACTGAAGATGAATGACCTTTTTAAATAAGTAGAAATCCGAGATCAAGTGAAGATGTCACATCAAATGTCACATCAAGAAGATATGAAATCAAAAGTTCATTAAAGTACATTAAATAACATTAAACATCAAATTACGTCAAATCACTTAATTACTCAAATATACACTAATAAGGGAACCAAAGATTTGATTCACTTTTGAAAGATGAGATACACAGTTGATTTCTAACTAGATATGAGTCATTGAGTCTTAGCATTGTGAGTGAATCAAAATATATCCAAGTTGAGCTCCAACTAGATTAGATATTAAAATTGTTTGGAGTAGTGCCATTGAAGACTATACAAGAAGAAATTTTACCTTTGGTTAAGCTTTCAAGGATTAGGTTTTATTGTGGTCTTGGCTAGATCTCAAAGAGGTAGATGAAAGTATATTAAAAAAGAATTATGTGTAAAAGAGGTACACAGAAATGTATATGTAAGAAGTATATGGAAAAGTATATGTAAGAATTAAGTATATGCTTGTTACAAAAGATTTTCAAATGAATTTTGAATCTACGATTTTTCTGAACGTTGGATGCAAAGAGGATGAGTGACGTTTGAAATTACCAAGCTATTTTGTTGAAATTACCAACATATTTTGTCAAAATTACCCCAGAGCTCTTTACTTGAAGGTTTATTCATACATTGATTTTCCATTTCAACAATGTGTTACAAGATAAATGTGAATATGAATTGAAGTGAGAAGGATAACACTATAAAGATGTCATTAATCTCCCATATTCAACACAACTTAGACTTGATTTTTTCCCAAGCAAGAGATTCTAAGAAACAATTTATACATGAGATTAGACATCCTCATGTACATACCATACTCTTGCCATTGAAGTGTAATTTCCATGCAAATGTATATAAAAATAGTTGCAAGGTTCTATGAATATTTCATTAAAGTGGAGGTGAAACAGCCTATTTGTGTGAGTGGTATTTCCTGGTTAGATAAGTTGACAGATATAGTTAGCAACTAGACTCATTCAGTTAGATCTAGTTAGTCTGTGGTTCAAGTTACCCAATTGCCTATAAATAGCAGAGGAGGAGATCATTCTCATTTTCAAAATCCACGAGCAAGAGAGAGCAACAGAGCACAGACAGCCATGGAGCACAGAGCTCAGCATACCAGCAAGGCAACTCTGATGGAGAAGAAGAATGTTGGCAAGAGTACCAAGAGGTAGACAAAATCATACCAAAAAAAAATATTCCTAAAAGATTCCTTTTGTATGTTTGTGTAAATAGTCTGCTTTCTAGGTTTTTATTTTTCTTAGGTGCTAAAATATAGATCCAATGAGGGTACAGCTCAATGCCTGGCATCGACTTGCACCCTCAAGTCGATGCCAGGCATCGACTTTTAGGTGCAAGTCGATGCCAGGCATCGACTTTTAGGTGTAAGTCGATGCCAGGAATCGACTTGAGGGTGCAAGTCGATGCCAGGCATCAATTTTTCGGTGCAAGTCGATGCCAGGCATCGAATTGAGGGTGTAAGTCGATGCCTGGCATCGAGTTGTACCCTATGCCTGGCATCAACTTGCACCTAAATGTCGATGCCTGGCATCGACTTTCACCGTCAAGTCGATGCCAGGCATCGACTTTTAGGTGCAAGTCGATGCAAGGCATCGACTTTTAAGTGCAAGTCGATGCCAGGCATCGACTTTGTGTGCAAGTCGATGCCCGGCATCGACTTGAGGGTGCAAGTCGATGTCAGGCATCGACTTGAGGTGCAAGTCGATGCCAGGCATCGACTTGAGGGTGCAAGTCGATGCATGGACTTGCACTTAAAAGTCGATGCCTGGCATCGACTTGGACCTTTGAAAAACACAATAACGTATGAGCTGATATTTCCAAGCACCTTCAGGGATGCGGAGTCCAAGAGTGAGAGGCCCTTCAAGAAGCTGAGAGTGACCATGAGCTCTGGTGATCAGCAACGTGACAAAGGCATTGGTCACCAAGTAAATCCAAAGAAAATTATTTCATCCTTATTCTCTGAGAAGGCCAGCAACCCGGTTGGAATATCCTCTGGTGGGCAGAGTAGCATCAAAATTCCTGAGGATGATACAACTATGAAGGATAGGTCTAGGGACGCAGAGGTCTTAAGGACAGATCGTCCACTGCAAGACATGACAAATCTGGAGTGGTGCCTTCAGTATAATGAAGAAAAGAATGCAGTCCTTCTTGTGTTCGTAGGGGCATATGGGAGAGGAAAGATCACGACAACACAGGGTTTTCAGTATGGCCTTGTGTACAAACTGGATTATGAAGATGAGGATTCTGACAACCTCCTTTTCTTGGTAGAGACATCAAAAGGTTTAAGAAATGTTATATGCAAGATGGATTTCTTCTGCCCAGAGTGTTGTGTTCCAGATGGGCTTGCTGAGATATGCAGGGACTCAGTGAATCTTATCAAGGACTTGATGCCATGGATCCAGGGCAACATCATGCCAACACAACAGAAGATGATAACCCCTGTAAAGGAAAGGGGTAAGCAGAGCGTGCAGAAAAAGTTCCAGAAGAAAAAGAAGAGAATTGCAGAAGAGGAGTCTTCTGACTCAAGCTCTAGCTCTGAGGATATAATAGTTGCACCTGGTGGAGAGCTTGCCTCGGGTGTTCTTGGTACTGAGCAGAACAAGATGAGGGAGGACATAGCTAGAAGAAAAGTTGTGAAGAAGGGGCAGTTGTTCCACCTACCAATCAATATCATCCATAGGCCACCAATAGATCCAGTCACAGGGAGGAGGCCCCTTGAGATCAGGGAGCCACACAATTTGCACGTGTAGAATCTTAAGAAGAAAATGAAAATAAATCCTCATGCTACTGTTGTGCCATTCCTTGTCATGATGGATCGGAATGAGTGCAGCTCTGTGGAGGAGTTCAATGAGGGTTTGTTTGAGAATTATACTTATTATGTGATTGGAGGTTCACACTCTGCAGAGGCCCGTAGACAGCTAGTGAAGGAGCACCCTACCACATTCTTCTTTAGGTATGCAGAGTGCAAGATATATGCTGGTCTTACAACTGAGGAAGCCAAGCTTCTTGCTTGGGATCACAACAATGACAATGACTATAGGCAAAAAATGTCCTCCATAGAGAGAATTCGGTTCTTCCACCATGAATATGAAGATTGTCTCATGAAGGAAGCTGGAAGAATACATCCCAATCTACGAAAGCAATGCCTTATTGAGGTTGGAATTGCACTGGATGAGAATAGAAAGTCTGATGCTTTGAGATAATATGATCCATGGTTTCAACTGGCATTCAGATCAGGTGAGATCTGGGATCTGCAGGATAAAATTTTCACAATGTGGGAGAACAAGGAGTTCAAGGGCCAGAAGCAACGGAAGTCGAGGCCAGACCCACAGGTTGATCTGAAGGGAAAGGGAAGGAAAGTTGACCTCTCAATTGAAGAGGCTCCTAAGGACATGAAGTTGACACCATGGAGGGCCCTTCAAGGAATCAAGGATGATACATTGATTATATCAACTTTGTCAAGGGTAATCTCCAAGGAGTTATGCCTGGAGGAGATGGTGACTGAGCTCAATAAGTATGTATGTTATTCTCAGATCCTTTTTCCCTCCTCCCATGTTTCTGGTCTAACCTAGTCTCTTTTTTATTTATGTGACTGTAGTCATAAAGTATACATGAAGATTTAGGAGGTGATGACTGTAGTCATAAAGTATACATGAAGATTTAGGCTGGGTTGCTTTTCTTGGACAGAGGTCCAAGCAGACTATCCAACCACATCATCCTACAAAGCTTTATCAGAATATTTTATCCTCTTTCGTGATTGGGTAGGTTCTCTTTCTGAGGTTATGCGTGGTTTGCCATTAGGTTAGATGCTTTGATTCACCTAACCAATTTGATGCCAGGCTTTTAGTAGGAATTCGATGCCTGGCATCGACTTACTGCTAAATTGGATGCCTAGCATTGACCTGCTACCAAAAGTCGATGCCTGGCATCGATCTCCTAGCATAAGTCGATGCCTGGCATCGACTTGGGGGCATAAGTCGATGCCTGGCATCGACCTCGTGGCATAAGTCGATGCCAAGCATTGACTTATTTCCCAAAGTCGATGCCAGGCATCGACTTTCAGTATAAAGTCGATGCCTGGCCTCTACCCACACACAAAATCGATGCCATGCATCAATTCCTTATGTTTTGTTTGCTGTATTGAAGAGCTCATTTAATTGTCTTTCCACTTTTTTCTGTAGAAACCAAAGAAAAGTAAGTCTGCAGAGCTACTAGATGATTGCCCCCCTGCATTCTTGGCTCACATTCAAAGAGCAAGGCATGAGAAATCTAGACTGAAAGACAAGGAGATGGATTTTGATGATGATCCTGATCTGAAATGTTTCTCCAATCCCCTAGACCCCCTTAGGCTTGTATATTACAATGTATTCTGTAGTGATGTAAATAACATTTGTTCTGTTGTGCCTAGAAAGCATTTCTCCCTTCTCATAGCAGAATTACCCTATGGATTTAGTATGTTGGGATCAGTTAATGATGATGAACCCTTCAAACACCCTCAGATTCGGAAGATGGTCACTGATTTTGCAGAGTTGACTATGTCTCCTCTTTGGAGGATAGTAATTTTCCATAGCAGAGACCAGTCTTTCTCTGTTTCAACTGCTCTGAAGTCAAGATGTCATGTTGTGGAGTGCCTCACGTGGTAAGTAATCTTCTTTCTATCTCCATGGCTTTAATGATGCTCTCTATGACTCATAGTTCTTGTTGGCAGGGTGAAGACAAACGCCAATCACACTCCTTTGCATAGGTTTGTGAGCTCCACTGAATGCATTACAGTTGGCTATTATGATGAAGTAAGCAAAAGGAGAGTTAGGGAGCATTGCAATGAGAATGGGATCTCAAATGTGCTCATGTTCCCAGCCGTTACCAAGAAACTTTATCATGTAGCTGGGGACATGACATTGGTTAACCCCTATCAAAAGCCACAAAAGCTCATAATGAGATTGCTTCAACTATTCTCCAATGATGATGACTGGGTCCTAGACCTTTTTTCCGGCACAAGTAATTTCAATTTTAACAATTTTCATTAGTCATCATGTTGATTGAGGCCTCTAAGTGGTTTTCTGCTGTTTCAGTAACGACTCTGGCTTGCTCCTTAAAGATGTTCAGGCACTGCATAGCTGTGGAGAAGGATGATGCTCAAGTGAGCTTCATTAGAATGAGAATCAATGGGCTGAATGAATGCCCAGATGAAGACCAAGAGGTTGGAAGGAAGCACATTGTAGACACGGAGAGATTCCAACCGGCTTCAAGGGAGCCTATTCCCCCACTTGCAGATGAACCGGGGGACATGGCTGACCTTGAAGAGCCAATCTTGGAGCGAGAGAGGCAGGATATGTGTTCTAATGTTCCAGAGGATCCCATTATGCTTGAGCATTAGGAAAGCTATGATCAGCATCTATTGTAGATTCATATTACTCTTGTATTAAAACACATGAAATGTAAAACATCATTTTAATAGAAATATAATGTCGAGTTCTGCTTCCACTTTGTGTTCAGCTTGATTTATCTTGAGCATTTCTTTGATCATGTGTGAATGTTTCTTAGTATAATTTTGTTGATTATAATCTTCTCTTGGGAATGCTTTTGTGAAATGTATTTCATATTATGTGAATATGGCCCAGCATTCAATGAGGATCTTAACTATAGATGTAATGAAGGAGCTTCCCGAACTCTTACTTGTACCTTCAACTCTAATCTCTTGTCAAAGATCATGATGTGGGATTCTTGATCATGTTGAACAACTAGTTTTCATGGCAACAAGTATTTTATTATATCTATCTTGACTACTTGGGATATGAAATCAAGCTTCTAGTGACAATATTTACAAGCAAGAACAAGTGATGCTTTCTAGATATTGTAAAATTCCCACTTTATTGCTTGATATCATGGTCTTTAGGTAAAAAGGAATAGAGAACATGTCTTTGTTCTCCTTTGTTGTGACTCAGTGTTGCATATGACTAGTGTCAAAAACGCAAAAAACCACAAGCACTAACATGTAAATCTACATAGTGGATCATTGACTCCATTGCATATAACCACTTAACTGAAAGAAGTCAACTAGTCTTATTGAGTACCTATGAACAACTAGCACACATCTCCTATGGCGAGGCTAGATAAGTCTTTCACCTGCATCACCAAAGGGACCCCAACATATGGGGGTCTCCTAGTGAAGAAAACCTTAGCACGACCCGCTTTGTCCACATCAAAGGCTTGATGCAAGAACATAAGCTTTATATCAATGAGCACATAGATGTACATAAGCGACAGCCACAAAAGAGTACATAGTGTGTATGTGCTTAGTATAAGTAGTAAGTGGGCATTGAAAGGTTGAATTTACAGCCCAAACACTAGCCAACAACACCTCCAAGTGTATCCCAACTCTATTTTTCAGGATCAAAAACTTGCATAAACGTGTGGTGGTTGCTCCCACCACAATTGAAAACATTTGAGGAAGATGGTAAATTTACTAATGTCACTGAAAACACAACCCCAAAGTTGAATATTTTTTGTTAGAGAAGTACAAAGAACACTCTTCTTAATGTTCTTAAACCTATGTAAAGATAATTATGTATGAAATTACTCCAAGATGGCTCCAAGAATCATCCAAAATTCTTGAAAAAAGATTTTGACAACAGAGAATGAATCTTTTAGGGCCTAAAATGTGTTCAATGTAATGTGAACCTAATTCTTTTCCCCTCCTCAAACACCATAAGAAAATAGTTTAGTGGTAAGAGATTGTGAGTTAAGCAAGCTCTGGGGAGAACAGTACAGGGATGGGTGACCTCCCGATGAGAACCTTTTTCTTCCTTGATCATTGAGGTTATCCCTCGTACATAGCCAACAACATTAACAGTGACTTTGGTAGACAATGTATGCCAAGTTCTTTGCATTGGTCACTGCATTCATCATAAGCCTTGGAGAAAGTCATGGGTGGGTGTTCGCTTCACTTGCACAATAGCAAAACCTTTTGCTTTGAACTGCTTTGGTACTAGTGAAGTGGTGTGATCAAGATGTACACGAGTGGATTTCCCTTCTTGTGATCTTCATGAGCATACCCTTGCACTACCAAACCAAGCTCTGGATGTCACACACAGTACTCCCGATGGGAATGCAGAATACACAAAAAACACACATTACACATAGAGCACACACAAAGAGAGCACGAGCACAGATTTCCTACGTTTCACAAATGCAATCAAAACTTCATGTTTGTGGCTAACCAAGCCCCTATATGTTAGATTATAGAACATATACAAAAATGTCCAACATCCATTTGGCCTTTCACATGGGCACTAATGGTAACCACATACACACATATACACTTATACATATAAACATGTACATACATACACACATACATACACACACATACATACACACACATACATACATACACATAGAGACACATTTATACACACACACATACATCATACATACATAAATGCATACTTTCATACATACATACATACATACATACATACATACATACATACATACATGCATACATACATACATACATGCATGCATACATGTTGATATATTTAGGTAATAGTGTGTGTGAACACAATGGGATTGCCAGGGCACTTTTTTCCCTCTTTAGGAGGTTTTCTTTTCCTAGCTTGTATATATGCCTATTACCCTAATGGGCTACTTATCTTTGTATGTTCTCTTGGTAATACATTCAGTATTGTGTGTTGTGCTCCAAGCTCCTTCTTCTCCCTTGTGCTCTTCGCATGCTTTCACACACCTCAAAACTCCAACAATTGGTATCAAAGCACGTCGCTGCTTCTTTTAGGGCATCATCGACACCCCTTCGATCACAGTCTCAGAATCGCATGAAAATTGGTGAGCATAATCTGAGCTCATTTTGGCCCCCGAATGCACTATCGCAGTGCTTGTGCTGGAAAATTTATCTTTTTTATGGGAAAGATATATACATTCTTTGGTTCGCCAGTATAAGCATCTCAAAGCATACTACAAGTTTAGCAAAACTTGAAAAGGTACTTCTGTTCAACTTTTTGAGATATAATCACTTTTCAGTATCAGGGTATTTTAGTTAGTAGCCATCGTTGAAAGTAGTGATGTATTCTGTATGTTGGTTGCTGAGGATAAGTTGGACGGTACCAATCACCCATTATGGTCTTATATGATGCACCATGTATTGGTTGCAAAAGGACTATGGAATATTGTGCAAGGTATTGAAAAACATCATGTTACACCTGCAAACATAGCTGTTGAAGGTCATGCAAATGACATTGAAGATGTAGATATTCTTCATGTTCCTGTTTGTGTTCTGGTTCCTACTACACCTATTATAGAGCAAATTTTTTGGGATGATTGAGATGCTCAGACACATGCATTGATAGCATTGCCTGTGAAAGGTGCCATTGTTCCTCACATTAACTCTTGCAGAAAAGCTAAGGATGCTTCGGATACACTTACCACTTTATAATAGGCAAGGAATGAGGCTTGTGTTTCTTACCTCTGAAAAAAGTTGGAGAGTGAGCACATGAATGAAGGAGATTCCATGGAGAATTTTCTAACAAAGATCAAGATTTGAAGAAAGAGTTGATTTCTGCTATTGAAGTTTTGCCTGACAGTTCACTTGTCCAAATTGTTCTAAATGGTCTTACTGATTCATATTAGAGCTTTGCTTCTACTCTTTGTTTGATGATGAAAGGCAATCCAAATGCCTTAATATTTGGGTAATCTCTGTTTTGTTGTAAGGAGATCGGCCTAGGCAAAACAAGTCCATTACGCATGTTGCATATCAAGCTTTCCTAGCTAATCAGAAGGATAAAGGTAAATGGAGCTCTTCTATTAGTAAGCAAAAATCTGCAAATTTTGCACAATCAAAGAAGGATGACAGAGACGAGAAGAAAACAAAAAAGCATAAATTGTTTTGCAAATATTGTAAAGGAAATGATCATGTCATGAAGAGCTGTCCAAAATTGGTTGCTAAAGAGGCAAGGAAGAAAGAGGCTTGGAATGGTTGTTGCAGAGGCCTCTACACCCAAAACAAAGTCTGCTAATCTTGTGCAAAATGAAGAATGGGCATTCACCATCGTTTGTAATTATGACCCATGTTCTCATGAACAGTGTATGTCTGCAATAGACTCATATGTTTGGTACTTTGATAGTGGGGCAACCAAACATATTACCTCGCAGCATAGTTTCTTCACTTCACTCAAGCCTACCCCTACAAGGAATATTGTCACATGTGCCAACAACTCCTCTTATCCTATCATGGGAGTTGGTAAGATCATTCTGACTACTGTGGATGGTAGTTCTTTTACATTGTCAGATGCTTTATATGTGCCATGGATAAAGAAGAATTTGTTATCAGTTTCAGCTTTAGCCAAGATTGGCTTAGTTCTAAAATTTGTTGATGATAGATGTATAGTTCATGATTTGTCAAATGACGATGTCATTATTGCTTCTAGAATTTTATGTCATGGGTTGTACAAGCTCATAGACTATGAAAAATCTATGAATGATTCAACATGTGTCGTACATGATTCTCAAGCTTTGTCAAATACAAAGCTTTGGCATGCATGCTTTGGTCATCTGAATTTTGCTAGTTTGCTACACTTGCAGAAATCTGAAATGGTGTCCTCTCTGCCCAAACTTGAGGCACCTAGTAAACATGTTTGTAAAGGCTATATTTTGGAAAAATGCAGCATTCCTCATTCCCAAAAGATGATTCAATTTGAGCTAGTCAGAAATTGCAGCTTGTTGACAATGATGTCTGTGGTCCTATACAAACACCCTCTTTTGGAAACTATATTTACTTCATGACTTTCGTTGATAATTTTTCTAGGCATGCATGGGTATATCCATTGAAAGCAAATCCGGAGTCATTATGTGCTTCAAAAGGTTTCTGGTTTTGGTTGAAAAACTTGTTAGCATGTAAAATGGGCACCCTCCATTCTGATTGGGGGGGATATGTGTCCTCTGATTTTAATGCATTTATGGCTAAATGTGGGATTAAACAATGTATAGTGTCATATACACCTCAACAGAATGGAGTTGCTGAACGAAAGAATAGGCCACTCATGGAGATGGTGAGGTGTATGGTCAAGAGTCAGGCTTTACCACATAGTTTATGGCTTGAGACTATTATGTGTGCAACATATGTACTTGATAGGTTTCCCACTAAAGCATTGCAATCTCACTCCATATGAGGCTTGGCCTGGTCACAAGCCATCTTTTGCTCACTTGTGCATTTTTGGTTATCTGGCATGTGCATTAGTGCTTGAACAACAACATAGGAAATTGGATGATAAAGCATTGCAATGTATTTTTGTTGGGTATAGTTTTGAAAGCAAAGGCTATCATTTGTATCATCCATATTCTAAACACATTTTGGTTAGCCGTGATGTTGTTTTTGTGGAAGATGCTATTTAACCATTACTTTCATGTACTAGGGAGACATTAGTTAGCTTCAAAGACATGTATGACACTTTGTTGCCTCTTTATATAGGTGGACAGTCTAGTTCTGATCCTAATGAGGCAACTTATCAGCCTTACAAGTTTCATGTGATGATGCAGATCATTCCATTTTTTATGCAGATTTGCATGATGCACTTAGAGAGTTGATATTGAGGAGACAAAAACTATGCCAAAACGGTTGGTACAAACTTTATATGATAGGAAATTAGATGCACATCTATCATATCATACTTATTATGGCTCTCATAGTGCTTCTTTTGCATCAGATTGCTATGCTATGGCTGCCTCAAGTCTCTGTGATGAGAATGAGCCTAGTTCATTTGATGAAATACAAAATTGAAAAAATTGGATGGCTACTATGCAATCTGAATATGATGCTATAATGAAAAATGGTATCTCATCTTTATGTGACTTGCCTCTTGGAAAGAAAGCCATTGGCACTAAGTGGGTATACAACCTGAAGCGTAAGCTTGATAGAACAATTGATAGGTATAAGGCTAGGCTTGTTGCAAAGAGTTATTCTCAAGAAAGAAGCATTGTATTTGATGAGACCTTTGCTCTTACATGCCGAATGACTACTGTTCATAGCATTTGCGTACTTACACCTTATCATGGTTCGAATATACATCAGTTGGACATTAAAACTGCATTTCTAAATGGTGACTTTCATGAAGAAGTGTATGTTTTTCAACCCCATGGCTTTATGCAAAAAGGGAATGAAAACCATATGTGCACATTGAAAAAGGCATTATATGGTTTGAAGCAATCCCCACTTGCTTGGTATGAAAAAAATACATGCCTACGTGATTGCACATGGTTTTGAGAACAACCAACTAAGAGCACCTTATATGTTAAGCGTGGAAATGATGTGTTTCTATTCATTCTTATCTAAATTGATGACATGTTGCTTAGTGGTCCTCATGAGAAGCATATTGTTGATTTTAAGGCTGATTTACATGCCTTATTTGAGAAGTCAGATTTGGGGCATTTGCATCGTTATTTGGGCATTCAGTCTATGCAAGTTGATGGTGGAATAGCTTTGTGTCAAATAAAATATATTAACACACTATTGCAGTGTTTTGGAATTGACGAATGTAAACCTATTGCCACTCCTATGGAGACATATTTATGGTTGCATCTTCATGACGTTGGACATGCATTTGATGTTGTTCTCTATCAGCAGGCTACTTGATGCTTGATTTAATTATGCATTATGTAGCCAGATATTCTCTTTGTTGTCTCACAGATGAGCAGCTTTATGCATTTCCCAGGTGTCAAGCATTGGTACGTAGTTAAGTGCATCTTTCGCTACTTCAGTGGTACCCGGATACTTGGATTGTTTTATTCCAAGGAGGGATCACTACCACCATATTTACATGCTTTTTCGGACTCTGACTAGGCTAGTTGATATGACACTCATGTGTCCACTCATGGCTTTTTCTTCATGCTTGGTAGCTCATTTATATCTTGGTTGAGCAAGAAGAAGCCTATTGTGGCCACTTCGAGTAGTGAGGCTTAGTATAGGGTAGCTGTCATAGCGATTGTTAAGTGTGTATGTATTCATATGTATGTATATATGTATCTATGTATGTATGTATGTATGTATGCATACATACATACATGGAATGTACATATATAATTATATAGATGCATAGATCAATACTTACATATTATACATACATGAATACACACATATTATGATACATACACACTTACTTACATACATATATACTCACATACATACATACATATATACATACATAAATACATACATGCATACGTATACATACATACATACATACATACATACATACATACATACGTACATACACACACACACATACATATGTATATATATATATATATATATATATATATATATATATATATATATATATATATATATATATACATACATACATACAAACATACATAGATACATACATAAATATATACATACATAGATACACACATACATACATATATACTTACTTACTTGCTTACCTACATACTTACATATACAGATACTTACATACATGCATTAATGCATGCTTACATACATACATACTTACATAAGTACATACATACATAAATGCACAAACTTACATACATGTATGCATACATACATGGGTACATACATACATACATATATAAATCGATGCATACATACATAAATACATACATGTGTACATACATACATACATACATACGTACATACATACATACATACATACATACATACATACATACATACATACATACATCCATACATACATACATACATACATGCATACTTTCCAAGTGGAATGTATGTTTTTTGTAGGTGGAATGTTTTCTTGGAAGTAGATTGTTTTATGTAGGTGGATTTCTATTTTATGTTTACAACATAAGTGGCTTATTTCATGATGGTCTAGTGGCCTTATTTCCTTACAAGATTGTTTACCTTAGGCTATTTGTTTTTAAGTTTCATGTTTAGGAGAACCACTACCAAAATGGTGTTTTTCTTATGTCATTATATACAACATACATAGCTATATACATATATACTTACTTACTTACTTACTTACATACTTACTTACTTACTTACATATATAAATATATGCATACATACATACATACTAACATACATGCATACATGCTTACATATAAGCATACTTACATACTCACATATTTACATATATTCATATATACATACATAGTTTAATACATACATGAATATATGCATACAAACATACTTACATATATACTTAGATACATACATAAATTATTATACACATACAGTCATATATACATACATTCATATATACATACATTCATATATACATACATTCATATATACATAGATTCATATATATATATATATATATATATATATATATATATATATATATATATATATATATATATATATATATATATATATTATATATATATATATATATATATTCATATCACTACAAGAAATACGGGCGTATAGCAACGGTTAAGGCGACAGAATTTTGTCGCTATAAAATTGCAACTTGCGTCGTAATTAGCGTCGCGTGCCGACCGTCGATTAAACGACGCA
>CM035443.1:118969195-119139195 GCA_020310875.1 Ceratopteris richardii | reverse complement strand
GCATCAGGATGATCTTGCATATACTCGCTCAAACGCCGATATCCAAAATGTGTAGCATACTCGATCTCCTATTTCGTAGGATATCGGCCATAATACTTCCGCTGCAATGAAACAAATAAAAAACATTAGTTGCTTGCATTTTAACTAAAATAAAAAATATACTCACAATAACACTTACAAACGTAGCTACAAAACCATTATGGCCTATTTGGCCTAGGTGCGATGTGTGGCCCGACTCCAATCTCTTCTTTGCAGCAACCTGTTTATTCAAGAAAAAAATACATAAATTAAATGTAAAAAATTACTAAAATATATAAAAATTATTCATATAAACTATTAAATTGTGTACCTTCTGATGAGGAAATGACTCCTGAAGACATAGCTGTCTACGAAAAAACTGCCACGACTCAGGTGGTATGCTAGCTCGCCTCTTATTTTTTTCAACCATACAATATCTCCTGTTAATTTAATCTCAAACAGAAAAAAAAGCCAGAATACATACACATATATACACACACATACACATACATATATACATGCAAACATATACGCATGCATATATGTATACATATACACATATACATACATATAACATAAACATACATATACATATCCACATATATACGTACGCACACATGCATGCATATACACTCATTCATATAAAATACATGCATTTATCCCACAATAATATGTAGTTGTGTATATGTGAATATGTGTGTATGTGTAAATGTGTATATGTGAATATGTGTGTATGTGTAAATATGTATATGTGAATTTTTTGTTTATGTAGATAACCAAATTATTAATATCAAATATCATTATTTGTAGATTTTGATCAATCAGATGGAACTCCACCACCGTCTCCTCTTCGTGCAACGACTTTATACTGTAAGTATATGAAATATTTAATTTTAAATATATTTGATGGATACATAACTTTTTTTTTTATGTTTCTTATTATGTGCAGATTCCGATCAATCAAAGGGTACTCCACCACCTCCTACCCATGCAACGACTTCACATGTGTCCTCCAATAGGAATTATGATGAATTTTACTATGAAGAGCATATTATATGTTGGTGTAACTCTTGTTATGGCACGTATCGAAGACCACGATTGGAATGTATTGAACATGAGGCAGAGTATGGTACTTTTGAGCGTGCACCATCACCTAGTCAACATGATAATGCTTGGGTATGTATTTTCTATATATATTAATGTCATTATTTTATTTAAAAACCATATATAAAATCAAATTATTGTTGATATACAGGAATACTTGCTCGATGATGATGATGATGATGATGATTTTTCTCATAATGTTAATATACCTCGTACACGTCATGGACTTGTTGTTCATCAATTACAAGCAGAGGTTTCTAGAAATCCTCTACCTCTTGGTTTAGAGAGTGAAACGGCTGGAGATTATCCATTGCCAGCTCGTGATCGTTCTTTAGTACAAACATATGATAGAAGAAGATATGGAGGATGGAATAGAGGACCACTTCCTTTAGATGGAGAGGTTTTCAACTTTTGGGGTAATCGCTATATGATTGCTCCATCCACTATTAGTAATGCTGGTCGTGGTCTCTTTATTGTAGAGGATTTGTATGTGCCCCCGAACTTTGAAGTCACTCTTATGTCATTTTGTGGTCCTATATATGGATGGGGAGATTGGCATCGACTTTCACGTTATGTTCAAAGCATGAGTACTTATGGAGTATGCTTGAACGCAGCATCCCTTACTAGTAGAAGGATTTTACATGCAGAAAATGAAAGATTATATATTGATGGAAGACCTTACACACATGGAAATATAGCAGGTTTAATAAATAGTAGTCGAGGGTTACATAATAGTTCAAGGACTAATTGCACATTTGAGGAGCGTGAAAATAGTCATGAATCACCATACATGAGTAGAGATGTATCAAGATACATAGTTGTCAATGCTATTACTACATTACATGCTGGTGATGAACTATTAGTGAATTATGGATGGCGTAGACCTCCAAGAGCACCTTTTAGCTAGAGAGAATCAAAATTTTCTATCCATATTTAATAAGTTATATACTTAATTTTATATTTGAAGTTTAATTTTTATTCATTTATGGAATACTAATGAGTTTTATTCATATGTGTAGATTCCAACGTATGATGTTGATGATATTCGTCCACAGCATTCACAATTACCAGTAAGACCTCGTTTATCAGAAGCTTCCATGAGGAGGCTACACAAAACTAATCCTGTGCAATATGCAAAGTTGAAAGATCTATATTCAAAAGACGATAAAGTACAAGATTTGTGTGACAATGATGAAGATGATGGCATGGCAGATTTTATTGAGGATTGGTATCAAAATGACAATGAGAGCATTGATATTTCTAAAAATGAGAAATATCTTCGAGAGGAATGTCTAAAGCATGTATATGAAGGAAGTCGTTTGACACGACTAAGTGCGAGCTTACTTATTCTCAACCTTCAAAATCGTTTTGGATGGAGTAATGTATCTGTTTCGACACTATTAAGGTATAAATTTCAATTTTCTATCTATTTATATATATATGCATATATCTATATATATATATAAATACATGCAGGTTTTTATTCTTACTTTAGATAAGGTGAGAACAAGAACTTGAATTGAATGGAAACTTTTTGTCCGCGCATCTTTTAAAACTATTAATGCATCTTTCCAAATATTCACAGCAAATTTGATTGTTTGGATGGCAGGATACGATTGTTTGTTTTGGAGGATATGAATGATTTGTCGATTCACAAATATGTTCAGTTTGAAAGTATGAGAAGTGGATTTATAATTGTTATTCAAAGAATTTGGCACTGTTTATAGGCCATACAATGGTGACCTGGATGAATCGCATGCACAGAGGTTACTCAAGAGACAGCAATCTGATTATAATGGAGTAGTCCAGTTTGTATCCTAAAGTTCAGATGCTCATCATTGACATGCAAGAGGTTTACTGCATACCCGAGAAATCGTGCTCTATCTTGAGTAACCTCTGTGCATGCGATTCATCCAGGTCACCATTATATGAACATATGTGTGAATTGACAAATCATTCAATGAAGGTACATACTTCATATCCTCCAAAACAAACAATCGTATCATGCCATCCAAAACAATCAAATTTTGCATAAATGTTTTGAAAGATGCATTAATAGTTTTAAAAGATGCGCGGACAAAAAGTGTCCATTCAATTCAAGTTCTTGTTCTTACCTTTAGATAATATAAACCTACATGTATATATGTATATTTAATTATTTACCTTTTTTAATATATCTTTTTTTGATATATATGTGTATGTGTGTGAATGCATCATTATGTGTGTCTATGAGTGTGTATGTTTGGATGTGTGTGTGTATATGTGTGTCTATGTGTGTGTGCATGTGTATGTGTGTGAATGCATCATTATGTGTGTATGTGTCTATGTGTGTATGTGTGTGTATATGTGTGTGTATGTTTGTGCGCGTCTATGTGTATGTGTGTGTGTCTATGAGTGTGTATGTGTTTATGTGTGTGTATGTGTCTATGTGTGTCTATGTGTCTATGTGTGTATGTATGCATATGTGTGTATGTATGCATATGTGTGTATGTGTGTGTATGCATGATGTATGCATATGTGTGTGTATGCATTATGCATGTGTATGTATGCATGTGCATTATGTATGCATATGCATTATGTATGTGTATGTATGCATGTGAATTATGCATGTATATGTGTGTGCATGTGTATGCATTGTGTGTGCATGTGTGTATGTGTATGCATTATGCATTGTGTATGTGTGTATATGTGTGTGTATTTGTGTGTATGTGTGTGTGTGTCTATGTGTATGTGTGTGTGTGTCTATGTGTGTATATGTGTGTGTACATATGTATGTGTGTGTAAGTGTGTGTGTGTGCGCATACCTGCCAATGGTCTCGTTCTCTCTCTCTCTCTCCCTCTCGCGCGCGCGCTCTCTCTCTCTCTCGGTCTCTCTCTTCTTGCTCGCATCCAAGTCTCGGCACAAATGTGCCGGGAGAAATCAAAAAAAAATTTTTACGTTCTAGAGCGTCGCATATGCGATGCTATGCAGTTTGCCAACATCGTTGAGTTCGTCGCTAGGGAGCAACGGTGCTAGCGATGCTTTTTAAATAGCGATGCTTTTTAAATAGCGTCGCTTAGGCGATGAGGGTCGGGGAAAAAAAAAATCGAAATTCGTACCGTCGCTTATGCAACGAGCGCGTCGCATAAGCGACGGTTCCCGTTTTTTTTCCGATTCGGGGGCATCGCTACGCCCCCCTTTTTCTTGTAGTGTATATACATACATAATTACATATATACATAAATATATACTTACATACACACATTCCTACATACATACATTCCTACTTACATACCTACATAAGTACATACATAGAATCACATATGCATGCATACATAAAATCATATATACATACATTCATATATACATACATTCATATATACATACCTGCATACATACATACATATATACATACATACATACATACATACATACATACATACATACAAATTCCTACATACATACATTCCTACTTACATACCTACATAAATACATACATACATTCACATATACATGCATACATACATATATACATGTATACTTACATACATACATACGTACATAAATACATACATACATAAATACATACGTACATACATACATACATACATCATACATGCATACAGATGTACATACATACATAGATACATACATACATACATGCATGCATACATACATACATACATACATACATACATTTTGATTTCTTTGGCATAATATTTGCAATGCTTTTTCACATTGTTTGACATTTGGCTTGAAAAGAGACAATATTTTAGAATGTTGGTTATAGGAATTGTTATCACCCCTTTTGTTGATATATTTATGGTAATCTTCTTCCCTCAAATCGCATGTCATCAAAGTGATGATATGTGATTTTTAGCAATGAGATTACCTTGTATACTTCAACATATGAAATGATGGAAGTCCCTAGATTTAGCTCTAACATGTGTATGTGCCACTTTGTATGTTTCCAATTAGCATCAAACATTCCATGACATGAAGAGTACACATCATTTGTTCCTCTGTCCACATTGGTCCTTTTCTTAGAGTTTGAAGCTATGTATGAGGATCAACTTTGAACCAATGAATTTGTGATGTAGTTTGAAAAGAAGGTATGAAATAATTTCAAGATCGGAGGTGGACAAGGGACTCTAACTAATCCTCACACAGCTCATGTTATACATTATGGAATATGTTCAACAATGCATTGTTGATGTTAATTTATTTATGTATTAATGTGTTTTTGGTGTTTTTGATATAGTAGCTGAAGGTTCGTGAGGGCGTGCAAGCATGAAAGGGCGGACACCAATAATCTCACTTTAGGGCGGACATGAATAAATCCGATTTATAATTTAGTTTGTAAATAAATCTACGTAGAAGGTTCTATTGTTAGAAATAGTTAGAAAAATAGTGTTATGGCACGAATTACGAGGTGCTCAAATGATGGCATGCATTCCAAGATTGCCCTTAAGAATTACGAGTTTGATGGCCATAAGGATGGACCTTTAATCCTTTCATGGCTTTCACAGTTTGATGAATTTTATACTGATGAAACATATGCTGAAAGTGAAAAAGTCGAACTTGCCACTAACTATTTAGTAGGAAAATCTCAACTCTGGTGGAATGTCTTGCGGCACAGTAACGAGTGACCAACAACATGGAAGGCTTTCCAAGATAAAGTGAAGGATTCTTTTCTTCCTCCTCAATACCATTTACATGTTAGATGTGCATGGACAACCCTTACATGGAAGGACGGTGATACGGTTACTACCTACACAGAGCGGTTCTAGCAAAATTTACTATTCGTTCGAATGCTTGAAGATGTACCAGAGGATAGTTTGCAACAAAAATACGAAGATGGTTTGGAGGTGGGAATCCAAGCTAAGCTTCACACCCTATGTCCTACAACCCTCAACGAGGCTATATCTTTCGCCTATGATGCAGAAAAAGAATTCCAGTCCATAACCAAGTCACATCATCTACAACAACGATGTCAATGACCACTCTTTGCTAAACCAAATCTTCCCATGAAACATAATTTTAATACCCCATCTTACCCTGGTTTTCCTCATCCACCGCAATCTAATTACTCAACTACACCTGTTGCTTCATCTCTCCAACCTACCAAACCACCTACCCTACAAACTTCAGCAATGGATGCCCAACAGAAGCGACCACAAATCACCTACTGGAATTGTTGGACATACAAAAACGAAGTGCCGATTGCGACCTCTTAGCATGAAACCCGTTGCAGCTCAATTACATAGCATGGAGGCCCATAATAAAGAAATTCCTCCTCTTTGGATAGAAGAATCATTGGAGAAAGACTTAAGTACCTTGGGTAACGATATGTCTCTTCATTCTCTACTTTGCATGCAGGGTACTATAAACAACAAACGTGTTAAAATTCTACATGAGGATAGTAGTTCACACAATTTTATTTCACATTTATTAGTTCAAGAACTTAAATTAAAAATGTTTCCTTCTTTGTATAAAGTAAAAGCTACATTTCAAGGTAATCGTTATAATGTAACACGAGAAGTGCAAAATGTTACTATTAGCATAGGCCCATATGTTGATTCACGAACATTTTTAATTGCACCTTTGCAATCTTACGATATTATATTAGGTATGCCTTTTCATCATCATTATAACCCACACATTGACTACCATACGCATACCTTTAACTTTGAATTTAAAGGTCAAATTATTACTTTGTCTGCATGGCATGATTTCCAGCCATTTCCATTGATTAGTCATACTCAAGTAAAACGTGCATTTAGGAAAGGATTCAATTCATGCATTGTTTTTTTCAATGTCATCAATGATTATATTCATACACTCTGATGCACATAAACCTTTTATGACTACTTATAAGGATTGTTTTATGTCTAAGTATCCCTCTGAACTACCACCATCTCGAGGATCCTTTGACCATAGCATAGACTTAGTCCCTGGTAGTTCTCTTCCTCATAAAGCACCTTATAGACATGGCCCACTACACCGAAAGGAAATAGAAAACCAAGTAAAAGACCTACTACAGAAAGGACTTATAAGGCCTAGTTCTTCCCCATTTGGAGCACCAGTTCTCTTAGTAGAAAAGAAGGATAAAGCTTATCGAATGTGCATTGATTATATAGCCCTTAACAAGATCACAATAAACAATAGATACCCTATTCCTCGAATAGATGATCTTTTAGATAAATTACGAGGAGTTCGTATATTTAGTAAAATTGATCTAAAATCAGGATACCATCAGATTTGTATGATGCAAAGTGATATTGGTAAGACTGTGTTTAGAACTCAAACAGGCCATTATGAATTTATGGTAATGTGCTTTGGACTTACTAATGCCCCTGCTACATTTGCAAGAACGATGAACAACATTTTTCTCGATTACCAAGCTTTTGTTCTTGTATTTTTTGATGATATACTTGTTTACAGTAAGAATGATAGTGAGCATGAGATGCAACTTAAAGCAGTTTTTCATTTACTACGAGAGAACACACTTTACGGTAATCCTGAAAAGAGTTACTTCTTTCAACGTAAGCTAGAATATCTAGGACATATTATTTCAAGTGAAGGTGTGCATGTGGATCCAAAAAAGATTAAAGTTATATTAGAATGGCCTACACCACAATCAATCAATGATTATCGTCCTTTTCTTGGGTTGGCTAGTTTCTATAGGAAGTTTGTTCGAAATTTTTCTTATTTGGCATTGCCCCTTACCTTGTTATTGAAAAAGAAAATAAAATTTGCATGGGGACTTACCCAACAACAATCCTTTGAAAAACTCAAACATGCACTTTCACATGCACCTGTTTTACAATTACTTGATTTTTCACAACCCTTTCATGTTGTTAGATGCAAGTGGTTCAGAGATAGGTGTAGTTTTAATGCAAAATGATCATCCCATTGCATTTGAGAGTAGGAAGATTAAGCCCTCAGAAAAGAATTATAGTACATATGATAAAGAATTGTTAGCAGTTGTGCATGCTTTGCAAATTTGGAAACACTATCTTATGGGCTCTGAGGTCTTAATCAAAACCGATCAATAGGCTATTAAGCATTTATTAAATCAACCCTTAATCTCTGATCACCATCTTAAATGGGCATCATTCATTCAAAATTTCCAACCCATGATCCAATATCAGTCTGGTAAAGCTAATGTTGTAGCTGATGCTCTTAGCCGATTTCCTTCACATTCTATTGTTTTGCATAATATTTCTGCTATACAAATACATTCTTTTCAAGAAATGGTTTCCACTTATGCATCTGATTTGCACTTTTCACTCGCACGGCATGATTTCAACAATGGTGCATCTTTATCTGATGAACATTATACATTTCATAATGGTTTTCTTTATTTTCAACATAGATTATGTATAACTCAAGCTTTCAAAGATTTTATCATCAAAGAAATGCATGAACCATCTTACATGGGTCATAGAGGCATACAAAGCACCATTTTTGTCTGCAAAGATCTTTTCTTTTGGCCACATATGGAAAAAGATATTGCACATTATGTTTCTCAATGCATTGTATGTCAGTGTGTAAAACGTCATCATGGTAAACCATTCGGATTGTTAATGCCACCGCCCATTCCTAACGAACCATGGGAACAAATGGATTTTATCACAGGTCTTCCCATCACTTCATCACATAATGATATGATTTGGACAATAGTTGATAGGTTTAGTAAACATGCATATTTCATTCCATGTAGAAAAACTTTTTCTACACCTCAAGCTGCAAAATTATTCATTAAACGCATTTTCCCACATCATGGATTTCCTAAAGTAATGTTATCTGATCATGATGTTAGATTTTGTAATCACTTTTGGGTTTCCTTATTTCAACATTTTGGTTCTAAAATAGATTTTAGCTCTGCATTTCATCTTGAAAGTAATGGACAAAGTGAAGCTACAAATAGTACTATTCTTGATTTATTGTGTCGTTATTCATTAGATAGTCCCACTAACTGGGATGAAAAGTTTCCATTGCTTCAATTTGCTTACAATAACACCACATGTTAGAGTATGATCAATGTCTACCCCTCATGATTGTATGCACATTTTGTAAGGCCCCCTTTATGAGGAGAAGCCAAGCGTGCATTACCCAATTGATGGGAATCCCAACTTGAATGTTGGATGAAGGTCATATTGGACCATGTAAGATATTATAAGGAAAGGGAGTTACCAGGGTCCCCAATTGTGGGGTCCGGGGCAGCGGTGAGCAGCCCCGGCTGGGGGGTCCAAGGGGGCCAGCGGGCCCCCTGGCTGGGGGGTCCCAGGGGGCCAGCGGGCCCCCTGGTGGGGGTCCGGGGGCAGCGCCCCCGGCGCGACGGTAAAGGGAATATTCCATGGAATATTCCCTGTCGGAGTCAGAAATCATTTATATTTGTTAGGTCGGTTCAACCAGTCTAAGCCGTGTATGGCAATTACGCGGGCGGTGGCCGCCCACGCTCTACCGCCCATGTATAGCCGTCCATGGCAGGCCACCCATGATCCTATATATACATGACTTTTGCACTACCTAAGACATTGAGTTGAGCCAGCATACCTCTACCTTGTATCTCCCTATCTAGAGTTGTCTAGATCACCATTTAAGCTCTACCTTGAGAGTGCACGGGTGGACAACGCCATCATCTTTGTACTTGCTGCTAGTAGAAAATTGTTGAGATTCTCCTATATCTGTTATCTTCTCTTCTATTGCTCCTGTGTTATATTGCGTAACTATTGTCTTACACCACACACACCACTACTGGTCGTGCACCTTTTGAAATTGTTTATGGTAAAAAGCTTCGCACTCCCATGTCACTCACCCAAACCGACATTCCGATAGCTGATTCTATTGCTCAAGTTCAGATTTCTATACTTCACGATGTTTAGGGGCACATTAGGAAAAGTCAAGAGCGATACACATGTAATATCAATACTAAATTATTACCCAAGGAATTCAAGGAAAATGATCTTGTATGGTTGCGTATCATTAAAAAACATCTCAAAAATATTTTGCAGTATCCTAAAATTAAACTTGCACCACATTATTATGGACCATTTCACATTATAGAAAAAATTAATGATAACTCATTTAGATTAGATATACCATCTCATTGGAATATACTTAACTCTTTTCATATTAGTTTACTTAAACCATTTAAAGGCACTTTACCACTCACTCCACTTCTTGATGACCTCCTTTGATTGAAGAACAATCTGAAATCTTGGTTCCTGAGAAAATAATTGATCATGATGTCACTACTACACGCTCAGGTACTCAATACCATCGATATTTGGTTAAGTACAAAAATCACTCTATTGAAGAATTTCAATGGATACATAAACCCCAATTAATACCTCATTATGACCAGTTAATTTTTGCATATCATACACAAACACATTAATGTAATTCCTCCATGAACATTTCCATGCATGTTTCTTTTAACATGGAACATGCTTATTTTCATTCAGTGATGAAACATGTGACTGGCCATCCATGTTTATGTTATTTTATCAACTAACTTCAATTGCTTTTTCAACTGAGAGGCAGGTTATACATTATGGAATATGTTGAACAATGCATTGTTGGAGTGTTAATTTATTAATGTATTAATGTGTTTTTTGTGTTTTTGATATAGAAGCTGAAGGTTCGTGAGGGCGTGCAAGCATGAAAGGGCAGACACCAATAATCCGACTTTAGGGTGGACATCAATAAATCTGATTTATAATTAAGTTTGTAAATAAATCCACATAGAAGTTTCTATTGTTAGGAATAGTTAGAAAAATAGTGGTTAGAATAAGGGTCATTGTAGACCACAGTTTTTTATATTAAAAGAAAGGCTTTCTACGAAAGTCACCAACTTTTAGTTTCATGCATGCTTTTCAAAGCCGCTCTCATGTAACCACTCTTTTTGACGTAATCAAAAACTCCTATAAATACATGCACTCTATGGACTGTCAAAACAGAGTGCAAAGGGGGAGATTGCACCCAATACTGTGTTCGGTCTCGTCTCTTGGCATCTCTATTTTTTTGTGTGTTTTTTGCGTTTGCAACTTCTGTGTGTGTGTGTGTGTGTGAGAAAGATCTTGATAATAGCTCCCTCTAATAAAAAGATCCATATGGATAGAATATTGATAGATGAGTATGCTAAAAGGTATATATTATATATATCATACTGCATAGATTGTCAAAACATCATTTGCCAAGAAAATGATAATGGAAATATAGGGGTTCTAGGATTAATAATAGTATATATACTTAAAGATATAAAAAATTAGTGATTTAGATTTATACTAGTATATGTACTTATAGACCTGAAAAATAGATTTTTAGGATGATGCCTCACTAGCAATCATGATGCCTCTCACCATGATGAATCTAGAAATTTCCAAGTTTGTGAAGCTATATCTCTGCACAGGCGGAGAGTGGTTCAAAAAAATGGTATGTCTTGAGGTGGATGATTGTCATAGCTAGAACATCCATTTGGATTGATCCAAAGCTTGTTGGATAGCTCTATCTCTAGTGTGAAATTTTTAATTTAATGCTAAAAATTATTATAATATAGACAAAAGTAAATAATAGTGAGCATATATCAATGTTTGTCGGCCTCCTCGAGGGCAAACATCTTCCATAGCTGCATTGGGGTCTTAGAATCTTCTTCCATGAGTGGTATTAGAGCATTTTTTTTGGGCTTTAAGACATTAGTAGAAATCATATTGAATACTTTGAGGGATCAAGACAGCCCATTGAAGCACAAGGAGGACATATCAAGTCAAGAAGACATCAAAAGTGTGCTACATCAATCAAGACCTCAACTACTCGAAAATAAGAAAGGGAGAATCTATCAAAATAAACATCCAAACCTTCTAAAGCATACCATCACTTGAATAGAACGTAGCCGAGCACCTTAGAGTGTAGTATGGCTAAGTATAGTTCACAAATAAAGAAGTTAGAGAAAGGCAACCTGTTGATATATTTAGGTAGTGATGTGTGTGAACACTCTAGGACCGCCGGGGCACTTTTTTCCCTCTTTAGGAGGTTTTTCTCCCCCGGCTTGTATATATGCCTATTGCCCTAATGGGCTACTTATCTTTGTACATTCTCTAGTAATACATTCAGTCGTGTGTATTGTGCTCCAAGCTTCTTCTTCTTCCTTGTGCTGTTCGCGTGCTTCCAAAGACGTCTAACTCCAACAATTGGTATCAGAGGAGGTCGTCGCTTCATCTAGGGCACCGTCGACACTCCTCCGTTTGCAGTCTCAGATTCACACGAAATTTGGTGAGCATACTCAGGGTGTTTCCGAGAGCAAAACGGCTTCGCTTTGTGGTGCTGAAATCGCGATCTGAGCTCGTTTCGGCCTCCGAATGCACTATCGCAGCGCTTGTGCAGGCTATTTCGTCCTTTTGTGCCAAAGGTATATACCAGTTTCTGTTCGCCAGTTTAAGCGTCTCGAAGTCTGCTACAGGTCTAGCAGAACTCGTCTGGGCAGTTCCATTCAACTTTTTGAGATACAGTCAATTTTCTACATCAAGGTATTTTAGTCACCGGCCATGGCTGAAAGCAGTGATGTATTCCGTATGTTGGTTGTTGAGGATAAGTTGGATGGTACCAACTACCCATTATGGGCTTATATGATGCGACATGTATTGGTTGCAAAAGGACTGTGGAACATTGTGCAAGGTGTTGAAAGACGTCCTGTTACACCTGCGACTATAGGTACTACAAATACAGGTGCTGGAAGTGCTGGAGCTGATGAAGATAGTGTCGAAGATGATATTGTGCAAATTCATGTTCGTGCTGCTGTTTCTGTTGCACCTACTACAGAGAAGATTCGTTGGGATGGCAGAGATGCCCAGGCACATGCATTGATAACTTTTTCTGTCAAACGTGCCATTATTCCTCACATACGCTCTTGCAGAATAGCTAGGGATGCTTGGGATACACTTACCACATTGTACCAAGCTAGGAATGAGGATCGTGTTGCTTATCTCCGAAAACAATTGGAGAGTGAGCACATGAATGAAGGTGATTCTATGGACAGTTTCCTAACGAAGATCAAAGATTTGAAGGAACAGTTGATTTCTGCTGATGGGGTTATACCAGATAGCTCACTTGTGTAGACCGTTTTGAATGGTCTTCCTGACTCATATCAGAGTTTTGCTTCTACTCTTTGGTTGATGATGAAAGGCAATCCGAATGCCTTATCATTTGAGGAGTTAGTCTCTATGTTGTTGCAGGAAGATCAGTCCAGGCAGAACAGGTCCATTATGCGAGTTGCAGATCAAGCTTTCCTGGCTAGTCAAAAGGGCAAAGGAAAATGGAGCTGTTCTACTAGTAAGCAGAAATCTGCAAATACTGCACATACAAAGAACCAAGACAAAGATGAGAAAAAATCAGAAAAGCAGAAATTGTTTTGTAAGTACTGTAAAGGCAATGATCATATCATAAAGAACTGTCCAAAACTGGCTGCTAAAGAGGCAAAGAAGAAAGAGGCTGGAATGGTTGTTGCAAAGGCCTCTACACCAAAAACAGAGTCTTCAAATCTTCTGCAGGAACAAGAATGGGCGTTTACTACTGTCTGCAGTTTTGACCCATCTTCTCATGATCAGTGCATGTCTGCAGTAGACTCAGATGTTTGGTACTTTGACAGTGGGGCGACCAAACATATTACCTCGCAGTGTAGTTTCTTCTCTTCACTCGAGCCTACCCCTACAGGGAATATTGTTACATGCGCCAACAACTCCTCTTATCCTGTTATGGGAGTTGGTAAGATCATTTTGACTACTGCTGATGGTAGTTCTTTCACTTTGTCAGATGCTTTATTTGTGCCAGGGATCAAAAAGAATCTATTATCAGTTTCTGCATTAGCCAAGATTGGCTTGGTTGTGAAATTTGTTGATGACACGTGTACAGTTCATGATCTCTCAAATGGCGATGTGATTATTGCTTCTGGCATTTTATGTTGTGGGCTGTATAAGCTCATAGACTATGAAAGATCTGTGAATGATTCGGCATGTGCAGTTCAAGACTCTCAGGCTATGTCAGATGCAAAGCTTTGGCATGCACGCTTTGGTCATCTGAATTTTGCTAGTTTGCTACGCCTGTAGAAATCTAAAATGGTGTCCTCTTTGCCCAAACTTGAGACACCTGGAAAACATGTTTGTGAAGGCTGTATTTTGGGCAAAATGCAGCGTTCTTCCTTTCCAAAAGATGGTTCAGTTCGGGCTACGCAGAAATTGCAGCTTGTACATAGTGATGTCTGTGGTCCTATGCAGACACCCTCTTTTGGAAATATCTTTACTTCGTGACTTTCATTGATGATTTTTCCAGGCATGCATGGGTATATCCACTCAAAGCAAAGTCCGAAGTGTTCATGTGCTTCAAACAGTTTTTGGTTTTGGCTGAAAATCTGTGAGCATGTAAAATGGGCACCCTCCGTTCTGATCGAGGGGGGGAATATATGTCTTCAGATTTTAATGCATTTCTGGCTGAACGTGGGATAAAACACCAATGTACAGTGCCGTATACACCTCAACAGAATGGAGTTGCTAAACGGAAGAACAGGTCTCTCATGGAGATGGCGAGGTGTATGGTCAAGAGTCAGGCTTTACCTCATAGTTTCTGGCTTGAGGCTGTCATGTGTGCAGCATATGTATTGAACAGGTGTCCCACTAAAGCACTGCAGTCTATCACTCCATATGAGGCTTGGCATGACCGCAAGCCATCTGTTGCTCATCTGCGTGTTTTTGGTTGTTTGGCATATGCATTAGTGCTTGAACAACATCGCAAAAAATTGGATGATAAAGCAGTTAAATGTATTTTTGTTGGATACAATTCTGAAAGTAAAGGCTATCGCCTGTATCATCCACAGACTAAACGCATTCTGGTTAGCCGTGATGTTGTATTTGTGGAAGATGCTATTCAGCCATTGCTTTCATGTACTAAGGAGACATTTGTTAGCTCCAAAGACATGTATGATACTTTGATGCCTCTTTTTACAAGTGGACAGTCTAGTGCTCGTCCTAATGAGGCAACTTCTCAGCCTTTGTAGGTTTCATATGATGATGCAGATCATTCCATTTCTGATGCAGATTTACATGATGCACTTGCTGATGAGAGAGCTGATATTGAGCAGGCAAAAACTATGCCAAAATGGCTGGTGCAGACTTTGCGTGACAGCAAATTAGATGCACCTTTGTCATATCGTACTCGTTCAGGCTCTCATAGTGCCTCCTTTACATCAGATTGCTATGCTATGGCTGCATCTAGTCTCTGTGATGAGAATGAGCCTGTTTCTTTTGATGAAGCATAGAATTCAGAAAATTGGATGGCTGTTATGCAATCTGAATATGATGCTATAATGAAGAATGGTACATGGTCTTTATGTGACTTGCCTCCTGGCAAGAAGGCCATTGGCACTAAGTGGGTATACAAGCTGAAGCGTAAACCTGATGGTACAGTTGACAGGTATAAGGCTAGGCTTGTTGCAAAGGGTTATGCGCAGGAAAGAGGCATTGATTTTGATGAGACCTTTGCACCTACATGCCGTATGACTACTGTTCGGAGCATTTGTGCACTTGCAGCCCATCATGGTTGGAATGTACATCAGTTGGACATTAAAACAACATTTCTGAATGGTGACTTGCATGAAGAAGTGTATCTTTTTCAGCCTTGTGGCTTTGTGCAAAAAGGGCATGAAAACCAGGTGTGCAGGTTAAAGAAGGCGTTACATGGTTTAAAGCAAGCACCACGTGCTTGGTATGAGAAGATACATGCCTATCTGATTGCACATGGTTTTGAGAACAATCCAACTGAAAGCACCTTATATGTTAAGCGTGCTAATGATGTGCTTCTGATCATTGTTGTCTATGTAGACGACATGCTGCTCACTGGTCCTATTGAGAAGCATATTGCTGATTTTAAGGCTGATTTGCATGCCTCATTTGAGATGTCTGATTTGGGGCATTTGCATCACTATTTGGGCATTCAGTTTATGCAAGTTAATGGTGGAATGGCACTCCTATGGAGACAGGTTTACGATTAATTCTTCATGATGTTCGAGATGCATTTGATGTTGTTCTCTATTACCAGGCTGTTGGATGCTTGATTTACTTATGCATTACTCGGCCAGATATTCAATTTGCTGTCTCACAGATGAGCAGGTTTATGCATTGCCCAGGAGTCACGCATTGGAAGGCGGTTAAGCGCATCTTTCGCTACTTGAGTGGTACTCGGCTACTTGGGTTGTTTTATCCCAAGGGGGGATCACTACCCCCAGATTTGCATGCTTTTTCTGACTCAGATTGGGCTAGTTGCTATGACACTCGTGTGTCCACCAGTGGTTTTTGCTTCATGCTTGGTAGCTCATGTATATCTTGGTTGAGCAAGAAGCAGCCTACTGTGGCCACTTCCAGTTGTGAGGCTGAGTATAGGGCAACTTTCACAACGACTGTTGAGTGTGTGTGGCTCAGATGCCTTATGGTTGATTTGGGTGTTGGCCAGTCTTCTGCCACCACCATCTTCACTAACAGTCAGAGCGCATTGGCAGTTGCGAGGAACCCTGTGTTCCATGCTCGCACTAAGCACATTGAGGTGCATTATCACTATGTCAGGGAGAGGTTCTCTGCTGGGGAGATCAGCTTGGCATATGTGCCCACGCAGGAGAACATTGCAGACCTTTTCACGAAGGCTCTGCCTAGGGAGAAGTTTGAAGCTTTCCGCAAAGCTTTGGGCTTACTTCCTTTTGTGGAGTGATTTCCACATAGCTTGGCACTTCCTTATACATGAGTGCCAGCTCCTTGTTCACCGCATCACTCTCAAGGGGGATTTGTTGATATATTTAGGTAGTGATGTGTGTGAACACTCTAGGACGCCAGGGCACTTTTTTCCCTCTTTAGGAGGTTTTTTCTCCCGGCTTGTATATACGCCTATTGCCCTAATGGGCTACTTATCTTTGTACATTCTCTAGTAATACATTCAATCATGTGTGTTGTGCTCCAAGCTTCTTCTTCTTCCGTGTGTTGTTCGCGTGCTTCCGCAGACGTCTAACTCCAACACAACCATCAACCATGGAAATTTAGTGTTAGCAACTACCTTATGACAAAGGATTGTGGGGATTAGTAAGCGGCACAAGGACAATGCCTCATGTATATGATCCACCACTTGATAGATAGTTAAAGGCACTTAATGAATAGATAGGGATAGGTAAGTCATATTCATTCTATCCCAACATATAAGCAATAGCATAATAGGACATATATAGAACACATCCAAGAAGTTTTTGGAAACCGCAAAGAGATTATACTCTTCATCAACCAAGGCAAGGAAGATCCAACTCAAGAATGAGCTAAATAATCTTAGGAAAGCACCAAGCTCTAAAATTAATGAATCCATTTTGAAGGTTAAGGAGCTTTTGGATGCCCTAGGCTCAATTGGGAGGCCAATAAAAGATGATGATCTTATCGTGCACACTCTCAATGGCTTGACAAGATGAAAGGTGGAAAGCATTCACCACATCATTGTATGTGAGGGATTCCCTACCAGAATTTGATCAATTAATGACATTCATGGTGACCAAGGAGATGAATGAAAGAAGTTCACAATCAAAGGGCGGCCAAGTCCAAGTTTTCTATGCAAGTGGAGGCAAAAGCAAAAGAGGTGGATAAAACTAGCAAGGTAGATGGAGAGGAAGGTCAAGATCCTTCTCAAGCAACCAAGAAGGCTCCAACCAATGCTATGGATCAAGAGGAAGAGGAGGAACGCCACATGGAAGAGAAGCATCCAATGTAAAATGCTACAATTGTGGAGAACCATGACATTATTGCAAGTCTATGACAATCCTAAGTATTGGCTTGAGTCATCAAAAGTCTTAAAAACTTGAAGTAAATGTCTAGTCCATCTAGAGTTCACTTGTGAACTCCCTCTTGTAATTTTTTAGTCTTTACTTGATGTAAAAGTAAAGCGAATCTAAAGTGGTTGAGTCCACTTGATCAAAAATAGAAAGAAAAGCCACGAATTTGTGATTGAAGCTAGTTGGAGAATCAAATCAATCACTGATAGATTGGAGAGTGATTGTAGGAAGTTAGGCTCCCAAGATCAACTATAAATACATGGTACTTTTAGTCGTGGTTAAGAGACGACCTCCCTGATGCCATATCAAGGTGTGGTTTCAAGGCACACATATGTATCAGTAAGCCCATTGTATTTTACAATCAATATACTTTCATTTTCACGATCATTTGAGTTCATATTTTCATGTTCTTGTGAAGTGTACTGCTCACTGCCATATCTCTTAGTTTTCTCAGTCAGATTGCAAAGATGATTTCTCTAATTTTAGTGCATCATTTTCAGTGGTTCAACTTGGAAAAATTATCTCTTTACATTTAATGTATGCTCACCAATTTTCATTGTATTTGGATGTTCCAATCTTGAGTTATGATCATTTGAAGTCAACTGTGTCACCTCATTTTCTTCTTCTCTGCCAGCACTCTCTCAGACCATTCATTTTGTTAGATGTTTCTCAGTTTGTACTTCACCATTTTCCATGATTTGAAGCTTGTTAGAATCTCCATACTTTTTAGTATATGGTTAAAATTTTTCATCAGCATTGGACTCTTTAATCATGAGATATCTATATTTTACTGTGCACGGGTCTGTATACCGTTGCAGCTCGAGAAAATTGGGGTCATCCTATCACTTGCTAGACTTCTTTCTCCTTGTGTAGTCCATCATTTTGGTTGAAATAACTCTTTATTGTTAGTTTATTAAGCTAGTAAGAGTTCCCCAAAAGGAATTAAGTTAATTGCTATTGTGGCCAGAGAATTGTTCAAAACTTTGGACAGGTGTATAAACATAAATAGCAAGTTTTTGGCTCTTAAATCTACTCCAACTTATCTATTTTGATTCAACTTTTGGGAGTGATCTTCCAAGGTACATAGGGTTTCAAATACATCCTTTTGCAGCTAAAAGGTCCCACCACATATCTCTGGACTTTATTGTTGGTGCATTTTGCCCAAGCCTACATGCTTGATATTATCCTCATTTGTAAGTCACATGAGTAGTCATGTGAAGACCTCTTGTAAAAGAGTACATTGTATCTCTTGTAAATGGAAAAAGAAAAAAGGAAAAGGATGGCTTACCTCATCCATGATGTAAAAGCAAATTCGTGGCTCTAACTACCTAAAACCACAAAATTTAGAGCTGAGGGAATCTCTCCTAACTTTGGGGATCACTTTTAGGTGGAGCCATTCGAATTTGAATTCAAAACTCCCTCCAAGAATAGCTATAAAAGGAGCAAGAAGGAAGAGGCGATTAGCAATCCTTGTACGTGACCACTTGATGTCATTTTGTAGAGATTGAAGAGCTTACTCCATAGCTCTATCATTCTACTCCCATTTTGCAAATATTCATTGCCAATGTGGTTGTAATCATATGTGAATCTATACATTTATTATCATCTACTTCTCTGTTTTGTTCTCTGCTATACTCACTCAGAGCAGTACCTTCAGAAGGTCATATCTCGAGTTATACTGCTCTTTTTTCAGTGATTTAACATGCGTTGGATAGCTCTTACTGTCTAGTTTTTGCATATCAATTTTCAAGGTCATTAAATTTATAGTTTTGGAGATATCTGCATTTTACTGCTCACTGGTCTATCTCTGCAGAGCCCCGAGAATGGTGGGCATGTTCCAGAAATTGGTAAATCTTGTTCTCAGTGCTCAGTCCATCATTTAACTTGGATTGGGAAGCTTGCTAAGTCTATTTGCTATGCCCAAAAGGAATTTTTCTAATTCCTACCAGGTTGAGAGCACTGTTCATTTTTTCCAGCAGGTGTATGTCCAAAAATAGCAAGTTTTGCGAGCTAGTCATTTCGCAACTAGTCTATCTTGACTTAAACTTTTGGGATACATGTTCCAAAGTACTTGGCTGATATTTTGGTGGATTTAGGAAGCTCAAAGGGTCTTCTAATCATCTCTGAAGTCTCAGTTGGCTGGTGTGAAGCTGGTTGTAGCAGCACCTACTCATCTTTGGATTGCATCCACCATCTCTCTTCACATTTATGTGGCTGGTGTAATGCAAAGTTTTTGCAGCACCACTTCATCTTCATCAGCCACAAATCCATCTCTTCACAATGATGCAAGAGATTATTGGTCCAAAGGAGGAAACAGTCAAAGATACAAAAGGAACCAAGGTAATTATGCTAGTACTTCAACAAAAAAAGTAGATTTCCATTGAAGAAGGGAGCACATGTGAGCATTGAAGTGTTGAATCTCATATTATGGGGACATAAAAGAGAGCCATCCATTGAAGGTAGTAGCTATTTTGTCACATTTATAGACTATCATTCAAGGTTTGTTTGGTTGTATTGCATGAAAAAAAAATCAGAGGTGTCTTACCACTTCAAGAGGTTCAAAAACCTTGTGGAGAGGGAGACATGTAAGTATATAAAGACCCTCGGATCAGATGGAGGGTGGGAGTATTTTTCAAATGAATCTCTAGATTTTCTACATGATCATGGTAGAGAGGAAGAACAAATATATAGCATAAGTGGCTAGATCTATGTTAAATGGAATGATGCAGCAAATATATCCATATACGTTATGAATAGGCGTCCAACCTCAAGAGTACATTGATTCATACCTTATGAAGCTTGATGTCATAAGAAATCCAACCTTTCACATCTCATATTATTTTTATGTGTGCTTTATGTTCACAAACCCCAAGAATTGAGACACGGGTTAGACTCAAAAGCAAATAGGTGTATATTTCTTGGATATTCTTTAGAGCAAAAGGGTTTTGGATGTTATAATCCTAGAACTAAATATCTTAAGGTGTCTAGGGATGTAAAATTTGATGATTTATTGCTTTGGTATGGTAGAAAATATGTGCTATAGGTTGAAGTTGAATATGAAGCCGAGAAGAAGTTCAAAGAGCAACAAAAAAGCATGGAGATGAGTGGTCCAACCACTTCAAACACAACATTATAGGAGATTACTACGTCAACTTAACAATGGAGGACAAAGAATGAAGATCATTCAACTAACTGAAGCAACAAAGGAAAAGAAAAGGCAAATAATGAAGACCATCGATGGGTAGACATGGACTCTACAAGTGATGAAGATGTGGAGAAATTAGAAACTCTAGGATTTAAAACATCAAAAACAAGGAGGATATTGCTACCATCTAATGGTGAGGTAAGGTCATGCAATAGGGTCGAATATCCAACATGAGCCAAGTTATAGCTTGTGAAGAACCTAACTCTTTTGAAGAAGCAAGTAAGCATAGGGAATGGAATGAAATCATGAAGGAGGAAGTAAAGGCACTTGAAGAAAATGATACTTGGTCAATAGTTTCAAGAATAAAGGACATGAAAGCCATTGGAACAAATGGGCATACAAGGCAAATAGACATGCATATGGAAGTATAAAAGTGAGGTTGGTTTCCAAAGGTTTTGCTCAAAAATATGGCATAGACTTGGAGGAAACATTCATTCCAGTAGAAAAGATGTATACCATAGGGAGTTTGATTGGAATTTCAGCCTCAAAAGGTTGAAAGATGTACCAGTTGGATGTGAAGATTGCTTTCCTAAATGGAGAGCTTGAAGAGGTAGTCTTCATGAAGTAGCCACAAGGCTTTGAAGATGAGAGGTTTCCACCTCATGTATGAAAGCTTAAGAAGGATCTTTATGGAATCAATCAAGCTCCAAGGGTTTGGAACGAGAGGCTTGTGGACTACTTGGTAAAATGTGGAATCAATCAAGGTCATGTAAACATGTCATTGTTTGAGAAGAAGGTAGCAAAACTATTTTCATTTGTATATATGGAGATGATTTTATCATTACAATGGATGATGAAGCCAACATCAAAGACATAAAGAGGAATCTTGGATGTGAGTTTAAAATTTGTTATTTAGGTATTGTAAGGTGTTTCCTTGGGATTAAAGTACTATACAAAGAAGAATGTATATACTTGATGCAAAGGAACTACATTCTAGATCTTCTAAAGAAGTTTGGCTTGTGTGATTGCAAGACCATTTCAAATCCATTAGAATTAAATGTTAAATTAAGTTCTAATGAGGGTGAAGAAGTGCAAGATGTGACCCTGTATAGGTCAATTATTGGTTCTCTCTCTTGTATGCTACTATGATGAGACTAGATATCGCACATGTAGTTGGTGTTATCTTAACTTTTGCAGGCACCAAGAATACCTTATCTTGTTGCATCCAAAAGGGTACTTACATACCTCAAAGGATCAACAAATCAACGGCTCTATTATCGATTTGATTATGGATTACATGTGTAGGCTTATTGTGATGCTCATTGGATAGGTTCACAAGATAACCCGAGGAGCACTAGTGGATATGTTATCATGTTAGGGAAGAAGACCATTTCATTGATGTCAAAGAAACAACCAAAATTGGCTCTCTCCTCAATCAAAGTTGAGTATAGAGGATTAGCACAAGTCTCATGTGAGCTTATGTGGCTCAAGAAATTGTTTGTTGATCTTGATATGAAATTTAATCAAGTATCTATATGATTGACTCAAAATCCAGTGTTCCATGCAAGGTGCAAAGATGAGTATTCAAGATCAAAAGAAATTCAGATGGAAGTATAGCAATAGGTACAAGTCAAGAAGCTAAGAGTTTTGCTCAATAACTTTGAGAAAACCTTTTTCTATGTGTTTGAGGTACCAGAATCAAGACGTTGATTGCTTTTTTAGCAAGTTTGAAATATCAATCAATTAGATATTATGAATGCTTTTTTTAATGGAGAGATAAAGAACGTGGTGTACATGGATCAATCATGAGGGTTTGAAGAACGCAAGAATTCGATTCATATTTGTATGTTAAAGACTAATTTAAATGGAGCCAAGAAAGCACCAACATTTTGGAAGTAAAGATTGGTGGATCAATTAATCAAATGTAAATATCAACCAAGGAAAATAGATTGATCCTTTTTATAAAAAGACAAGGTGAAAGATTATCTCCCCGTATGTATATGCAGATGCTCTTATCATTACAAGTGATGATGAAGAATGATCCAAGACATCAAGAAGAGGTTATGATCAAAATATAACATGTCATATTTAGGAGAGGTAAGATACTTTTTAGGTATTGAAGTTGTTCATAAATCAAATGGTATTCAGTTGATGCAAAGGAAGTACATACTAGATGTATTGGAAAGACTGTCTCACATGTTGCAAGCCATAGACACATCCAATGGACGTTAGTGTAAAATTGAGATCAATGGAAGTAAAAGAAGTTGAGGGCCTTAAAATCTATAGGCCTATCATTGGTTCATTGATATATGCCATATATCATGCCTATTTGTCATATGCAATGGGAGTCCTATCTCAATTCAAGCTAACTCCTAGAGTGCCACATCTTCTTGCAATAAAGATGGTGTTAAGGTATAAAGGGCACTGTTAATGAAGGCTTGTCCTTTTGAGAGGGATTACATGTTAGAGGTTACTTGAATGTTGATTGGGATTTCTCAGAAGAGGATATGAGAAGGACAGGTAGCTATGAAATCATGCTAAGAAAAAATCTAACGTTTTGGATCTCAAAGAAGTGATTCACAATTGCTCTATCCTCAATTGAAGTTGACTAAAGATCATTGACCCAAGTTTCATGTGAATTCATGTTGTTCAAGAAGATATTTGAGACCTAAATATGAAAGTGAATGAGATACCAATATATTGTGATAATATGAATAGTGTATACCTAGGTGCCAACCCTATGTTTCATGCTAGGACCAAAAATCTTGGAGTCCACATGGTTTTTGAGCGAAAAGATGCAAGAAAAGGAAGTACATGTCAATCGGACCTTTGTCCAAAAATGTTCACCAAAGCATTGGATTTTACGAAATATACAAGGTCTAAACATTGTTGGATGGAGATATTGAACCTTGAAGAATGGTTTAGGAAATCAAGCTCCAAACTTAAGAGCAATGAATGGATTCTCATTCGATCCAAGTGCAACAAAAAGACAAGGAAGTCCACAAGTTTCAACCACCTAAATGCTAAAGTCCCCCTCATTTATCTCATCAAATTTCCTATCAAAATTAAGTGTAATAGCCATCATTTGGAAAGGGAGATTCTTCTTCCCCACACGTATATAATTTTATTTTGGTATTCAATTTGTAAGTTCCATGTGTTTTTTGTTTGAATAAGTCATTATTCTTAGTCCTAGAGTGCAAGCAAGCAACCCCCTCCCAGAAGCTATCCCCTTGCTTGCTTCCCTTAATTAGCCATATCTATCATTTTGTGTAGGTAGTGTCTGTTGGAGATTCACTCACTAATAAGACATAACGACATAAAGGCAAAGGAAAGCAGAAACAAAGCATTCAGGAGAAAATAAAACCTTAGTGAAGGGACAAATTCATGTCTGTAATATACAGCGTAGAAACTTCCAGAATTAGAGTTTGCTGAAACCGAGATCAAAATGTATATAAGAGAGAGCATAGAACCAGAATTAAGGGAGGTAAAAAGTGCGCATATGAGATAGAGAATAGAAGTAAGATATAGAAGACGCCATAGAACATGTATGTAGAGATGAATAACAAAACCTGAAATGTCGGGTATTCATCTGAGAGAAATGGTAAAGAGAAACTACTCAGAGTAGGAGAGTTTTCCATAGCTATGAGCAAAGTGAGGCCAAGCTATTTTTGTACGCATCTTCTCTAATAGAAAACACATGTTCATGTGGAATATTGAGTGCATTCTTTGTATGTGAAGAAATCTGAGAGATTTCATGTTACTGTGAAAAGTTAGTTAATAGTTACAGTTTTCTCAGTAAACGTTTTCCAGTACTTCTATGAGTTAGATCTCGAAGTACAATGTAAAGTTTTGTATGAGAGATAGCTTATCTTGTAGCTAGACGTCTCTACTATAAACTGATCAAAAGACTTTTGTGAAACGGAATTCGTATACAGTTACAAAGTCTGACCGGAAAGAGGCATCCAGAACTGGTGAAGTTTTTCCTTAAACTTCAGATAGAGTTCATTTAGTGAAGGAAGTTCACTTATCACTTCCTTACTTCATATATACACATTTGAAGTAATTATAAACAGAATTGCAGTTGGTTCCAGTGACATTTCGGTAAGATTCCGGTGACAGTCCAGTGACAGTCCGGTGAAGTTCCGGTGGAATTTTGGTAAGTTCAAAACATAGTTTTGACAAAGTTAAGTGACGCAAAGACTGTAAGCAAATAAAGTAGTGTAAAGATTGAAGTAAATTAGTTCAGAATTGAAGCTTGAAGGAAACGTGAAGCTTTCTAAAAAGTGAATTTTTGGTGTTCACTAGATACAGTTATAAGTTTTACCGTTTCAGAAAATTTGCTAAGCTACTAATGATTATAGAGGTGTTCTAACATCACTCTAGCTTAGTTTCTGTGGTGTAAGCGAATTCCGCAATAGGCGTTGCATCAACAGTGGTATCAGAGCAAGTAAGTTTCATTAGTGGTATCAAAGCAGGTTAATCAACATTGATATCAGAGTGGTAAGATCCACAAGTGGTATCAGAGCAGAAAAGGTTTTGAAGAGCATAAAAAAGTTTCTCAGAAGAAGAAACGGAAAGAGAATTTGAAGAATTCTCACAAAGAAAGGTGAAAGCTGAAGAGATCAATAGCAAACGGCATCAAGAAGTGTTCCGAAGTCATTCTCAATGTAAAGGTTTGTAAAAGGTAAAACTTTTAACATTACACTCACCGGCAGTAACAGAAAACAAGAAGATCACGGCAGATCACATTTCTATTGACAAATTGGACAGAGATAATTATCCGGCATGGGTAATGCGCATGGAAGCCTTACTTATGAGTAAGGACTAATAATATATGTGACAAGAGAAGAAAAGAAGCCGACTTTTGAAGATGATAGTCAACCGAAAGAGGTAATACAAAGGTAGAGGTAATTAGACAAAGGCTTGCTGGATCTACCGATTAAGCAATCATTTGGCTCATGATTGCTGCCATAATTCACAAGGATCAAACCAAAATCAGAACAATAACAGTAGAGGCAGAAGCGGAAAATATCAAAGAGGAAGACAAAGCCAAAGAGGCGGATATGGTAGAGCTGGAGCAAGAGGTTGGGAACAGAATCAGTCTCACAACACTACCTACTACAACTATGCAAATGATACGCAGAATGATGATCATACGACGTTGATGATGAACTCGATAAGTGTGTCAGAGAATGAAGGCCTCAAGGTATTCTATATTGACTCTGGTTGTTCAAATCATTTGTTAGGAAATATAGAATTATTATCAGAACTTGAGGGAGGTATTTCAAATCATACAGTACAGACAGGTGATAACACAAAACATAAGGTAAGTTCAATTGGAAAAGTAAAATGTAAGAATGGAGCTGACCTACTAACAAATGTTTTATGTTCCAACAATTCTGAAGAATCTGATCAGTGTGGGTCACATAGTAGAAAAAGGTTTTCAAGTCAGGTTTACAAATGAAGGAGTATTTGTTGAAGATCCAGAGAATGGATACAAACATATTGTCCATGGTAAAAAGGAAGGTAGACTTTTTACTCTAAAAGTGCAAGGGAATGTTGGTCAAGCCTTGATCACACATGGTGATGAGGTATTTACAGAACTAGATCTCTGGCATAAGAGGTTAGGACATTTTAATGAAAAAGGAATCAAATTTATGATAGAGAAACAGTCTGTGAGAGGATTACCAAATATAAAGAACCAACATATGATTCACAAGTGCGAAGCCTGTCAGATGGGAAAAGCCCACAGGTTACCATTTCAAAAAAATGGTTACAAACATGATGGTGTGCTAGAGCTCATACATACAGATATATTGTTGAGATATCAAGATCAACATGTGATGATCCAGGATGACACGTACCAGTTTTTCGTTTCTCTGACATGTATAGTGGTCATGCCGGTATATCAGGGATACTTCATTGAGCTTTATTAGATTTATCTACCGAGAGTGATGGCACATTTGTTTCTTGCCAGCTCACTCATTCGCGGACATTAGGTTTTTCCTTATGTACTAGTCTTTATATATTGCACTAGTTGTATTCTTGTTTTCAGGTCATTCTTGTTGGAGTTTATTGACCTCCAAAATATAGCAAGAAGTAGGTGGAACCCCCTAGGAATAAGTAGACCTTCTCACAAACTTCATCACAGAAAACCAGTCATGCTTGCAGAGCTCACTATTCTCTACTCGCTCAGAATTTTTCAAAACTATTTTAACCACAGATACTAGAGACCAAGAGCTTTCCAATGAGCCAAAGAACACTCAATTGGAATAAATACACAAGGAGATATGACCTCTGCAAGTTGGAGGTTTAATGGAGACCTTCAGCAGAGGTGAAACCTGAGAGCACATACTACTTGCAGAGAGTACTGCTCTCAGCTCACAAATTCAATGATTATGAAAATTTACAGTATGAGGATAGACAGTAAGAGCTTTCAAATGAGCTATCAAACATGTAATTTGGATATATAATGAGGGAGATACAAGCTCTGCAATCTCTGCATACAAAACTATAGCAGCATAGAGATACACATATGCCTCTCTTGGACTTCCCACAAGATCACGACTTTTCTCCTCTTTTTATAGCATGAGAAACTAATCTAAAACCTTCGTAATACATCTAAATTTGTGGTAGACACTTGGGTGGAGGTATTACATGACTCAAGTGCTCAAATAAGCAAAGTATTGATGGACATTGAGAACTACCCACATCGACCTTCCACTAGGACACCACTGCAGCTCCCTTGTGACTCACTAATTTGACTCACCATGTTCTAGAACTCACGTGGTATTTTTGCTATCTTTTATTAATAATATGAGCCTTCTTGAAGTATTTGAAGACTTCCCAAAGGTATTTACATAATTTGAAACTTGTACCCTACATAAAACAAATGTTCGCAACATTCTCTCCCTCGAGTTTCAAAGGGTATTTCCTTCATGCCAAGAATATAGTTGAATCTTTGAAGCTTCGGTCCATCCAAGGATTTGGTGAAGATATCTACAACTTGATCCTTTGTTCCCACAAAAGAAACTTGTACTTCATTGTTTATGGCCTTCTCTCAAACATAATGATAGTGTACTTCTATATGCTTTGTTCTAGCATGAAAAATAAGATTTGAGGTCATATGAATGCTGCTCAAGTTATCCCCATATATCAGTGGTACATCAACCTGCACATTCAAGTCATGAAACAAATTTTTAAACCACAGAACCTCAGTAGTAGCCAATGCTAAACCTCTATACTCAGCCTTTGTAGAAGATAAAGCAATTGTAGGCTGTTTCTTTGAACTCCATGTTAATGTCTTGTTTCCTGCTATTACCACATATCCACTTGTGGATCTTCTGTCATCTTTGCTTCCAGCCCAATCTACATCACTAAAGACTTTAAGAGTTAGATCAGCATCATGACTATAAAATAATCCTTCGTTCATAGTACCATTCAAATACCTAAGCACTCTTTTCGCTGCATGCATATGAGGTACTCTAGGTTCATGCATAAACTGTGACAATCCTCCCACTGCATGGCATATATCAGGTCTAGTTTCTGTTGCATAAATCAAAGATCCTACCATGGATCTATACACATTCATATCATGCAACTCATCACCTTCCTTTGCACTCAACTTTACATTACATTCCATTGGAGTAGAAACAAATTACATTCCTGCATACGAAACCTTTTCAACATATCACATATATACTTTCTCTGTATCAACCACATACCTTCATCGCCATACACAATTTCAATCCCAAGAAAGTATCTAAGCAAACCAAGATCTGAAATTTTAAATTCCTTTCCCAAATTATCTTTTATCTCATCAATTACTTTTGCATCATTCCCTGTAATCAACAAGTCATCCACATAAATGCATACATAGACACACATGCCATCTACATGTTTTACATAAAGTGAAGGATCAGCATGACTCGCTGTGTATCTCTGCAGCATAAGATACTTTACCAACCTTGCATTCCATGCCCTTGGTGCCTGTTTAAGACCATACAATGCATTTCTTAACCTGCATACATGATTAGGACATTTTGCATCCATATAACCATCTGGTTATGACATATACACTTCTTCATTTAACTCACCATTAAGAAAGGCATTCTTTATATCGAGTTGATATATATTCCACCTTTTACTTGCAACTAAAGCCAACAAAGTTCTCACCGTTGCCATGTTTGCCACTGGACTAAATGTTTCCTCATAGTCCAATCCTTGAGTTTGATTATATCCTTTTGCTACAAGTGTCGCCTTATATCTTGACACACTACCATCACTATTTCTTTTAATGTTAAAAATCCACTTGCAACCAATTACCTTTTGTTTTGGTGTCTTTGGAACTAAATTCCAAGTCTTGTTATCCTGTAGTGCTTCCATTTCTTCTCTCATTGCTTTCTCCCACTTTTCATCTCCTTTTGCCTCATCATAACATGTGGGTTCATTTTCCTGCTCAACTTTTGTCATAAAAGCATAATGAGTATTCATAAAAGATTCATAAGTATACCTTTGAGGTTGCTTACTCACTCTTGAAGTTCTTCTTACCTCCAATGTAGATGCTCTTCCTTTCTTATTAGGAACCTTTGATGATTCTCCATACTCACATACATCACTAATTTCCTCTCCTTCATCATTAACTTCAACAAGTTTGAGTTTACCTTTACTTTTAACGCTTGGAGGTGACTCTTGCCTTAATCTTCCATTGAAAGGTAGCTCTCTTTCTTCATCCAAACCACTTTTCTCATCACTTAAGCTTCTTGTGGGCTAAGGTGAGCACTCATCTCCTTCACCTGTATCTTCTTCATCTCCATTTATGACCTGCAAAGTTTTCTTATCTACATACCATGAAAGTGATTCATCAAAATTTACATCTCTTGAAACAACCACCTTATTGGTATGAGGATTATAACATCTATATCCTCTTTGAGTATCTGCATAACCAATAAATATACACTTTTCTGATTTCACATCAAGTTTTGATCTCACTTCACTAGGTACATGTACATAACATACACAACCAAATACTTTCAAATGACTTACACTTGGTTTCCTTCCATGCCATACCTCATATGGTGTCAAATGATGAACTCTAGCAGTAGGTACACTATTCATAATGTACACACTTGTGCTAGCAATTTTAGCCCAAAAAGAATTAGGCAAACACATATCATTTAGCATGCTTCTAGATGCTTCTGCTATGATTCTGTTTCTTCTTTCTGCGACTCCATTTTGTTGTGGAGTATACCTGCATGTAACTTCTCTTTTGATACCTTCATCATACAAAAAATCAGTAAAAGCTTGAGAGAAATACTCTCCCCCTCCATCGGATCTTAGCTTCTTAACATATCTTCCTGTTTGCTTCTCGACAAATGATTTAAAATTTTTGAAACAATCAAAGACTTCACTCTTATGTTTAATGAAATACACAAATATCATTCTACTATGATCATCAATGAATGATACATAGTACTTATTACCAGCCAAGGATGCCTCTTTAGTAGGACCCCATACGTCCGTGTGTATAAGTTCTAGCAATCCACTGCTTACATAGCTTGAATGCTTGAAAGGTTGTCTACTCTGCTTAGCCATTTGACATGCTTCACATAGATGCACCATATGTTGCTTAGTAAGATCAGGTAATCCTTCAACAATCCTCTTCTTTGATAGCTCCTTTAACCTGTGTACATTCATGTGTCCAATCCTTTTGTGCCATAGATCAAGCTCTGCTATTCGATGCATACCATAAGAGAAATAGTTTGTATGATTTGGGTTTACCTTGAATGTAAACAATCTACCTTGTTTTTTACCTCTAGCAATTAACCTCCTTTGCTTTGGATCCCCAATGAAGCAACCTGCATGATTAAATCTTATTTGCAAACCTTTTTCTACCATTTGACCAACTGACATCAAATTCTTAGTGATCGTTGGCACATAAAGTACATCCTTCAAGCAATTTGTCTTGCTCTTATCCTGCATAACAACATCTCCAACCTGCATAATCTTATGTGTTGTATCCCTGTTTCAACATGACCTTTACATGAAGGATTATGCATATTACAAAACCATCAAGCATCATGTGACATATGATTAGAGCAACCACTATCTACATACCATACATCACTATTGCAATTCATCTTAGTTTCTACATTCATCATAAGAAGAGAATCATAATCATCACTTTTACCTTCAACTACATAATTTCCTTGTTGTTTACCTCTTCTTGAATAGCCTCCTCTTCGATTACCACCTTGATTATTTTCATTTTGATAACAATCTTTGGCATAGTGTCCATACCTTCCACATATATAGCAATTGTTGTTATCTTCACTCCTTTGTCTTTGATTGCAGTTGTAGTTGCTTCTTGTACCTCTCACGCTTGATCTTCCTCTTCCTCTTGTGTTGAAGAAGCCACTTGAAGTCCCTTGATCATCGCTCCTTCTTCCTCGACCTCTATTTGAACCTCTTCTACCTCTGTTTCCACCTCTTGATGATCATGCATAAAGAGCTTGTGCTTGAGATGCTTTTTTATTTGAAGTAGAGCCATTTAGATTCATCTCCTCCGTGACCATAAGAGCAACAAGCTGATCAAAGTCTGGTAATTCTCCTCTAACATAAACTGAAGTAATGAATGGTTTCCATCTCTCATCATCCTAGAAGCCGTTGAGAGTATGTGCAACCAAGTCGTCGTCCTCCACATGAGCTTGAATTGATCCTAGTTGATCTGCAATCTCTTTAACCTTCAACAAGTAATCATTGACCGATGTCCTTGTATCTTTCTTTATGTTATTCAACTTTCATGTTTTAGTTGAATCTTCCTTGCTCTTGTACCTGTAGCATACAAGGTTTCCAATGCAAGCCAAACATCTCTACTTGTGTCTAGATCTTGTATGTGTCCTACCATTGAATCTTGAATATTTTGTGATAAAATGAATATAACCCTTTTGTCTCTTTCATTCCAAAGTCTAAACTCCCTCAATTGTTGTTGATTTGGATCCTCTGGTAATATAGGTTTGATATCCGTTCCATCAATCAAACCATACAAGCCTCTACCTTGCAAGTATGTTGTGATTCTAAATCGCCATGCTTGATAGTTGTTCTTATCAAGCTTCTCTATTTGTGCATGTTGATCGCCCATTGTGCAAAATACTAAACTTCCTCCTTTAACCCTCCTTTTCTATGTGATAAGAAGAAGTATGAGATTTACCTTTGTAATAAAGTCTATGCACCTTTCTTTTATTGGATGTTGCTTGAGATGCTTCCTTGCTATCTCCTTCTACCTTTGTGTAATGTCGATGATGAGCCGCTGCTCCAATAGCTTCAAATTCTTCATCAAGGTATTATAACCTTCTCCAAGCTTCAATTCCTTGCTCTGATACCAATGTTGGAGTTTATTGACCTCCAAAATATAGCAAGAAGTAGGTGGAACCCCCTAGGAATAAGTAGACCTTCTCACAAACTTCATCATAGAAAACCAATCATGCTTGCAGAGCTTACTATTCTCTACTCACTCAAAATTTCTCAAAACTGTTTAACCACATATACTAGAAACCAAGAGCTTTCCAATGAGCCAAAGAACACTCAATTTGGATAAATACACAAGGAGATATGACCTTTGCAAGTTGGAGGTTTAATGGAGACCTTCAGCAGAGGTGAAACCCGAGAACACATACTACTTGCAGAGAGTACTGCTCTCAGCTCACAAATTCAATGATTTCAAGCGATTTCGTGTATTGTTCCAAATCCAGAATTTCAAGCAATTTCGTATACTATTGATACACGAAAACTGTGTTTTTCTGAGATCGAACTGTGACGTCATAGTGCGATAATGTTCAAGCAGAAGTGCTGCTTGTAGTGTGTTGCAGTGTTGTGAATTGTTGCAGAAATGGCAAACGCAGATGGAATGAGTCAGCTTATGAGCGATAAGCTAGACAAGAACAACTTCCATGCTTGGAGATTCAGAATGATGAATTTCCTGATGGGAAAAGGCTACTGGAAGTACATCAAAGGAGAGAATGAAAATGCTCCGTAGTTACGAGAAAGGAATCGGACTGCAGAATAGTTAAGAGCATATGAGGAATGGAATCAAGGAGCACAAAAGGTAATGTATTGGCTATCTGTTAGTATACAGGATAGCATGATTGGACACATACAGGATGCCAAGACTCCAAAAGAGGCTTGGAAAAGTTTGGTCACTTTGTACAAGACCAATACAAAGGCACGTAAATTGCAACTCAAGAACGAACTGCATACATTGGAGAAAAAGAGCATGTCGGTAAGTGACTACACTCTAAAAATCAAAAGCATATATGAGTCACTTGCATCTATTGGCATGAATGTAGATGATGATGATAAGGTGGAAGTGTGCCTTCGTGGTTTAGGAGTTGCATATAAGCAATTGAGAACTTCTATACAGACCAGGGAAAATATTCCGAATTTTGCTGATTTGGTATCTATGCTGATTAATGAAGAAAAGAATCTTGGTGAGGATTCAAACTCCTAAGGAAAGCCCAGTTCTGAGCAGGTATTCTACTCTGGCAGAGGAAGAGGCACAGGTAGAGGTTTTGGAAGTGGAAGAGGAAACAATAACCAAGACCAAGGTCAACAACAGAATCATGCAGGAGGAAGAGGACAGTTTCGAGGTAGGGGGAGTCAAAGAGGTCACAGAAATTTCCAAAGAAATGATTCAGGTAATGATAGTAAAGGATGCTGGAATTGTAGTAAACCTGGACACTTTGGACGTGATTGCAGGTTGAAGAATCAAAATAATAGAAGGCAGCAAAACAACTATGCATCCACAAGTGCAAATGATTCTGAGAAGCTATTTATGGTTCAACATCACATGATGAATACGATGTCTGTTGGTGTTTCAAAATCGAATGATCCAGTTCATGGATATGTTGAAACAGGTGATGATACATCGCATCCTATTGAGCATAAAGGAAACATAGCATTGTCTATGGAGGACGGAAAGGTAAAACATCTCGTTGATGTGCTGCATGTTCCAAATATAACAAAGAATCTAGTTTCTGTTGGACAAACGGTTGACCAGGGATTATAAGTCAGGTTCAATGCTGATGGATTATATGTAGAAGAGTACAAGCAGCATGGACAATTGGTTGCCAAAGGAAACAAAGTGGGTAGGATGCTCACCTTAAATGTGAAGATTCCTGAAATGAATACAGCCATGTTTGCAAAAGGTGCAGGAATTCGTATACAGTTACAAAGTCTGACCGGAAAGAGGCATCCAGAACTGGTGAAGTTTTTCCTTAACTTCAGATAGAGTTCATTTAGTGAAGGAAGTTCATGTATCACTTCCTTACTTCATATATACACATTTGAAGTAATTATAAACAGAATTGCAGTTGGTTCCAGTGACATTCCGGTAAGATTCCGGTGACAGTCCAGTGAGAGTCCGGTGAAGTTCCGGTGGAATTTTGGTAAGTTCAAAACACAGTTTTGACAAAGTTAAGTGACGCAAAGATTGTTTAACTGTAAGCAAATACAGTAGTGTAAAGACAGAAGTAAATCAGTTCAAAATTGAAGCCTGAAGGAAACGTGAAGCTTTCTGTAAAGTGAATTTTTGGTGTTCACTAGATACAGTTATAAGTTTTTCCTTTTCAGAAAATTTGCTAAGCTATTGATGATTATAGAGGTGTTCTAACATCACTCTAGCTTAGCTTCTGTGGTGTAATTGAATTCCGCAATAAGCGCTGCACCAACAGTGGTATCAGAGCAAGTAAGATCCATTAGTGGTATCAAAGCAGGTTAATCAACATTGATATCAGAGTGGTAAGATCCACAAGTGGTATCAGAGCAGAAAAGGTTCTGAAGAGCATAAAAAAGTTTCTCAAAAGAAGAAACGGAAAGAGAATTTGAAGAATTCTCATAAAGAAAGGTGAAAGTTGAACAGATCGATAGCAAATGGCATCAAGAAGTGTTCCAAAGTCATTCTCAAGGTAAAGGTTTGTAAAAGGTAAAACTTTTAACATTACACTCACCGGCAGTAACAGAAAACAAGAAGATCATGGCAGATCACATTTCTATTGACAAATTGGACAGAGATAATTATCCGGCATGGGTAATGCGCATGGAAGCCTTACTTATGAGTAAGGACTAATAATATATGTGACAGGAGAAGAAAAGAAGCCGACTTTTGAAGATGATAGTCAACCGAAGAAAGAAGAATTAGAAGTCTTGAAGTTGTGGCAGAAGAAAGATGCAACGGCAAGAGCATATATCTATAATACTGTTACAGATCATCTACTACCACACATTAGAGGTCTAGAGAAAGCAAAAGATATATGGAGATCGTTGGAAGATCACTTCCAAAATACTACGAAAGCTAGAAAGGCTAGCTTATGGTCGGAGTTCACAACATTCAAGAAAAAGCAAAGTCAAAGCATTAGTGATTATGTCACTAGGATGAAGGACTTGGCAGATAGTCTTGGATCAATTGGTGAAGATATCGAAGACCACAGGTTAATAACGCAAGTGCTTAGAGGTTTGAGAGGAGACGAAAGGTGGAAACCTTTCATACTCTCAACTGAATTGTCTTTCAATCATTTTGTACCAGATTTAAATCAGTTGCTTGGACAAATGCTAACATTTGAGCAAGATTTAAAGACAGATGGAGAAAAAGGACATAGTTCGGCTATGTATGCAAAGAATAAGAAGAAAGGTGAAAAAGGTAAAGAAAAAGATGAAGAAGAAGTGATTGTTCAAGCAAATTATGCAAGAGGACGAGGTAATGTCAGAAATAAAAGAGGTAATACAAAAGGTAGAGGTAATCAGACAAAGGCTTGCTGGATCTGCCGATTAAGCAATCATTTGGCTCATGATTGCTGCCATAATTCACAAGGATCAAACCAAAATCAGAACAATAACAGTAGAGGCAGAAGCAGAAGATATCAAAGAGGAAGACAAAGCCAAAGAGGCGGATATGGTAGAGGTGGAGCAAGAGATTGGGGACAGAATCAGTCTCACAACACTACCTACTACAACTATGCAAATGATATGCAGAATGATGATCATACAACGTTGATGATGAACTCCATAAGTGTGTCAGAGAATGAAGGCCTCAAGGTATTCTATATTGACTCTGGTTGTTCAAATCATTTGTCAGGAAATATAGAATTATTATCAGAACTTGAGGGAGGTATTTCAAATCATACAGTACAGACAGGTGATAACACAAAACATAATGTAAGGTCAATTGGAAAAGTAAAATGTAAGAATGGAGCTGACCTATTAACAAATGTTTTGTATGTTCCAACAATTTTGAAGAGTCTGATCAGTGTGGGTCACATAGTAGAAAAAGGTTTTCAAGTCACGTTTACAAATGAAGGAGTATTTGTTGAAGATCCAGAGAATGGATACAAACAGATTGTCCATGGTAAAAAGGAAGGTAGACTTTTTACTCTTAAAGTGCAAGGGAATGTTGGTCAAGCCTTGATCACACATGGTGATGAGGTATTTACAGAACTAGATCTCTAGCATAAGAGGTTAGGACATTTTAATGAAAAAGAAATCAAAGTTATGATAGAGAAACAGTCTGTGAGAGGATTACCAAATATGAAGAACCAACATATGATTCACAAGTGCGAAGCCTGTTAGATGGGAAAAGCCCACAGGTTACCATTTCAGAAAAATGGTTACAAACATGATGGTGTGCTAGAGCTCATACATACAGATATATTGTTGAGATATCAAGCTCAACATGTGATGATCCAGGATGACACGTACAAGTTTTTCGTTTCTCTGACATGTATAGTGGTCATGCCGGTATATGTCAGGGATACTTCATTGAGCTTTATTAGATTTATCTACCGAGAGTGATCGCACATTTGTTTCTTGCCAGCTCACTCATTCGCGGACATTAGGTTTTTCCTTATGTACTGGTCTTTATATATTGCACTAGTTGTATTCTTGTTTTCAGGTCATTCTTGTTGGAGTTTATTGACCTCCAAAATATAGCAAGAAGTAGGTGGAACCCCCTACGAATAAGTAGACCTTCTCACAAACTTCATCACAGAAAACCAGTCATGCTTGCAGAGCTTACTTTTCTCTACTCGCTCAGAATTTTTCAAAACTGTTTTAACCACATATACTAGAGACAAAGAGCTTTCCAATGAGCCAAAGAACACTCAATTTGGATAAACACACAAGGAGATATGACCTCTGCAAGTTGGAGGTTTAATGGACACCTTTAGCAGAGGTGAAACCCGAGAACACACACTACTTGCAGAGAGTACTGCTCTCAGCTCACAAATTCAATGATTATGAAAATTTACAGTATGAGAATAGACAGTAAGAGCGTTCAAATGAGCTATCAAACATGTAATTTGGATATATAATGAGGGAGATACAAGCTCTGCAATCTCTGCATACAAAACTACAGCAGCATAGAGATACACATATGCCTCTCTTGGACTTCCCACAAGATCACGACTTTTCTCCTCTTTTTATAGCATGAGAAACTAATCTAAAATCTTCCTAATACATCTAAATTCGTGGTAGACACTTGGGTGGAGGTATTACATGACTCAAGTGCTCAAATAAGCAAAGTATTGATGGACTTTTAGAACTACCCACATCGACTTCCACTAAGACACCACTGCAGCTCCCTTGTGACTCACTAATTTGACTCACCATGTTCCAGAACTCACGTGGTATTTTTGCTATCTTTTATTAATAATATGAGCCTTCTTGAAGTATTTGAAGACTTCCCAAAGGTATTTACATAATTTGAAACTTGTACCCTACATAAAACAAATGTTCGCAACATTCTCCCCCTTGAGTTTCAAAGGGTATTTCCTTCATGCCAAGAATATAGTTGAATCTTTGAAGCTTCGGTCCATCCAAGGATTTGGTGAAGATATCTACAACTTGATCCTTTGTTCCCACAAAAGAAACTTGTACTTCATTGTTTATGGCCTTCTCTTGAACATAATGATAGTGTACTTCTATATGCTTTGTTCTAGCATGAAAAATAAGATTTGAGGTCATATGAATGCTGCTCAAGTTATCCCCATATATCAGTGGTACATCAACCTGCACATTCAAGTCATGAAACAACTTTTTAAACCACATAACCTCAGTAGTAACCAATGCTAAACCTCTATACTCAGCCTTTATAGAAGATAAAGCAACTGTAGACTGTTTCTTTGAACTCCATGTTAATGTCTTGTTTCTTGCTATTACCACATATCCACTTGTGGATCTTCTGTCATCTTTGCTTCCAGCCCAATCTGCATCACTAAACACTTTAAGAGTTAGATCAGCATCATGACTATAAAATAATCCTTCGTTCATGGTACCTTTCAAATACCTAAGCACTCTTTTCGTTGTATGCATATGAGGTACTCTAGGTTCATGCATAAACTGTGACAATACTCCCACTGCATAGCATATATCAGGTCTAGTTTTTGTTGCATAAATCAAAGATCCTACCATGGATCTATACACATTCATATCATGCAACTCATCACCTTCCTTTGCACTCAACTTTACATTACATTCCATTGGAGTAGAAACAAATTACATTCCTGCATACGAAACCTTTTCAACATATCACATATATAATTTCTCTGTATCAACCACATACCTTCATCACCATACACAATTTCAATCCCAAGAAAGTATCTAAGCAAACCAAGATCTGAAATTTTAAATTCCTTTCCCAAATTACCTTTTATCTCATCAATTGCTTTTGCATCATTCCCTGTAATCAACAAGTCATCCACATAAATGCATACATAGACACACATGCCATCTACATGTTTTACATAAAGTGAAGGATCAGCATGACTCGTTGTGTATCCCTGTAGCATAAGATACTTTACCAACCTTGCATTCCATGCCCTTGGTGCCTGTTTAAGACCATACAATGCCTTCTTTAACCTGCATACAAGATTAGGACATTTTGCATCCACATAACCATCTGGTTATGACATATACACTTCTTCATTTAACTCACCATTAAGAAAGGCATTCTTTATATCGAGTTGACATATATTCCACCTTTTACTTGCAGCTAAAGCCAACAAAGTTCTCACCGTTGCCATGTTTGCCACTGGACTAAATGTTTCCTCATAGTCCAATCCTTGAGTTTGATTATATCCTTTTGCTACAAGTCTCGCCTTATATCTTGATACACTACCATCACTATTTCTTTTAATCTTAAAAACCCACTTGCAACCAATCACCTTTTGTTTTGGTGTCTTTGGAACTAAATTCCAAGTCTTGTTATCCTGTAGTGCTTCCATTTCTTCTCTCATTGATTTCTCCCACTTTTTCATCTCCTTTTGCCTCATCATAACATGTGGGTTCATTTTCCTGCTCAACTTTTGTCATAAAAGCATAATGAGTATTCATAAAAGATTCATAAGTATACCTTTCAGGTTGCTTACTCACTCTTGAAGTTCTTCTTACCTCCAATGTAGATGCTCTTCCTTTCTTATTAGGAACCTTTGATGATTCTCCATACTCACATACATCACTAATTTCCTCTCCTTCATCATTAACTTCAACAAGTTTGAGTTTACCTTTACTTTTAACACTTGGAGGTGACTCTTGCCTTAATCTTCCATTGAAAGGTAGCTCTCTTTCTTCATCCAAACCACTTTTCTCATCACTTAAACTTCTTGTGGGCTAAGGTGAGCACTCATCTCCTTCACATGTATCTTCTTCATCTCCATTTATGACCTGCAAACTTTTCTTATCTACATACCATGAAAGTGATTCATCAAAATTTACATCTCTTGAAACAACCACCTTATTGGTATGAGGATTATAACATCGATATCCTCTTTGAGTATCTGCATAACCAATAAATATACACTTTTCTGATTTCACATCAAGTTTTGATCTCACTTCACTAGGTACATGTACATAACATACACAACCAAATACTTTCAAATGACTTACACTTGGTTTCCTTCCATGCCATACCTCATATGGTGTCAAATGATGAACTCCAGCAGTAGGTACTCTATTCATAATGTACACACTTGTGCTAACAGCTTCAGCCCAAAAAGAATTAGGCAAACACATATCATTTAGCATGCTTCTAGATGCTTCTGCTATGATTCTGTTTCTTCTTTCTGCGACTCCATTTTGTTGTGGAGTATGCCTGCATGTAACTTCTCTTTTGATACCTTCATCATACAAAAAATCAGTAAAAGCTTGAGAGAAATACTCTCCCCCTCCATCGGATCTTAGCTTCTTAACATATCTTCCTGTTTGCTTCTCGACAAATGATTTAAAATTTTTGAAACAATCAAAGACTTCACTCTTATGTTTAATGAAATACACAAATGTCATTCTACTTTGATCATCAATGAATGATACATAGTACTTATTACCAGCCAAGGATGCCTCTTTAGTAGGACCCCATACATCCGTGTGTATAAGTTCTAGCAATCCACTGCTTACATAGCTTGAATGCTTGAAAGGTTGTCTACTCTGCTTACCCATTTGACATGCTTCACATAGATGCACCATATGTTGCTTAGTAAGATCAGGTAATCCTTCAACAATCCTCTTCTTTGATAGCTCCTTTAACCTATGTACATTCATGTGTGCAATCCTTTTGTGCCATAGATCAAGCTCTGCTATTCGATGCATACCATAAGAGAAATAGTTTGTATGATTTGGGTTTACCTTGAATGTAAACAATCTACCTTGTTTTTGACCTCTAGCAATTAACCTCCTTTGCTTTGGATCCTCAATGAAGCAACCTGCATGATTAAATCTTATTTGCAAACCTTTTTCTACCATTTGACCAACTGACATCAAATTCTTAGTGATCGTTGGCACATAAAGTACATCCTTCAAGCAATTTGTCTTGCTCTTATCCTACATAACAACATCTCCAACCTGCATAATCTTATGTGTTGTATCATCTCCTGTTTCAACATGACCTTTACATGAAGGATTATGCATATTACAAAACCATCAAGCATCATGTGACATATGATTAGAGCAACCAATATCTACATACCATACATCACTATTGCAATTCATCTTAGTTTCTACATTCATCATAAGAAGAGAATCATAATCATCACTTTTACCTTCAACTCCATAATTTCCTTGTTGTTTACCTCTTCTTGAATAGCCTCCTCTTTGATTACCACCTTGATTATTTTCATTTTGATAACAATCTTTGGCATAGTGTCCATACCTTCCACATATATAGCAATTGTTGTTATCTTCACTCCTTTGTCTTTGATTGTAGTTGTAGTTGCTTCTTGTACCTCTCACGCTTGATCTTCCTCTTCATCTTGTGTTGAAGAAGCCACTTGAAGTCCCTTGATCATCGCTCCTTCTTCCTCGACCTCTATTTGAACTCTTCTACCTCTGTTTCCACCTATGATTCTGCATAAAGAGCTTGTGCTTGGGATCCTTTTTTATTTGAAGTAGAGCCATTTAGATTCATCTCCTCCGTGACCATAAGAGCAACAAGCTGATCAAAGTCTGGTAATTCTCCTCTAACATAAATTGAAGTAATGAATGGTTTCCATTTCTCATCATCCTTGAGGCCGTTGAGAGTATGTGCAACCAAGTCGTCATCCTCCACATGAGCTTGAATTGATCCTAGTTGATCTGGAATCTCTTTAGCCTTCAACAAGTAATCATTGACCGATGTCCTTGTATCTTTCTTTATGTTATTCAACTCATTTTTTAGTTGAACCTTCCTTGCTCTTGTACCTGTAGCATACAACCTTTCCAATGCAAGCCAAACATCTCTACTTGTGTCTAGATCTTGTATGTGTCCTACCATTGAATCTTGAATATTTTGTGATAAAATGAATATAACCCTTTTGTCTCTTTCATTCCAAAGTCTAAACTCCCTCAATTGTTGTTGATTTGGATCCTTTTGTAATATAGGTTTGATATCCGTTCCATCAATCAAACCATACAAGCCTCTACCTTGCAAGTATGTTGTGATTCTAAATCGCCATGCTTGATAGTTGTTCTTATCAAGCTTCTCTATTTGTGCATGTTGATCGCCCATTGTGCAAAATACTAAACTTCCTCCTTTAACCCTCCTTTTCGATATATGTGATAAGAATAAGTATGAGATTTACCTTTGTAATAAAGTCTATGCACCTTTCTTTTCTTGGATGTTGCTTGAGATGCTTCCTTGCTATCTCCTTCTACCTTTGTGTAGTGTCGATGATGAGCCGCTGCTCCAATAGCTTCAAATTCTTCATCAAGGTATTATAACCTTCTCCAAGCTTCCATTCCTTGCTCTGATACCAATGTTAGAGTTTATTGACCTCCAAAATATAGCAAGAAGTAGGTGGAACCCCCTAGGAATAAGTAGACCTTCTCACAAACTTCATCACAGAAAACCAGTCATGCTTGCAGAGCTTACTATTCTCTACTCGCTCAGAATTTTTCAAAACTATTTTAACCACATATACTAGAGACCAAGAGCTTTCCAATGAGCCAAAGAACACCCATATTGGATAAATACACAAGGAGATATGACCTCTGCAAGTTGGAGGTTTAATGGAGACCTTCAGCAGAGGTGAAACCCGAGAACACATACTACTTGCAAGAGAGTACTGCTCTCAACTCACAAATTCAATGATTATGAAAATTTATAGTATGATAATAGATAGTAAGAGCTTTCAAATGAGCTATTAAATATGTAATTTGGATATATGATGAGGGAGATACAAGCTCTGCAATCTCTGCATACAAAACTACAGTAGCATAGAGATACACATATGCCTCTCTTGGACTTCCCACAAGATCACGACTTTTCTCCTCTTTTTATAGCATGAGAAACTAATCTAAAACCTTCCTAATACATCTAAATTCGTGGTAGACACTTGGGTGGAGGTATTACATGACTCAAGTGCTCAAATAAGCAAAGTATTGATGGACTTTGAGAACTACCCACATCGACCTTCCACTAGGACACCACTGCAGCTCCCTTGTGAATCACTAATTTGACTCACCATGTTCTAGAACTCACGTGGTATTTTTGCTATCTTTTATGAATAATATGAGCCTTCTTGAAGTATTTGAAGACTTCCCAAAGGTATTTACATAATTTGAAACTTGTACCCTACATAAAACAAATGTTCGCAACAATTCTTGTACATTCCTTTTATGTAATAGAAGAAGAAGAAGAAGATTATTCTTCCCTGTCTCAATTTGTGTTTGTGCTTCTCCTTGAGAGTGAGAGTGTGTGTTAGCTCTCTTCCTTATCTCCTTCCTCGTGACATGGTATTAGAGCCAGCGTGGCTGTAGAGGGCTCGTGGAGAAGGCGACGGTGAAGACTACGTGGCAAGGCGTGGAGAAAACGCGATTTCACAAACGGCCTCTGTTTGCTACGAAAATCGACGTGAAGGTAGAAAATCTCAAAATATTTTCAAGAGTTATCCCTTTAGGGTCACTTGTTTTTGTCAGATCAAAGTTTCGGAGCCATCTCGACCTCCGTTTCGAGCCCGCAAGGTGGGGCCCACAAAAAAACCAAGTCAATTTTAGAAACTGTAACTTGCGTTGTGTTTGACGATACTCATATATTCCAAATCCAGACTTTCAAGCGATTTCATGTACTGTTGATACACAAAAACTGTGTTTTTTTGAGATCGAACTGTCACGTCATAGTGCGACAGTGTTCAAGCAGAAGTGCTGCTTGTAGTGTGTTGCGGTGTTGTGAATTGTTGCAGAAATGGCAAACGCATATGAAATGAGTCAGCTTATGAGCGATAAGCTGGACAAGAACAACTTCCATGCTTGGAGATTCAGAATGATGAATTTCCTGATGGGAAAAGGCTACTGGAAGTACATCAAAGGAGAGAATGAAAATGCTCCGTAGTTACCAGAAAAAAATCAGACTGCAGAACAGTTAAGAGCATATGAGGAATGGAATCAAGGAGCACAAAAGGTAATGTATTGGCTATCTGTTAGTATACAGGATAGCATGATTGGACACATACAGGATGCCAAGACTCCAAAAGAGGCTTGGAATATTTTGGTCACTTTGTACGAGACCAATACAAAGGCACGTAAATTGCAACTCAAGAACGAACTGCATACATTGGAGAAAAAGAGCATGTCGGTAAGTGACTACACTCTAAAAATCAAAAGCATATGTGAGTCACTTGCATCTATTGGCATGAATGTAGATGATGATGATAAGGTGGAAGTGTGCCTTCGTGGTTTAGGAGTTGCATATAAGCAATTCAGAACTTCTATACAGACCAGGGAAAATATTCTGAATTTTGCTGATTTGGTATCTATGTTGATTATTGAAGAAAAGAATCTTGGTGAGGATTCAAACTCCTAAGGAAAGCCCAGTTCTGAGCAGGTATTCTACTCTGGCAGAGGAAGAGGCACAGGTAGAGGTTTTGGAAGTGGAAGAGGAAACAATAACCAAGACCAAGGTCAACAACAGAATCATGCAGGAGGAAGAGGACAGTTTCGAGGTAGGGGGAGTCAAAGAGGTCACAGAAATTTCCAAAGAAATGATTCAGGTAATGATAGTAAAGGATGCTGGAATTGTGGTAAACCTGGACACTTTGGATGTGATTGCAGGTTGAAGAATCAAAATAATAGAAGGCAGCAAAACAACTATGCATCCACAAGTGCACATGATTCTGAGAAGCTATTTATGGTTCAACATCACATGATGAATACGATGTCTGCTGGTGTTTCAAAATCGAATGATATTGTCTGGTATGTTGATTCAGGTGCTTCAAATCACATGACCAGTCATGCAAAATGGTTTAGTAGTTTGCAGAAAATGCCAGTTCCTGGATATGTTGAAACAGGTGATGATACATCACATCCTATTGAGCATACAGGAAACATAGCATTGTCTATGGAGGACGGAAAGGTAAAACATCTCGCTGATGTGCTGCATGTTCCAAATATAACAAAGAATCTAGTTTCTGTTGGACAAATGGTTGACCAGGGATTATAAGTCAGGTTCAATGCTGATGGATTATATGTAGAAGAGTACAAGCAGCATGGACGATTGGTTGCCAAAGGAAACAAAGTGGGTAGGATGTTCACCTTAAATGTGAAGATTCCTGAAATGAATGCAGCCATGTTTGCAAAAGGTGTAGGAGTTATTGCAGATATAGAGATATGGCACAAACGGATTGGACATGCAAACTTGCAAAGGCTGAAATTGATGCAGTCAAAGGAGATTGTCCATGGACTACCAAATTTCAAAGTTGATGAAATGCAAAAGGTATGTGCAGCATGTCAATTTGGTAAACAGTCAAGAGCATCATTTCCACATGACAAGCATGTTAGTGAGAATGTACTAGAAGTAGTACATATAGATGTTTGGGGTCTAGCAAAGACCACATCTATGGGTGGTTGCAGGTTTTATGTTACTTTCATTGATGACCATACACGCAAAGTATGGGTATATTTCATGAAAGAGAAGAGCGAGGTGTTTACTCACTTCCAGAATTTTAAAGTTATGGCAGAAAAGCAGACAGGGAAGTACATTCAGACATTAAGATCTGATGGAGGAGGTGAATACATGTCAAATGAGTTCAGCAGTTTTCTAAAAAATCATGGAATTCGGCGTCAGTTTTCATGCAGGTACACACCACAACAAAATGGTGTTGCTGAATGCAAAAACAGACATATTGCAAAAATAGCAAGAGCCTTAATGGCTAAGAAGAATATGCCTCATTGTTATTGGGCAGAAGTTGTGCATACTGCTGTATACATCATGAACAGAACTTCGACTACTGTTGTACATCACCTGAAGAGAAGTTTACAGGTAAAAAGCCAAACTTATCACATCTGAAAGTTTTTGGTTGTATTGCATATGTACATGTCCCAGATGAATTGAGGATGAAGCTTGATCCAAAAGCAGAAAAGTGTGTCTTCATTGGATACTCCCTTGAGCAAAAGGGATATAAATGTTATAACCCACTCACACGACAGGTAAAGGTGAGCATAGATGTGGTATTTGATGAAATGTCAAGCTTCTATGCAGATGCCAAAGAAGGACTGAGTCTTGAACCAAATGACAAAGAAAATGTTGAAAAATCAAGTGCAGAATCTCAGGCTTTGAGTGGACCGGATGCATCCCAAGCAATAGTTCCAACTCAAATCCATGGAGTGGAAGATTATGTGGGAATTTTAGTCGAGAAAATTCATCAAATACATCCAAGAAAGGTAAAGAAAAGCTTTCTGCTAGTCATAAAACATGTGCAGGTTTTGAAGAAGTTGATGGAGATTCAAGCGGTTCAGAAAAGAGTCTTGATGAGGAACTTGGATTGCCCTCTGTGAAGACTCCAGGAGTAAGAAGGGCACATGCAGATGATACAAGGAGAAGTGACCCAAGACCAAGAAGATCTGGGAGGATGCGTAATTCAGTGCAACGATTGACATATGATAGTTACATGGCTCGCCATTGTGCCTACATGACAAAGGTAATACAAGATGTTGAACCTTCTTGTTTTGAAGATGCAATTGGTAATGCAGATTGGGAAAAAGTTATGGATGAGGAGATGGCTGCACTTTATGGAAATGATACATGGAAGCTGGTTCCATTGCCGCAAGGAAAGAAACCCATAGGCTGTAAATGGGTTTACAAGGTAAAGCATAATGCTGATGGTAGCATAAGTAGGTATAAAGCACGATTGGTAGCTAAAGGATATGCACAGACATATGGCATTGATTACGAGGAAACATTCAGCCCTGTAGCTAAAATGTCTACTGTTAGGACACTTGTTGCATTAGCTACAGCAAAAGGATGGACTTTGCATCAGATGGATGTGAAGAATGCTTTCCTACATGGTGAGTTACAGGAAGAAGTATATATGGACCAGCCACAAGGATATGAAGATTCAAAGCATCCGGAATATGTTTGCAGGGGCTTGTATGGGCTGAAGCAGGCTCCGCGTGCATGGCATGCAAGGATTGCTGATTACTTAACCAGCATTGGGTTTTCTATGTGTGATGCAGATCACTCACTATATGCAAGGAAGATTGATGATGGCATCACTATTGTGGCTATTTATGTTGATGATCTGATTGTAGGTGGTGATAATGAAGAAAGCATCAAAGAGGTAAAGAAACTTCTTATGCAGGAATTCGACATGAAAGATCTTGGTGTGCTGCGTTATTTCTTGGGCATTGAGTTTATCCATACAGAAACAGGTATATGGATGTCGCCAAGGCAATATGCCTTGAATATGCTGCAAAAGTATGGTATGGCTGATTGTAAGCCAATTTCTATGCCTTTAGATCAGAATTTGAAATTGGATACTACATGAGGTGAAGCATGGGAAAATGCTACTATGTACAGGAAAATTGTGGGAAGTCTTATATATCTTACAATTACAAGGCCTGATTTAAGCTACACTGTTGGACTTGAAAGTCAGTTTATGAAGGTTCCCAGGAAGCCACATTTGGATGCTCTGAGGCACACTCTACGTTATGTAAGTGCTACTTTGGATTATGCATTGTTTTATGAAGCTGGTGTAGATTTGCAGGTTCATGGATACACCGATGCAGATTGGGCTGGTAGTACTCCAGATAGAAGATCTACTAGTGGCTTTCTTTTCTCACTTGGAGGTGCAGCTATTACATGGAGCAGTAAAAAGCAACCCACTGTTGCTTTGTCGAGTACAGAGGCTGAGTATAGAGGTGCTGCAATGGAAGCATGTGAGGCATCATGGCTGGAGATGTTACTTGCAGATTTAAGTGTGGAAGTGCAAAAGCCTATCACTATCTATTGTGATAATCTAGCAGCATACAGTTAGCACGGAACCCTGTTTTCCATGCTAGAACAAAGCATATCGAGGTACATTATCACTTCATCAGAGAGAAAGTATTAGCAGGTGATATTGATCTTGTTTCTGTGAGAACACATGAGCAGGTTGCTGATATTTTCACCAAAGCACTTGGAGCTGAGAAGTTGAAGAAGTTTTGGAAGATGCTTGGATTACAGGATATGGCGTTGTGCTTGAGGGGGAGTGTTGAGATATCAAGCTCAACATGTGATGATCCAGGATGACACGTACCAGTTTTTCGTTTCTCTGACATGTATAGTGGTCATGTCGGTATATGTCAGGGATACTTCATTGAGCTTTATTAGATTTATCTACCGAGAGTGATGGCACATTTGTTTCTTGCCAGCTCACTCATTCGCGGATATTAGGTTTTTCCTTATGTATTGGTCTTTATATATTGCACTAGTTGTATTCTTGTTTTTAGGTCATTCTTGTACATTCCTTTTATATAATAGAAGAAGAAGAAGAAGATTATTCTTCCCTGTCTCAATTTTTGTCTATGCTTCTCCTTGAGAGTGAGAGTGTGTGTGTGAGCTCTCTTCCTTATCTCCTTCCTCGTGACATGTATGAGGACCAACGAAAGAAGGATCTATCAGTGGTTCAAGGTACTATGTTCTTTTCATTGATGATGCAACGAGATGGATAACTCTTTATGTTTTGAAAGAGAAATCAGAAGTGTTTGGAGCTTTCAGACATTTTCATGCATATGCTGAAAGACTTACAAGACAGAGACTTAAAAGACTAAGGTCTGATGGAGGAGGAGAATATTTTTCTCGAGAGTTCAATGATTATCTGTGGAATACAGGTATAAAAAGGGAAATAACTTACAGGTATACACCGCAACAAAATGGAGTAGCAGAAAGGAGAAACCGAACTCTAATTGAGTTTGCAAGAGCAATGTTAAAGGAGAAGAATTGTCCAAACTATCTTTGGGCTGAGGCTGTAAATACAGCTACATACCTGGTAAACAGATTACCATGTACAGCTTTAAATGGGTTGACCCCTTATGAAGCTTGGTGGGGCAAGAAACCAACACTTGATCATTGTAAAGTGTTTGGATCAGTTGCTTATGCTTATGTACCATCACAGTTGAGACATAAGCTTGAACCAAAAGCTAAAAAATATGTGTTCATCGAATATGATGAAAAGCAGATGGGTTATAGGTTATGGAGTCCTCTAACCAAACAGTTTATTGTTTCCAGAGATGTGACATTTGATGAAGGAAAGAGCTAGTATACAGATAAAGAGCATAGTGCTGAAACACTTGAAGAAGAGATAAGAAGAAATGAAAAAGGTAAATCACATATGCAAGTGAATGGAGATGAAGATCATATGCAGGCAAGTATGTCCAGGATCGAATCAGGTATGAGAAATGAAGATGAATCAAGATTTGATGAAGATGTGTATTCAGATACACGTGAAGAGTTTTAACCAAGAAGGTCAAACAGAGTAAGGAAACAACCGACAAGGTATTCCTATGATACTTCTTATTTGACTGAGAAAAACTATGCTTACTCAGTAAAGGAGGATGAAGAACCTCTGAATTATAGTGAAGCAAAAGGTAAGAAAAATTGGGAAGAAGCAATGAAAGAAGAGTTCAATGCTCTTGAAGAGAACAAGACTTGGGAACTTGTTCTAAAACCAAATGGTAAGAAAGTGATTGGAAATAAATGATTTTACAAAGTCAAGAAGCTTGCAGATGGAAGGATAGCCAGATACAAAGTTAGACTGGTAGTCAAAGGCTATTTTCAGACATATGGCATAGACTATGATGAGACGTTTAGTCCGGTGGCAAAGATGTCAACCATAAGGACATTGATAGTTGTAGCAGCATCAAAAGGATGGAAGCTAAGTCAGCTGGATATAAAGAATGCATTTTTGAATGGATATATATCAGATGAGGTTTACATGGAACAACCTGAAGGGTTCATAAGTTCCAGTTACCCAGAACATGTTTGCAGACTAAGAAGAGCTCTCTATGGACTGAAGCAAGCTCCAAGAGCTTGGAATTACAGACTTGTGAAGTATCTCAATGACCTTGGATACCAAAGTTCAAAGGCAGATGCAAGTCTACTGATCAAGAAAACAAATGAAGGTATGATCTACATTTGTATTTATGTAGATGACATAATAATCACAGGAACCTCAGATGAAGGAATCAAAGAGGTGAAGAGACTGCTAGAAAAGGAGTTCAAGATCAGTGATCTAGGAAAGTTATCATATTTTCTTGGAATGGAAGTTACATATACAGATCATGGTATATATGTTTCGCAAGAAAGATATCTCCTAAACTTACTGAAGAAGTTTAACATGGAGAATTGCAGAGAAGCTTCAACACCGCTTGAAGTAAATCATAAACTCAGCAAATATAGTGGTGTAGAGTTTAAAGATATGAGAAAGTATCAGTCGTTAGTGGGAAGCTTAATTTATGCTACGCTAACAAGACCGGATCTCAATTATGCAGTGGGAGTTCTATCACAGTTCATGCATTGTCCGAAGGATCAACATTGGGTTGCAAGACAAAGAGTTCTTAGATATATTAAAAGAACTATAAAGAAGGATTATATTATCCTTTTACGTCATATATAAAGCTGAGAGCATACAATGACTCAGACTGGGTAGGAAGTCAAGATGACAGAAGGTCAACACATGGGTATATGATATACCTAGGAGATAAGCTTGTAAGTTGGTGTTCAAAGAAGCAACACACAGTAGCTTTATCGTCAACAAAAGCAGAATATAAAGGACTTGTGGAAGCAGCTAAAGAAGTGATATGGATGTAGACCTTGTTCAAAAGCATGGGTATTGATCAAGGTATACCTATCATACATGGAGATAATATGAGTTCGTTGTATCTTGCAGCAAATCGAGTATTTCATGCAAGAACAAAACACATAGAAATTCAATATCATTTCTTGAGGGAAAAGCTAATGGAGAAGGAGATTGAATTGGTATTCACTCCTACAAAAGATCACATTGCAGATATTCTGACAAAAAGCTTGGATGGAATAAAGACAAGCAGATTCAAAGAAATGGCAGGTATAAAAGAAAAGAAGAATATATGAAAGGTTGGAAGATGCAAATTAGTGATTGAGGGGGAGCTATTGGAGATTTACTCACTAATTAGACATAACGACATAAAGGCAAAGGAAAGCGGAAACAAAGCATTCAGGAGAAAATAAAGCCTTAGTGAAGGGACAAATTCACGTCTGTAATATACAGCGTAGAAACTTCCAGAATTAGAGTTTGTTGAAACCTGGATCAAAATGTATATAAGAGAGAGCATAGAACCGGAATTAAGGGAGGTAAAAAGTGCACATATGAGATAGAGAATAGAAGTAAGATATAGAAGACACCATAGATCGCGTATGTAGAGATGAATAACAAAACTTGAAATGTCGAGTATTCATCTGAGAGAGATGGTAAAGAGAAACTACTCAGAGTAGGAGAGTTTTCCATAGCTATGAGCAAAGTGAGGCCAAGCTATTTTTGTACACATCTTCTCTAATAGAAAACACATGTTCATGTGGAAGATTGAGTGCATTCTTCGTATGTGAAGAAATCTGAGAGATTTCATGTTACTGTGAAAAGTTAGTTAACAGTTACAGTTTTCTCAGTAAACGTTTTCCGGTACTTTTATGAGTTAGATCTCAAAGTACAATGTAAAGTTTTGTATGAGAGATAGCTTATCTTGTAGCTAGACATCTCTACTATAAATCGATCAAAAGACTTTTGTGAAACGGAATTCGTATACAGTACAAAGTCAGACCGGAAAGAGGCATCCAGAACTGGTGAAGTTTTTCCTTAAACTTCAGATAGAGTTCATTTAGTGAAGGAAGTTCACGTATCACTTCCTTACTTCATATATACACAGTTGAAGTAATTATAAACAGAATTGCAGTTGGTTCCGGTGACATTCCGGAAAGATTTCGGTGACAGTCCAGTGACAGTCCGGTGAAGTTCCGGTGGAATTTTGGTAAGTTCAAAACACAGTTTTGACAAAGTTAAGTGACGCAAAGATTGTTTAACTGTAAGCAAATACAGTAGTGTAAAGACTGAAGTAAATCAGTTCAGAATTGAAGCTTGAAGGAAACGTGAAGCTTTCTGTAAAGTGAACTTTTAGTGTTCACTAGATACAGTTATAAGTTTTTCAGTTTCAGAAAATTTGCTAAGCTACTGATGATTATAGAGGTGTTCTAACATCACTCTAGCTTAGTTTCTGTGGTGTAAGTGAATTCCGCAATAAGTGTTGCACCAACAGTGTTGATTCTATTTAGCTCTCAATTGTTCCCATTGGTTCTTCTTTGTTATCTATCCATTTGTAGTAATCGTGGATTCATTGTAAAGCTAATGTTCGCATTGGTTCTTCTTTGTTACCTATCCATTTGTTGTAATCTTGGATTCATTGGAAAGATAATGTAGTCATTTAAACTTCGTTAAAGTATCAGGTTCATTCTCTACTTATTCTGAGAATGGCTTCCAATGAAATGAAATGTGATCATTATGTGACTAGTCGACAAGGGCACTCAATTAGTCTATCTTACAAGCATTGTTCGTTTTGAGTGGGCAATGATTTTGAGTGAAATTTTTTACATTAAGAAGCTTATTAACTATACTAGGACTATCTAAAATTTCACTAGTCATCTTTGCACAATCTCTAAAAAAGGAAGTTGTAATTTAAATGTGCAATAAGGCTTGTCTATCAAGTCCATTCATGCTTGGTTGGTGCATTCAGGTTGAGATACTTCCCCCCGTGAGAAGGTAATTCATGCTTGGTTGTGACATTCAACTTGAGATACTTCCCCCATGAGGATGTTATGTCATGGGCACTCCTTTTGGATCAACTTTAGTACACATTGTGTTAAGTCTTACTACACACCTTGCATTTGTCCCAGCATTTGCCATGTACTTTGTATTGTCTTGAGCCTATATGAATTAGGCTCTATGCCAAGCATATTAATGCATCTTACCATATCATCATGGAAGCTTCTAGAACATCTACCACAGTATCATCTACACCACTATCACCTCCCAACATCTGTTAAGGAAAGGAATTGCCAAAATGGTTTTCAATCATGCTAAAACCAAACTTTTGATCTTAATAAGCCATAATCACTAAGCCACTTCAAGTTTCATTTCAAGTTCTTGTCTACTTATATTGCCTAGCCTAGTCTCAACTTATAACCTTGTTTTCTTGTAATCTCATGGTATGAGATATAGTCCAAATTGTATTGTAACTTCTACATCATTATAGATGTATCTAGTAGTATTGTGTGTCTATACCTACATTCTCAGATTGTGGGATACTTCATGTCTACTTGGAATCCTCCCTATAATTACAACCTAGAATAGGAATACCTTGAAGCTTCTCAAGTCTTGTTGTCTATGTCTCCAATAATATGTCGTTGGCACCCTTGTATCTATTTAACAAGTCACATTGTGTACTATCGACCTCATTGGAAGTATAATATACTCGTATAATATACAATGCTCATATGACATCTATTAAATTTTTCTTACTTTAAAAGATGAAATTAAAAAATTTTGAAAATATGATTATGAAGGAAACTTCCAACAAAAATAAATCATGTGATACTGCAAAGTCAATATTTCTTGAAGAAAATAAGGAAATAAACCATTGACATTTGAAAATATGGAAAATAGACAAAGTGGCAACTTCTCATCGATAAAAACAGTAAGTTGTTGCATAGAGACCACAGCTTAAGCACATGTCAAGAGCTTAGGTGGTGAGGAAACTTGCGAAGAGATCATCTACTGAAATACTATTTTACATAGGGTCACTTAAGCATGAGGTTTCAACCATTGATGGATCCTTACATAGATTTCAAGCTGGAGCTAGATACCAATACACCACTAAATGAAACATGGTTATAGTCGATAGCTTTGTTTTTGTTTGCAACTTTACCTTGGGAGAATTGGAAATCCAACTTTTATGCTAAAAGTCCAGTCGACACTATATGCAAAACTAAAGGTCAGATATCACAACAGATAATGTTGTCCCCTGAGTTAATTTGAGAAGTTTTTCATTTATTGATTTTACAAGATCCAATAGTACCAAAATGCCCAGAGGATACATTAAGAAAGAAATTTGGGCCTAGGGAAGGTGGTAGGCAATATCAAATGCTCAAGAATGTTTCATATGCACAAAGGCAGTAGTTGAAGTGGTATTTGGAAAGGTTATGCTTCGTATTGAAGTAGGACATATATATGTCAAAACATAAATATGCACATATATGTTGGGCGAAATGAGGAGAGAAAATTAGTTGGGCTCATTGGATGTATGACCGTATGCATAGAGAAATTTTCTTGTCTGAAAAAGGAAAAAACACAGTCAAACAATAGGTTGTCTGCATATTTGGCGGCACTATTTTGTTCAAAAAGTGGAGAAAGGTGATGTTAGATGGTCAAGTGTAGGTTTGCAGCAGCACTGGTCACCTATGCAAAAGCAAAAGGAAATAGAGTGTGTTACATCGGAAGATCAACAGCAAGTACATATCAAATGTTACTGAAGGCAGGTTATGAAGGGGATGAGGCATTATCAGTTGTGAAGAAGATCAAAATTGAGACTCCCAAAATTACTAGTTTACATGATGAGTCCATTAAGGTAATGAAAGAATCAAAAATGCCTATAGTGATGGGGAAGAGTTTTAGGTTGTCAAGGAAAAGAAGAATGGGTTTGACATTAAAGATGTCAAGAGTACAATTAACCTTTGAGGAGATGGAACAGACATCTTCTGTGGCCATAGCGGATGTTCAGGATGCATATCAAAAATTGGAGGTGGTGCATCAGTTTATGATGAAACAACAGGAATTATTAAAAGAGTAAAAATTGTTAAATGAAATGCTAAATTCAAAGGAATATCAACAAGAACAAAAATAGGTTCAAGGTTTGCAACCAAATTTATTGTTGAAGTCAAAACAATATGAGGTAGCTATTGATAGATTTGAGAAAATAGCAAGTTGTAGATCGATAAAGGTGGAACAATCTTTATAGGTATTTGAAGATTGGGGAGTAAAGATGTAGGAGACGGTGAGCAAGGAAATGAAAATTTTGGCATATGCCAATGTAGCATTACAATTGGAGGATGAGGTATTAAATTTAGGGATTAAACCTTTGTGGGTATTGGAAAAATAGATGTTGCAGATGGAAGAAGTAGAGATGGATGCTATATTAATGTTTGAAATAGATATGGTTTAATGAAGCAGCAAATGCAAAAGAGGATGCAAGAATTGTGGAATGGTATTAAAGAAAGACCGAAAGCTTTAATTCAATATCCTTATGAATTGTTACAAGCTGGTTTTTTTCTTAATATGAAAGTACGTTGTTGGAGGTTATTGATCAAAATAAGAAAGACAAAGAAGAGTTATTGCAACAAATAGAAGAGTTGAAGGGGAAATTACTATTATAGGATATGAAGGAAGAAATGCAGGACCAGATTCAGCAAGATTTGGTTCATGGAGAGATAGTTCAAAGGGTAACTATGGTGAACATGGATACTAAAGTAGAAACTGAGAGAGTGGTAGATGGAACGACGATCTCAGAAATGGCATAAATGGAGAGCCAGAATAGCAAATTGAGTGTGCTTGTGATTGATCAGGGGTTTTGTGGATTTATGTCAGATTTTTGCAAATCATCCATCGGGCAGTGCCAAGTGTTAAAAGTAGAAGTTTCTACAAGAGTAGTTGCTCAGTTAGATATTTAAAGTTGTTGAGTTTGCTAAATTGGAATTATCTCAGTAGGATCTCGTTGACTCGGATGTTTGATGAGTTTGATTTTTGAAAGTTATTTACAGTCCAATTTTAACAACTTTGCCGCATGATGTAAAGGGTTGTATTCATTTGATGCGGATGCTTTGTTTATTTAATAGGAGTTAGTTTGTTCGTAAAAGAAGAGAGGATGAACTAAGATAAAATCTTTGCATTATCTTACCTGATTTTAATATCGATTGAGCTCTCAAGATCTGTAATTTTTTATAACTATGCAATTCTGTTTGATGTATTTCTTTCTCTAAGTAGTGCTAGTGTGTATTTCCTTCTGTTGTGTGAGAGACTAGTGATGTGTTGAAGAACCCCAATAATATCCAAAGTGGCATTGAGTAAACATTTACCTACACATGTGAAATTGAGAAAGGATGATTGCTGCAAATCAGATGAGGAAAAGGAATTCATTACCAAAATTTGTTTTTAATCTGTTGTTGGTAGTCTCATGTATGCTATGGTAGTTATGAGACAAAACATTGCATTTGTCATGGGAGTTGTGAGCAAATATATGTCTAATCTTGGCAAGAAGCATTCGAAAGTAGTCAGGATGATTTTGAGATATCTAAGTGGCACTAAGGATAAGTCTCTATACTTGGGTGGAGGAGAGGCATCCTTTATTGGTTACATAGATTCTGATTGTGCCAGTTTTGCAGACAATACCAAGTCTACATCAAGGTACATTTTTCACTTTGTTGGAGGTGTTAAATCTTGGAGATCTCTTCTTCAAGAATGTATAGTTGTTTCCACTACAGATGCAGAGTGTGTTGGAGAAAGTGAAGCATGTAAGGAAACATTGTGGATATCTCATCCTGCTTGTGATATTGTTTTACCTCAACATGTACCTCGTTTGATTAGTGATAGTGAGTGCCATTGCTTTGGATAAGAATCCGGTCTATTATGCAAAGACGAATCAAATTCAGATTAGGTATCACTTCATTACAAAGTGCTTAGCCACTGAGTGCATTTTTCTTGAGAAGGTTCATACTCAAGATAATGTTGAAGATGTTATGACGTAAGCTCTACCACATGATAGGTCTTGATGTTGCTCTCAATTGATGGGGGTTACTTGATTCTTGATCTTGCATAGTTACTTATACATTGTGTAACATGCCCATCATGTGGGGGGTATAGTTTAAATACCTACAATTAGGTATGCTTTATCATTCACTTTGGCCATCTTGGCCTTTAGTGGGAGATTGTTATTGTTAGTGTCCATGTGCAAGGCCAAATGGCCGTCGAACACTTTTGTATATGTTTTTTAATAAAATGTATATTGGCCTCGTCAACCACATACTCAAAATCACATTTGTAAAGCCTAGCAAATCTATGTTTGTGATCTATGTGTATTGTGTGGTTTCTACATATTCTACAGTCCCATGTCAAGTACTGCGTGCAACATCCCACACTTGGTTTTGTAATGCAAGGGCATCCTTGTGAATCTCACAAGAAGGGGAATCCAATGTGGTGCATCATATTCGATCACTTCATATGTGTGTGTGATTATGTGTATGTGTGTGTATGTACATGTGTATGTGTGTAAGTATCTGTGTGAGTATATGTATGTATGGGGAGTGAAATTCGTACCTTTATTGCTTTGTTTCACTATGTGCCCTTGAATTTCTAATTCAAGAAGTGCAACACGGTGTGTGCACATTTTCTCTTATGTAGCTTTTTCCATCAATATATCTATCATAAAATCTATTGATATAGCGATTGGGAATTTGCTTTTTTTTATATATCCATCGGTATACACATTAAATCAAAATAATATGAAGTTAAAAATTTGAAAAAACGGGAATGAAAGATTATCACTATTCATTGGTATACCGATTAGTAAACTGAAAAATTAATTTTCCCACTTGTATATGGAAAGCAATACATGTTCATTGCACAACCTATTTCTTCATGTCACCAAAACTTTTTTCGAACGATATACCTATACCCATTGGTTTTAGCTCAATTTGTCTCTATCAGTTATTATTGTCTTTCTTGTAGTGTATCTATATCTCCTAGAATTCCTCCAGTAAAGGGAAACTCATTACTATATTTCTCAATTCATTATTGCCAATCACTAGAGCTCCTTTTCTTATCAAAGACCACCACTAGGGGAGGTTCTAAAAATCCCACTATATAATCAGGCCTAACATTCACTATGCATGAAGGATCAAAAAAATACCAAAAATGAAGGAGAAGGAGAAGGAGAGGAAGAAGTGATAAGGTTGTCGCTACCCAAACAAGTAATTTTATCCTAGCTTTTTGAATTATTAGCCTACCACAGAAATGTAAAGGAAAGGGGTGGGCTCCTCTATATGGATACATACCAAATCTAACATTCTAGAACCCAACCTTGGTGGTATTGCTCAATCGATGGAGGAAGACCACTATGTACCAGATACTGAAGACAACAGTATTTTTCAACCAAGTAGAGCCAAGTCCATATTGGAAAAAATATTAAGCTGAAGGACATCAAGATTGGCTTTTCATAAAGCCACCTCTATTCATTTCAATCGCACAAAGCATGAGTTATAGAAACAACACCAAAGTCCACTAGAACTAAGCTTCAACAAATACTATCTATCAAATGTCTAAGGAGATTTGCACTCCAATGGAGACAAAGTAAAACTTGGTACGCATTTTTCTAAACTAGCTAAATCGAATTATATCTATACTAACAAAGCCTTTCAATAGTCAAGCCATAGGATTGAACACTATCAAAATACATAACAGTCAATCTTGAATGGCATCAACATAGTAGCTTCATGTGGAAGTACCCACTTACGTGGTAATGACCAAGAGGATGAGAATGAATTTTCACAAAGCCGCATCACTCGGCTCCATTATACTAAGTTTCCAAGTCATTACAACAATTATCCAAACATGCATTTACATACATTTGAAAATCATTATGTCATTTTGGATGGGAGTAGAGACCTTGTGCATAAGTGCAAAGTCTTCCAACTTTAGAGGAAGTAAAATGGGAAGCTAAATTTATTTATACCTATTTTTTTGGACTACGAATCTTTGGAAAAAGATTTTTTTAATATATTCAAGGGTAGTAGATCATGACATCATGCATGCATTATGATAGCAACCATATCAACTAGTACAAATCTGGGAGAAGTTGGGGGAGATAACTCTAAATGAATTCATACCTTTTGCATTAAAGTTATAAAGTAAGTTGTTATTGTCGCCAACCAAAGGTAAAGTTATTGAGCCAACCACATATTTGGATCCTCTCGAGGGGAAACTAGTCAATGTATTGGTCAAATTCAATAGAGCATCTTCATAAGTTATACTACATCAAGTGCAAAAAATCAAGTCACACAACTACGTCATGTGCCCTTAAGCAACTATACTATCTTATTTGTGATACCTTTGATCACTAGGTTTCCATAGTCCACACTTTGAAGTTGGACATCATGTACACTTTGTTGATGGCAATTCTATGGTTCATGATTTTAGCAATGGTGATATTATCATGATGTCCAGTACATTATGCAATGGTTTGTATCGCTTAGATACATACAAGAGGGTTACCTCAAATGCCTTAGTTTCTCATACTCCTCCATGGCTGAAATGGATCTTTGGCATGCTCGTTTTGGTAACTTGAACTTCAATAGTTTGCTTTCCTTACAAAATAAGGACATGTTTATTGGTTTTCCAACAGTTAAGTCTATTGAAAAGCATGCATGTGAAGGTTGCTTTCTTGGAAAAATGCATCCCCCAAATCCTTCATATCAAATGTCTCATTCAACTTCTTTTTGAGCAATGAAAAGTCATCAAAGGACTTCCCAAAAATCAACATATCATCGACATAAATTATCAAGCATATCAAGCTGTCACCTAAGCATATTATTGTGTAGAGACAATAATCCTCATTGCCTTGAGGATATCCTTGAGATTTCATAAAAGCATAAGAATTTTGATGTCATTATCTACAGGACTCTTTAAGTCCATATAAACTCTTCTTTAGCTTACAAACTAGATTTTGTTTTCCAAGAACCACATAACCCTCTAGTTGTTCCATATGGATATCATTTGTAAAATATCCATGCAAGAACATAGTTTTCACATCCATTTGCACTAGCACTAAGTCCTCCATAGCAACAAATCCAAACAACATGTGTAGTGTAGTCATCTTGAATATAGGAGAGAAGATTTCTTTGAAATCAAGACCATGTTGTTGCGTAAAACCTTTTGAAACAATTTGTGGTTTATACTTTGGAGAAGCACTATCTAATGTGAATTTTATCTTATATACCCATTTTACATTGTAAAGCTTTTCTACCCTTTGGAAAAGGTACTAAATCCCAAATGCCATTCTTGTGAATAGAATCCAGCTCACTCTTCATGGAACTCTCCCATTTGACATGATCCTCTGACTGCATAGCCTCTTTGTAGCAAGAAGGCTCACCAACATCTTAGCATAATAAAATCCAAACCATGAACATAACAATCAGGTGGATGCAAGACACATGCATAACATCTCAATGGTTGCTAAAGAGGAACAATTGCATATTGATCTAATTGGATGTTCTCTTGAACATCCCTATGTGTAGCACTTTTATGCATGTTAATTGGAGGATTAGCATCCTCAAACACATCTCTTCTCACTTCAACCTCCTTAATGGGTGTTTTATGCATCTAGGCTTGTTTTATGCATCTTAGGCTCATTGAAAATGACATCACTAGTTTTGATCACTAACCATGTTTCAAGATCCCGTAAACAATATCCAAATTGGCCTTCTCTACCATATCCAAGAGAAATATAAGTCATTGACTTATGGTCTAGTCTTTGTCTAAGACTCTTGGGAATATGAACATACACTTCACACCCAAAAATTTAAACATGATCATAATATTGTGCCTTCCTTGTCCATAACTATTGTGCCACTTTCATACCTTTGGTAGTACTAGGTGAAAGGTTAATCACATGGGCTATAGTCAACATTGCTTCTACCCAAAAGCCTTGCAAGAGGTTTGCATGATGCATCATAGAAATACTCTATCTTGAATAGATCTAATCATCCTTTGAGCTACACCATTATGTATTGATTCATAAGGAGTTGTAAACTCTCTACAAATTCCTCTAGACTCACAAAAATGGTTGAATTCATGTGAGCTATACTCACCCCAATTATCTGAATGCAAAGCTTTGAGCTTAGTTCCCTTTTAGTCTCAACTAAAGAAAACCATTTTCTAAAAGTAGGGAATACCTCACCATTTGATTTCATACCATATACCCAAACTTTTCTAGTAGCATCATTTAAGAAAGCAACAAAGTAAAGAGAACTAACTAATGAATTTGTGGGCTCTGAATGGTCTTCCCGATTCATATTAGAGTTTTGCTTCTACTCTTTGTTTGATGATGAAAGGCAATCCAAATGCCTTAACATTTGAGTAGTCTTTGTTCTGTTGTAAGAAGATCGGTCTAGGCAAAACAAGTCCATTATGTGTGTTGCAAATCAAGCTTACATGGATAATCAGAAGGATAAAGGTAAATGGAGCTCTTCTATTAGTAAGCAAAAATCTGCAAATTCTGCACAATCAAAGAAGGATGACAAAGATGAGAAGAAAACAAAGAAGCAGAAATTGTTTTGCAAATATTGTAAAGGAAATGATCATGTCATAAAGAGTTGTCCAAAACTGGCTGCTAAAGAGGCACGGAACAAAGAGGCTTGAAATGGTTTTTGTAGAGGCCTCTACACCCAAAACAGAGTCTGCTAATCTTGTCAAAATGAAGAATGGGCATTTGCCACCGTTTGTAGTTATGACCCATCTTCTCATGAACAGTGTATGTATGCAGTAGACTCAGATGTTTGGTACTTTGATAGTGGGGCAACCAAACATATTACCTCGCAGCACAGTTTCTTCACTTCACTTGAGCCTACCCCTACAAGGAATATTGTCATATTTTCCAACAACTCCTCTTATCCTATCATGGGAGTTGGTAAGATCATTCTAACTACTACAGATGGTAGTTCTTTTAAATTGTCAGATGCTTTATTTGTGCCAGGGATAAAGAAGAATGTGTTATCAGTTTCAGCTTTAGCCAAGATTGGCTTAGTTCTAAAATTTGTCGATGACAGATGTATAGTTCATGATTTTTCAAATGGAAATGTCATTATTACTTCTAGAATTTTATGTCATGGGTTGTATAAACTCATAGACTATGAAAAATCTATGAATGATTCAGCATGTGCAGTACATGATTCTCAAGCTTTGTCAGATACAAAGCTTTGGCATGCATGATTTGTTCATCTGAATTTTGCTAGTTTGCTAGACCTGCAGAAATCTGAAATGCTATCCTCTTTGCCCAAACTTGAGGCACCTAGTAAACATGTTTGTAAAGGCTATATTTTGGGCAAAATGCAACATTCCTGATTCCCAAAAGATGGTTCAATTTGAGCTCCTCAAAAATTGCAGCTTGTTGGCAATGATGTCTTTAGTCCTATGCAAAAACCCTCTTTCGGAAAAATATTTACTTCATGACTTTCATTGATGATTTTTCTAGGCATGCATAGGTATATCCATTGAAAGCAAAGTCAGAAGTCTTTATGTGCTTCGAAAAGTTTTTGGTTTTGGTTGAAAAACATGTTAACATGTAAAATGGGCACCCTCCATTGTCATTGGGGGGGTATATGTCCTCTGATTTTAATGCATTTATGGCTAAATGTGGGATAAAACATCAATGTATAGCATCATATACACCTCAACAAAATGGAGTTGCTAAACGAAAGAATAGGCCACTCATGGAGATGGTGAGGTGTATGGTCAAGAGTCAGTCCTTACCACATAGTTTCTGGCTTGAGGCTATTATGTGTGCAGCATATGTACTTAACAGGTGTCCTACTAAAGCATTGCAATCTCACTCCATATGAGGCTTGGCATGGTCACAAGCCATCTTTTGCTCACTTGTGCATTTTTGGTTATCTCGCATATGCATTAGTGTCTGAACAACAACATAGGAAATTGGATAAAGCCTTGAAATGTATTTTTGTTGGTACAGTTCTGAAAGCAAAGGCTATCATTTGTAGCATCCATAGTCTAAACACATTTTGGTTAGTTGTGATGTTGTTTTTGTGGAGGATGCTATTTAACCATTACTTTCATGTACTAGGGAAACATTAGTTAGCTCCAAAGACATGTATGAAACTTTGTTGCCTCTTTTTATAGATGGACAGTCTAGTTCTGATCCTAATGAGGGAACATCTCAGCCTTTACAAGTTTCATGTGATGATGCAGATCATTCCATTTCTAATGCAAATTTGCATGATGCACTTAGAGAGCTGATATTCAAGAGGCAAAAACTATGCCAAAATGACTGGTACAAACTTTACGTGATAGGAAATTAGATGCACCTCTATCATTCGTACTTATTATGGCTCTCATAGTGCTTCTTTTGCATCAGATTGCTATGCTATGGATGCCTCTAGTCTTTGTGATGAGAATGAGCCTGTTTTCTTTGATGAAACACAAAACTCAAAAAATTGGATGGCTACTATGCAAACTGAATATGATGCTATAATGAAAAATGGTACCTGATCTTTATGTGACTTGCCTCCTGGAAAGAAGGCCATTGCTACTAAGTGGGTATACATCCTGAAGCATAAGCCTGATGGAACAGTTGGCAGGTATAAGGCTAGGCTTTTTGCAAAGGGTTATGCTCAAGAAAGAAGCATTGATTTTGATGACACCTTTGCTCTTACATGCCGAATGACTACTGTTCATAGCATCTGTGCACTTACAACTTATCATGGTTGGAATGTACATCAGTTGGACATTAAAACTACATTTCTAAATGGTGAATTGCATGAAGAAGTGTATGTTTTTCAACCCCATGGCTTTGTGCAAAAAGGACATGAAAAGCAAGTGTGCAGGTTGAAAAAGGCATTATATGGTTTGAAGTAATCCCCACTTGCTTGGTATGAAAAAATACATGCCTACCTGATTGCACATGCTTTTGAGAACAACCAACTGAGAGCACCTTATATGTTAAGCATGCAAATGATGTGTTTCTGATCATTGTTATCTACCTTGATGACATGTTGCTCAATGGTCCTCATGAGAAGCATATTATTAATTTTAAGGCTGATTTACATGCCTCATTTGAGAAGTCAGATTCGGGGCATTTCCATCATTATTTGGGCATTCAATCAATGCAAGTTGATGGTGGAATAGCTTTGTGTCAAAAAAAATATATTAACATACTATTGCAGCATTTTGGCATTGATGACTGTAAGCCTATTGTCACTCCTATGGAGACATATTTATGGTTGCATCTTCATGATGTTGGACATGCATTTGATGTTGTTCTCTATCAGCATTGGTAGGAAGTTAAGTACATCTTTCACTACTTGAGTGGTACCCGACTAATCGGATTGTTTTATCCCAAAAGGGATCACTACCGCCATATTTACATGCTTTTTCGGACTCTGACTAGGTTGCTTGATATGACACTCATGTGTCCACTCATGGCTTTTGCTTCATGCTTGGTAGCTCATTTATATCTTTGTTGAGCAAGAAGCAGCCTATTGTGGCCACTTCGAGTAGTGAGGCTCAGTATAGGGTAGCCTCCACAGTGATTGTTGAGTGTGTGGCTCAAATAATTTGGGTGTTGGTCGGTCTTTTGCCACCACGATCTTCACTAACAGTCTAATCACATTGGCAGTTGTGAGGAACCTTGTGTTCCATGCTTGCACTAAGCACATTGAGGTGCACTATCATTATGTCAGGCATAGGCTCTCTGTTGGAGAGATCAGTTTGGCATATGTGCCCACATAGGAGAACATTGGGGACCTTCTCACAAAGGCTCTGCCTAGGGAGAAGTTTGAAGCTTTCCATAAAGCTTTGGGCTTACTTCCTTTTGTGCATTGATTCCACATGGCTTGGCAAATTATTATACATAAGTGCCAACTCCTTGTTCACCGCATCACTCCTAGGGGGGGATTTGTTGAATATTTAGGTGGTGATGTGTGTGAACACACTAGGACCGTTGGGGCACTTTTTTCCCTCTTTAGGATGCTTTTTCCCCCGGCTTGTATATATGCATATTACCCTAATGGGCTACTTCACTTTGTACATTCTCTTGGTAATACATTCAGTATTGTGTGTTGTGCTCCAAGCTTCTTCTTCTTCCTTTTGGTGTACGTGTGCTTTCGCACACCTCAAACTCCAACACACACACACACACATGTCTATACAAACTTATATACTCACACATACACACACATATACACATACACACACATACATATATACACACACACATACATAGATATATACATAGATACATACACACACATACATACATACATACATACATACATACACACACATACATACACACTTATACACATACACACACACACATATACACATACACAAACATAACAACACATATGCATATACATGCACATACACACACACATATGGACACGTATACATATACATACATACACATACACATAGCATGAAATTTTTATTTGTACTAGAATGTTTTTTCACAAATAGAATGTCTTTCTGTAGGTGGAAGAAGTTTTTCGCACATGGATTTATGGTGTGCATGCTATTGTTTATTTATGTCCTTAATGTCTTATTTCATTACAGCATGCTAGCCTTATTTGCTTGTGGGCTTCTATACTTTACAATAGTTTCTTTAGTTAAGTTTGATATCCATGGAAAACGATACCTATGTTTTTTTCACCATATGGAATTATAAAAGGCGTGCATATATATATATATATATATATATATATATATATATATATATATATATATATATATATATATATATATATATATATATATATATATATATATATATATATATGTGTGTGTGTGTGTGTGTGTGTGTGTGTGTGTATGTATATATATATACATATATGCATACAAGCATACATACATACATACATGCATGCATATTTACATACATACAAACGAACCTACAAACTACATACACACATACCTATATACAAAAAACACCTACATACTTACATGAATATTTACATACATATATACATATGTATGTACTTATGTACATACATATGTATGTACATACATACATACATACATACATACATACATACATACATACATACATACATACGTACGTACATAAATATATATATACATAGGTACACACATACATACATATATACTTACTTACTTACTTAATTACTTACCTATATACTTACATATACACATACTTAAATACATGCATTAATGCATGCTTACATACATACATAAATGCACAAACTTACATACATTTATGCATACATACATGGGTACATACATACGTACATATATAAATCGATGCATACATACATAAATCCATACAAACGTACGTACATACATACATACATACGTACATACATACATACATACATACATACATACATACATACATACATACATACATACATACATACATACATGCATACTTTCCAAGTGGAATGTATGTTTTTTGTAGGTGGAATGTTTTCTTGGATGTAGAATGTTTTATGTAGGTGGATTTCCATTTTATGTTTACAACATAAGTGGCTTATTTCATGATGGTCTAGTGGCCTTATTTCCTTACAAGCTTGTTTACCTTAGGCTATTTCTTTTTAAGTTTCATGTTTATGAGAACCACTACCAAAATGGTGTTTTTCTTGTGGTATTATATACAACATGCATAGCTATATACATATATACTTACTTACTTACTTACTTACTTACTTACTTACTTACTTACTTACTTACATATATAAATATATGCATACATACATACATACTAACATACATGCTTACATATAAACATACTTACATCACATATTTACATACATGAATATATACATACAAACATACTTACATATATACTTATATACATACATAAATTCATATATACATACATTCATATATACATACATTCGCATATATATATATATATATATATATATATATATATATATATATATATATATATATATATATATATATATATATATATATATATATACATAATTATATATGTATATATATACACATAAATATATACTTACATACACACATTCCTATATGCATTCCTACATACATATATACATTCCTAATTACATACCTACATAAACACATACATACAATCACATATACATGCATACATACATTCATATATACACACATTCATATATACATACATGCATACATACATACATACATACATACATACATACATAAATACATACATACATACATACATACACATTCCTACATACATACATACATTCCTACTTACATACCTACATAAATGCATACATACATACATTCACATATACATGCATACATACATATATACATGTCTACCTATATACATACATACATACATAAATACATACATACATAAATACATATGTACATACATACATAAATACATACATACATACATACATACATCATACATACATAGAGACGTACATACATACGTACATACATACATGCATGCATGCATACATACATACATACATACATACATACATACATACATACATACATATATTCATACATTCATACATTCATACATACATACATACATCTTGATTTCTTTGGCATAATATTTGCAATGCTTTTTCACATTGTTTGACATTTAGCTTCAAAAGAGACAAACTTTGGAGACAACATGTTAGAATGTTGTTTATAGGAATTGTTATCACCCCTTTTATTGATATGTCTATGGTAATCTTCTTCCTTGAAATCGCATATCATCAAAGTGATGATATGTGATTTTTACAAGTGAGATTAATATGTATACTTCAACATATGAAGTGATAGAAGTCCCTAGAATTAGCTTTCTAACATGTGTATGTACCACTTTGTACGTGTCCAATTAGCATCAAACATCCCATGATGTGAAGAAAACACATCATTTGTTCCTCTGTCCACATTGTTCTTTTTCTTAGAGTTTGAAGCTATGTATGAGGATCAACTTTGAACCAATGAATTTGTGATGTAGTTTGAAAAGAAACTATGAAATAATTTCAAGATCGGAGGTGGAAAATGGACTCTACCAAATCCTCACACAGCTCCCTCCAATCAAAAGTAATATATGGGTAGAATATTGACGGATGTGTATGCTAAAAGTTATATATTATATATATCATATTGCATAGATTTTCAAAACATCATTTGCCAAGAAAATGACAATGGAAATATTGGGGTCTTAGGATTATTAATAGTATATATTCTTAAAGATATAAAAAATTAGTGTTTTACATTTATACTAGTATATACTTATAGACCTAAAAAGTAGGGTTTTAGGATGATGCCTCACTAGCAATCATGATGCGTTTCACCATGATGAATCTAGAAATTCCCAAGTTTATGAAGCTATATCTTTGCATAGGCAGAGAGTGGTTCAAAAAAATAGTATGTCTAATAAACATCGAAATCTTCTAAAGCATACAATCACTTGAATAGAACCTAGAGGAGCACCTTAGAGTGCAGTGTGGCTAAGTATAGTTCACAAATAGAGAAGTTAGAGAAAGGCAACCATCAACCATGGAAATTTAGTGTTAACAACTACCTTATGGCAAAGGATTGTGGGGATTAGTGAGTGGCACAGAGACCATGCCTCATGTATATGATCAACCACTTGATAGATAGTTAAAGGCACTTAATGAATAGATAGGGATAGGTGAGTCATATTCATTCTATCCCAACACATAACCAATAGCATAATAGGACATATATAGAACACATCCAACGAGTTTTTGGAAAACGCAAGGAGATTATACTCTTCATCAACCAAGGCAAGGAAGATCCATCAAGAATGAGCTAAAGAATCTTAAGAAAGCACCATGCTCTAAAATTAATGAATCCATTTTGAAGGTTAAGGAGCTTGTAGATGCCCTAGGCTCAATTGGGAGGCCAATAAAAGATGACGATCTTATCGTGCACACTCTCAATGGCTTGACAAGATGAAAGGTGGAAAGCATTCACCACATCATTGTATGTGAGGTATTCCCTACGAGAATTTGATTAGTTAATGACATTGATGGTGTTCCAAGGAGATGAACGAAGGAGGCTCACAATCGAAGGGTGTCCAAGCCCAAGTTCTCTATGCAGGTGGAAGCAAAAGCAAAAGATCTAGACAAAACTCCCAAGGCGGATGGAGAGGAAGGTCAAAATCCTTCTCAAGCAACCAAGAGGGCTCCAACCAATGCTATGGATCAAGAGGAAGAGGAGGAATGCCACATGGAAGAGAAGCATCCAATGGAGAATGCTAAAATTGTGGAAAACCATGACATTATGCAAGAGATTATTGGTCCAAAGGAGCAGACAGTCAAAGATACAAAAGGAACCAAGGTAATTATGCTAGTACTTCAACAAAAAAAGTAGATTTCCATTCAAGAAGGGAGCACATGTGAGCAATTAAGTTTTGAATCTCATACACAAACACGTACGGGGACATACAAGAGAGCCATCCATTGAAGGTAATAGATATTTTGTCACATTTACAGATTATCATTCAGGTTTGTTTGGTTGTATTTCATGAAGAAAAATTCAGAGGTGTCTTACCACTTCAAGAGGTTCAAAAACCTTGTGGAGAGGGAGACATGTAAGTATATAAAGACCCTCGAAGTAGATGGAGGGTGAGAGTATTTACATATGAATTTCTAGATTTTCTAGATTTTCTCTACCATGATCAAATGAATTTCTAGATTTTCTACATGATCATGCTAGAGAGGAAGAACAAATATATAGCATGAGTGGCTAGAGCTATGTTAAATGGAATGATGCAGCAAATATATCCATATACATTATGAATAGGCATCCAACCTCAAGAGTACATTGATTCATACCTTATGAAGCTTGATGTCCTAAGAAACCCAACCTTTCACATCTCATATTATTTTTTTGTGTGTTTTATGTTCACAAACCTCAAGAATTGAGACACGGGTTAAACTCAAAAGCAAATAGGTGTATATTTCTTGGATATTCTTTAGAGAAAAAGGGTTTTAGATGTTATAATCCTAGAACTAAATATCTTGAGGTGTCTAGGTATGTAAAATTTGATGATTTATTGCTTTGGTATGGTATCAAATATGTGCTATAGGCTGAAGTTGAATATGAAGCCAAGAAGAAGTTCAAAGAGCAACAAAAAAGCATGGAGATGAGTGGTCCAAATACCATCGGTGGGTAGACATGGACTCTACAAGTGATGAAGATGTGGAGAAATTAGAAACTCTAGGATTTAAAGCATCCAAACCAAGGAGGAGGAGATTTCTACCATCTAATGGTGAGGTAAGGTCATCCAATAGGGTCGAATATCTTGTTCAAAGATTAACTTATGACTCATTCATTGCAAGATACTATGCCAACATGAGCCAAGTTATAGCTTGTGAAGAACTTAACTCTTTTGAAGAAGCAAGTAAGCATAGGGAATGGAATGAAATCATGAAGGAGGAAGTAAAGGCACTTGAAGAAAATGATACTTGGTCATTAGTTTCAAGAATAAAGGACATGAAAGTCATTGGAACAAATTGTTGGAGTTAGACTTCTACGGAAGCACACGAACAGCACAAGGAAGAAGAAGAAGCTTGGAGCACAACACACAAGACTGAATGTATTACTAGAGAATGTACAAAGATAAGTAGCCCATTAGGGCAATAGGCGTATATACAAGCCGGGGGAAAAAAACCTCCTAAAGAGGGAAAAAAGTGCCCCGGCGGTCCTAGAGTGTTCACACACATCACTACCTAAATATATCAACAAATCCCCCTTGGGAGTGATGCGGTGAACAAGGAGCTGGCATCCATGTATAAGGAAGTGCCAAGCTATGTGGAAATCACTCCACAAAAGGAAGTAAGCCCAAAGCTTTGCGGAAAACTTCAAACTTCTCCTTAGGCAGAGCCTTCGTGAAAAGGTCTGCAATGTTCTCCTGCGTGGGCACATATGCCAAGTTGATCTCCCCAACAGAGAACCTCACCCTGACATAGTGATAATGCACCTCAATGTGCTTAGTGCGATCATGGAACACAGGGTTCCTCGCAACTGCCAATGCGCTCTGACTGTCAGTGAAGATGGTGGTGGCAGAAGACTGGCCAACACCCAAATCAGCCATAAGGCATCTGAGCCACACACACTCAACAGTCGCTGTGAAAGTTGCCCTATACTCAGCCTCACAACTGGAAGTGGCCACAGTAGGCTGCTTCTTGCTCAACCAAGATATACATGAGCTACCAAGCATGAAGCAAAAACCACTGGTGGACACACGAGTGTCATAGCAACCAGCCCAATCTGAGTCAGAAAAAGCATGCAAATCTGGCGGTAGTGATCCCCCCTTGGGATAAAACAACCCAAGAAGCCGAGTACCACTCAAGTAGCGAAAGATGCGCTTAACCGCCTTCCAATGTGTGACTCCTGGGCAATGCATAAACCTGCTCATCTGTGAGATAGCAAATTGAATATCTGGTCGAGTAATGCATAAGTAAATCAAGCATCCAATAGCCTGCTGATAGAGAACAGCATCAAATGCATCTCCAGCATCATGAAGACTCAATCGTAAACCTGTCTCCATAGGAGTGGCAATAGGCTTACAATCTTCAAGGCCAAAACGCTGCAATAATGTGTCAATATATTTCGTTTGACACAAAGCCATTCCACCATCAACTTGCATAAATTGAATGCCCAAATAGTGATGCAAATGCCCCAAATCAGACATCTCAAATGAGGCATGCAAATCAGCCTTAAAATCAGCAATATGCTTCTCAATAGGACCAGTGAGCAGCATGTCGTGTACATAGACAACAATGATCAGAAGCACATCATTAGCACGCTTAACATATAAGGTGCTTTCAGTTGGACTGTTCTCAAAAACATGTGCAATCAGATAGGCATGTATCTTCTCATACCAAGCACGTGGTGCTTGCTTTAAACCATATAACGCCTTCTTTAACCTGCACACATGGTTTTCATGCCCTTTCTGCACAAAGCCACGGGGCTGAAAAACATACACTTCTTCATGCAAGTCACCATTCAGAAATGTTGTTTTAATGTCCAACTGATGTACATTCCAACCATGATGGGCTGCAAGTGCACAAATGCTCCGAACAGTAGTAATACGGCATGTAGGTGCAAAGGTCTCATCAAAATCAATGCCTCTTTCCTGCGCATAACCCTTTGCAACAAGCCTAGCCTTATACCTGTCAAATGTACCATCAGGTTTACGCTTCAGCTTGTATACCCACTTAGTGCCAATGGCCTTCTTGCCAGGAGGCAAGTCACATAAAGACCATGTACCATTCTTCATTATAGCATCATATTCAGATTGCATAGCAGCCATCCAATTTTCCGAATTATGTGCTTCATCAAAAGAACCAGGCTCATTCTCATCACAGATACTAGATGCAGCCATAGCATAGCAATCTGATGCAAAGGAGGCACTATGAGAGCCTGAACGAGTACGATATGACAAAGGTGCATCTAATTTGTTGTCACGCAAAGTCTGCACTAGCCATTTTGGCATAGTTTTTGCCTGCTCAATATCAGCTCTCTCATCAGCAAGTGCATCATGTAAATCTGCATCAGAAATGGAATGATCTGCATCATCATATGAAACCTGCAAAGGCTGAGAAGTTGCCTCATTAGGACCAGCACTAGACTGTCCACCTGTAAAAAGAGGCATCAAAGTATCATACATGTCTTTGGAGCTAACAGATGTCTCCTTAGTACATGAAAGCAATGGTTGAATAGCATCTTCCACAAATACAACATCACGGCTAACCAGAATGTGTTTAGTCTGTGATGTTGTTCAGACACTAATGCATATGCCAAACAACCAAAAACACGCAGATGAGCAACAGATGCCTTGCGGTCATGCCAAGCCTCATATGCAGTGATAGACTGTAGTGCTTTAGTGGGACACCTGTTCAGTACATATGCTGCACACATGACAGCCCCAAGCCAAAAACTATGAGGTAAAGCCTGACTCTTGACCATACACCTCGCCATCTCCATGAGAGACATGTTCTTCCATTCAGCAACTCCATTCTATTGAGGTGTATACGGCACTGTACACTGTTGTTTTATCCCACGTTCAGCCAGAAATGCATTAAAATCTAAAGACATATATTCCCCCCCTCGATCAGAACGGAGGGTGCCCATTTTACATGCTGATAGATTTTCAGCCAAAACCAAAAACTGTTTGAAGCACATGAACACTTCGGACTTTGCTTTGAGTGGATATACCCATGCATGCCTGGAAAAATCATCAATGAAAGTCACGAAGTAAAGGTAATTTCCAAAAGACGGTGTCTGCATAGGACAACAGACATCACTATGTACAAGCTGCAATTTCTGCGTAGCCCGAACTGAACCATCTTTTGGAAAGGAAGAACGTTGCATTTTGCCCAAAATACAGCCTTCACAAACATGTTTTCCAGGTGTCTCAAGTTTGGGCAAAGAGGACACCATTTCAGATTTCTGCAGGCGTAGCAAACTAGCAAAGTTCAGATGACCAAAGCGTGCATGCCAAAGCTGTGCATCTGACATAGCCTAAGAGTCTTGAACTGCACATGCCGAATCATTCACAGCCCACGACATAAAATGCCAGAAGCAATGATCACATCGCCATTTGAGAGATCATGAACTGTACACCTGTTATAATAAATTCCATAACCAAGCCAATCTTGGCTAATGCAGAAACTGATAACAAATTCTTTTTGATCCCTGGCACAAACAAAGCATCTGACAAAGTGAAAGAACTACCATCAGCACTAGTCAAAATGATCTTACCAACTCCCATAACAGGATAAGAGGAGTTGTTGGCGCATGTAACAGTATTCCCTGTAGGGGCAGGCTCGAGTGAAGAGAAGAAACTACGCTGCGAGGTAATATGTTTGGTTGCCCCACTGTCAAAGTACCAAACATCTGAGTCTACTGCAGACATGCACTGATCATGAGAAGATGGGTCAAAACTCCAGACAGTAGTAAACGCCCATTCTTCTTCCTGCACAAGATTTGCAGACTCTGTTTTTGGTATAGCGGCCTCTGCAACAACCATTCCAGCCTCTTTCTTCTTTGCCTCTTTAGCAGCCAGTTTTGGACAGTTCTTTATGATATGATCATTGCCTTTACAGTACTTACAAAACAATTTCTGATTTTCTGATTTTTTCTCATCTTTGTCTTGGTTCTTTGTATGTGCAGCATTTGCAGATTTCTGCTTACTAGTAGAAGAGCTCCATTTTCCTTTGCCCTTTTGACTAGCCAGGAAAGCTTGATCTGCAACTCGCATAATGGACCTGTTCTGCCTGGACTGATCTTCCTGCAACAGAACAGAGACTAACTCCTCAAATGATAAGGCATTCGGATTGCCTTTCATCATCAACCGAAGAGTAGAAGCAAAACTCTTATATGAGTCAGGAAGACCATTCAGAACGGTCTGCACAAGTGAGCTATTTGGTATAACCTCATCAGCAGAAATCAACTGTTCCTTCAAATCTTTGATCTTCGTTAGGAAACTGTCCATAGAATCCCCTTCATTCATGTGCTCACTCTCCAACTGTTTTCGGAGATAAGCAACACGAGCCTCATTCCTAGCTTGGTACAATGTGGTAAGTGTATCCCAAGCATCCCTAGGTGTTCTGCAAGAGCGCATGTGAGGAATAATGGCACGTTTGACAGAAAAAGTTATCAATGCATGTGCCTGGGCATCTCTGCCATCCCAACGAATCTTCTCTGCAGTAGGTGCAATAGAAACAGCAGCACGAACAGGAATCTGCACAATATCATCTTCGACACTATCTTCATCAGCTCCAGCACCTCCAGCACCTCCATCACCTGTATTTGTAGTAACTACAGTCGCAGGTGTAACAGGACGTCTTTCAACATCTTGCACAATGTTCCACAGTCCTTTTGCAACCAATACATGTCGCATCATATAAGCCCATAATGGGTAGTTGGTACCATCCAACTTATCCTCAACAGCCAACATACGGAATACATCACTGCTTTCAGCCATGGCTGGTGACTAAAATACCTTGATGCAGAAAATTGATTGTATCTCAAAAAGTTGAATGGAACTGCCCAGACGAGTTCTGTTAGACCTGTAGCAGACTTCGAGACGCTTAAACTGGCGAACAGAAACTGGTATATACCATTGGCACAAAAGGACAAAATAGCCTACACAAGCGCTGCGATAGTGCGTTCGGAGGCCGAAACGAGCTTAGATCGCGATTTCGGCACCACAAAGCGAAGCCGTTTTGATCTCGGAAACACCCTGAGTATGCTCACCAAATTTCGTGTGAATCTAAGACTGCAAACGGAGGAGTGTCGACGGTGCCCTAGATGAAGCGACGACCTCCTCTGATACCAATTGTTGGAGTTAGACGTCTGCGGAACCACGCGAACAGCACAAGGAAGAAGAAGAAGCTTGGAGCACAACACACAAGACAGAATGTATTACTAGAGAATGTACAAAGATAAGTAGCCCATTAGGCAATAGGCGTATATACAAGCCGGGGAAAAAAAACCTCCTAAAGAGGGAAAAAAGTGCCCGGACGGTCCTAGAGTGTTCACACACATCACTACCTAAATATATCAACACAAATGGGCATATAAGCACATGCATATGGAAGTATAAAAGTGAGGTTGGTTGCCAAAGGTTTTGCTCAAAACTATGGCATAGACTTGGAGGAAAAATTCATTCCAGTAGCAAAGATGTATACCATAAGGAGTTTGATTGGAATTTCATGTTGGAGTTAGACGTCTGCGGAAGCACGCGAACAGCACAAGGAAGAAGAAGAAGCTTGGAGCACAACACACAATACTAAATGTATTACTAGAGAATGTACAAAGATAAGTAGCCCATTAGGGCAATAGGCGTATATACAAGTCGAAGGAAAAAAAGCTGCTAAAGATGGAAAAAAGGTGACCCGACGGTCCTAGTGTGTTCACACATCACTACCTAAATATCTCAACAAATCCCCCCTAGGAGTGATGCGGTGAACAAGGAACTGGCACTCATGTCTAAGGAAGTGCCAAGCTATGTGGAAATCACTCCACAAAAGGAAGTAAGCCCAAAGCTTTGCGGAAAGCTTCAAACTTCTCCCTAGGGAGAGCCTTCGTGAAAAGGTCTGCAATGTTCTCCTGCGTGGGCACATATGCCAAGCTGATCTCCCCAACAGAGAACCTCTCCCTGACATAGTGATAATGCACCTCAATGTGCTTAGTGCGAGCATGGAAAAGAACCCAACTACCAATGTGCTCTGACTGTAAGTGAAGATGGTGGTGGCAAAAGTCTGACCAACACCCAAATCAGCCATAAGGCGTCTGAGCCACACACACTCAACAGTCACTGTGAAAGCTACCCTATACTCAGCCTCACAACTGGAAGTGGCCATAGTAGGCTGCTTCTTGCTCAACCAAGATATACATGAGCTACCAAGCATGAAGCAAAAGCCACTAGTGGACACACGAGTGTCATAGCAACTAGCCCAATCAGAGTCAGAAACAGCATGCAAATCTGGCGGTAGTGATCCCCCCTTGGGATAAAACAACCCAAGTAGCCGAGTACCACTCAAATAGCGAAAGATGCGCTTAACTGCCTGCCAATGCTTGACTCCTGGGCAATGCATAAACCTGCTCATCTGTGAAATAGCAAATTGAATATATGGCCGAGTAATGCATAAGTAAATCAAGCATCCAATAGCTTGTTGATAGAGAACAGCATCAAATGCATCTCCAGCATCATGAAGACTCAATCATAAATCTGTCTCCATAGGAGTGGCAATAGGCTTATAGTCTTCAAGGCCAAAACGTTGCAATAATGTGTCAATATATTTCGTTTGACACAAAGCTATTCCACCATCAACTTGCATAAATCGAATGCCCAAATAGTGATGCAAACGCCCCAAATCAGACATCTCAAATGAGGCATGCAAATCAGCCTTAAAATCAGCAATATTCAGTTAGACTATTCTCAAAACCATGTGCAATTAGATACGCATGTATCTTCTCATATCAAGCACGTAGTGCTTGCTTTAAGCCATATAATGCCTTCTTTAACCTGCACACCTAGTTTTCATGCCCTTTCTACACAAAGCCATGGGGCTGAAAAACATACACTTCTTCATGCAAGTCACAATTCAGAAATGTTGTTTTAATGTCCAACTGATGTACATTCCAACCATGATGAGCTGTAAGTGCACAGATGCTCTGAACAGTAGTCATACGGCGGTGCAAAGGTCTCATCAAAATCAATGCCTCTTTCCTGTGCATAACCCTTTGCAACAAGCCTAGCCTTATACCTATCAATTGTACCATCCAGTTTACGCTTCAGCTTGTATACCCACTTAGTGCCAATGGCCTTCTTGCCAGGAGGCAAGTCACATAAAACCAAGTACCATTCTTCATTATAGCATCATATTCAGATTACATAGCAACCATCCAATTTTCTAAATTTTGCGCTTCATCAAACAAAAGAGGCTCATTCTCATCACAGAGACTAGATGCAGCCATAGCATAGCAATATGATGCAAAAGAGGCACTATGAGAGCCTAAACGAGTACGATATGATAGAGGTGCATCTAATTTGCTGTCATGCAAGGTCTGCACCAACCATTTTGGCATAGTTCTTGCCTGCTCAATATCAGCTCTCTCATCAATAAGTGCATCATGTACATCTACATCAGAAATGGAATTATCTGCATCATCACATGAAACTTGCAAAGGCTAAAAAGTTGACTCTGTTCATCTGTAAAAAGAGGCAGCAAAGTATCATACATGTCTTTGGAGCTAACAGATGTCTCCTTAGTACATGAAAGCAATGGTTGAATAGCATCTTCCACAAAAACAACATCACGGCTAACCAGAATGCGTTTAGTCTGTGGATGATATAGACGATAGCCTTTACTTTCATAACTGTACCAAACAAAAATACATTTTACTACTTTATTGTGTATTTTTTTGCGATGTTGTTCAGGCACTAATGCATATGCCAAACAACCAAAAACACACAGATGAGCAACAGATGTCTTGTGGTCATGCCAAGCCTCATATGGAGTGATGGACTGCAACGCTTTAGTGGGACACCTGTTCAATACATATGTTGCACACATGACAGCCTCAAGCCAGAAACTATTTGGTAAAGCCTGACTCTTGACCATATACCTCGCCATCTCCATGAGTGACCTGTTCTTTCATTCAGCAACTCCATTCTGTTGAGGTGTACACGGCACTATACACTGGTGTTTTATCCCATGTTCAACGAGAAATGCATTAAAATCAGAAGACGTATATTCCCCCCCTCGATTAGAACAGAGGGTGCCTAGTTTACATGCTGACAGATTTTCAGCCAAAACCAAAAACTGTTTGAAGCACATGAACACTTTGGACTTTTCCTTCAATGGATATACCCATGCATGCCTGGAAAAATCATTGATGAAAGTCACGAAGTAAAGATAATTCCCAAAAGAAGGTGTCTGCATAGGACCACAGACATCACTATGTACAAGCTACAATTTCTGAGTAGCCCAAACTGAACCATCTTTTGGAAAGGAACAACCCTGCATTTTGCCCAAAATACAGCCTTCACAAACATGTTTTCCAAGTGCCTCAAGTTTGGGCAAAGAGGACATCATTTCAAATTTCTACAGGTGTAGCAAACTAGCAAAATTTAGATGACCAAAGTATGCATGCCAAAGCTTTGCATCTGACATAGCCTGAGAATCATTTACTGCACATGCCAAATCATTTACAGATCTTTCATAGTATATGAGCTTATACAGCCCACGACATAAAATGCCAGAAGCAATAATCACATCGCCATTTGACAGATCATGAATTGTACACCTGTCATCAACAAATTTCACAACCAAGCCAATCTTGGCAAATGCAGAAACTGATAACAAGTTCTTCTTGATCCCTGTCACAAATAAAGCATCTGAGAAAGTGAAAAAACTACCATCAGTATTAGTCAAAATGATCTTACCAACTCCCATAACAGGATAAGAGCAGTTGTTAGTGCATGTAATAGTATTCCATGTAGGGGCAGGCTCGAGTGAAGAGAAGAAACTGCACTGCGAGGTAATATGTTTAGTCGCCCCACTGTCAAAATACCAAACATCTGAGTCTCCTGCAGACATGCACTGCTCATGAGAAGATGGGTCAAAACTGTAGACAGTAGTGAACGCCCATTCTTCTTCCTGCACAAGATTAGCAGACTTTGTTTTTGGTGTAGAGGCCTCTGCAACAACCATTCCAGCCTCTTTCTTCTTTGCCTCTTTAGCAGCCAATTTTGGACAGTTCTTTATGATATGATCATTCCCTTTACAGTACTTACAAAACAATTTCTGCTTTTCTGATTTCTTCTCATCTTTATCTTCCTTCTTCGAATATGCAGAATTAGCAGATTTCTGCTTACTAGTTGAAGAGCACGATTTTCCTTTGCCCTTCTGATTAGCCAGGAAAGCTTGATCTGCAACTCGCATAATGGACCTGTTTTGTCTGGACTGATAAAGCATTTGGATTGCCTTTTATCATCAACCGAAGAGTAGAAGCAAAACTCTCATATGAATCAGGAAGACCATTCAGAACGGTTTGCACAAGTGAGCTATCTGGTATAACCTCATCAGCAGAAATCAACTATGCCTTCAAGTCTTTGATCTTTGTTAGGAAACTCTCCATAAAATCACCTTCATTCATGTGCTCACTCTCCAATTGTTTTTGGAGGTAAGCAACACGAGCCTCATTCCTAGCTTGGTACAATGTGGTAAGTGTATCTCAAGCATCCTTAGTTCTTCTGCAAGAGCGAGTGTGAGGAATAATGGCACGTTTGACAGACAAAGCTATCAATGCATGTGCCTGGGCATCTCTGCCATCCCAGCGAAGCTCTACAGTAGGTGCAGCAGAAATCGAAGCACGAACAGGAATATGCAGAATATCATCATCTTCGACACCTGCATCAGCTTGAGTACCTACAGTTGTAATAGTTGCAGGTGTGATAGGACGTTTTTCGACACCTTGCACAATGTTCCATAGTCCTTTTGCAACCAATACATGTCGCATCATATAAGCCCATAACGGGTAGTTAGTACCATCCAATTTATCCTCAACAGCCAACATACGGAATATATCACTGCTTTCAGCCATGGCTAGTGACTAAAATACCTTGATGCAAAAAATTGATTGTATCTCAAAAAGTTGAACAAAATTGCCCATACGAATTCCGCTAGACCTGTAGTAGACTTCGAGATGCTTATACTGGCAAACAGAAACTGGTATACATCTCAGGCACAAGAAGATGAAATAGACTGCATAAGCACTACGATAGTGCGTTCAGAGGCCGAAACGAGCTCAGATCGCGATTTCGGCGATTTTGATACTGCAACCAGAGGAGTGTTGATGGCACCCTAGATGAAGTGACAACCTCCTCTGATACCAATTGTTGGAGTTAGACGTCTGCGGAAGCACGTGAATAGCACAAGGAAGAAGAAGAAGCTTGGAGCACAACACACAATATTGAATGTATTACTAGAGAATGTACAAAGATAAGTAGCCCATTAGGGCAATAGGCGTATATACAAGCCAGAGGAAAAAAACCTCCTAAAGAGAGAAAAAAGTGCCCCGGCGGTCCTAGTGTGTTCACACACATCACAACCTAAATATATCAACATTTCAGCCTCAAAAGATTGAAAGATGTACCACTTGGATGTGAAGATTGCTTTCCTAAATGGAGATCTTGAAGAGGTAGTCTTCATGAAGTAACCACAAGGCTTTGAAGATAAGAGGTTTCCACCTCATGTATGAAAGCTTAAGAAGGATCTTTATGGAATCAAGCAAGCCCCAAGGGCTTGGAACTAGAGGCTTGTGGACCACTTGGTAAAATGTGGAATTGGTCAAGGTCATGCAAACACGTCGTTCTTTGAGAACAAGGTAGCAAAACTGTTTTCATTTGTATATATGGTGATGATTTTATCATTATAATGGATGATGAAGCCAACATCAAGGACATAAAGAGGAATCTTGGATGTGAGTTAAAAATTTGTGATTTAGGTATTGTAAGGTATTTCCTTGGGATTGAAGTACTATACAAAGAAGAATGTATATACTTGATGCAAAGGAACTACATTCTAGATCTTCTAAAGAAGTTTGACTTGTGTGATTGCAAGCCCATTTCAAATCCATTAGAAGTAAATGTTAAACTAAGTTCTAATGAGGGTGACAAAGTGCAAGATGTGACCATGTATAGGTCAATTATTGGTTCTCTCTTGTATGCTACTATGACAAGACTAGATATCGCACATGTAGTTGGTGTTATCTCAACTTTTGTAGGCACCAAGAGTACCTTATCTTGTTAGAGCCAAAAGGGTACTTACGTACCTCAAAGGATCAACGAATCAACGGTTCTATTATCGATTTGATTATGGATTACATGTATAGGCTGATTGTGATGCTCATTGGGAAGGTTCAAAAGATAACCGAAGGAGCACTAGTGGATATGTTATCATGTTAGGGAAGAAGACCATTTCATGGATGTCAAAGAAACAACCAACATTGGCTCTCTCCTCAATCGAAGTTGAGTATAGAGGATTAGCACGTCTCATGTGAGCTTATGTGGCTCGAGAAATTGTTTGTTGATCTTGGTTTGGAAGTTAATCAAGTATCTATTTTTTGTGACCACATAAGTAGCATATGCTTGACTCAAAATCCGGTGTTCCATGCAAGGTGCAAAGATGATCTTGGTTTGGAAGTTAATCAAGTATCTATTTTTTGTGACCACATAAGTAGCATATGCTTGACTCAAAATCCGGTGTTCCATGCAAGGTGCAAAGATGAGTATTGAAGATCAAAAGAAATTCAGATGGAAGTATAGCAATAGGTATAGTAGCCGCATAGTTAGGTACCATCATGCATTAGTGGTTCAACAAACTCTGAGATCCCCTTCGTAGATAAAATAGTTAGTCAAATAAGATGTATTATGTTTGTCCCCAAAAAAAAAGTCATCCCAATGGATGGGCAAAAGTTGAATGATGCAGGAAGGACCACACATAACTCAATTCTGTGAGCCTTGAAAAAAACACATTTTTTAAGGAAACCCCCCACCATAAGTAGCATAAGGCTCGGCCTACTATATGCTGACAAAAGACCGAGCATTGGATCTTATGATTAGATTAGGATAATGTCAAATCAAAGTCCTCTAACTAAAAGAAGCAAACGTGATAAAAAGGTAAGACCAAGATATTGGATATGGGTGACTTGCTCAAAGACTAGAAAATATCAAAATTGGGGAAAGATTGGGGGGGGGGGGGGGGGGGAAGCGGATGAAAAGCTGGATGGACAAGATAATTGGACAGTAGACCTTAGTGGAAAAGGATACCTTGAATTGACGTGATGATCTTGTCAAAAAATAGGATTCAAGTTCGTTGGAAGAACATCCATGTACTAAATGGACGGATAGCAAATATGCAAGGCAGGGATGTCATTGTTCGTGCCTACAACAAGATTAAGATCCAAGGGAGCTATTAATTTTCAGACAAGCATCATGTCTAATACAGCAGATATTAAGTTCAACACAAAACACTATAAACACGTTCTCAAGGTAAACGAGAGCGCCTTTCTACAACAAAAGGCTCAAACAATCAACATGAGAAAACATAAGCATAAAAACTACAAAAATAAATGTCCCAGTCAACTTGGTTGAAGAAGGAACATTTCTTCTCTTAAAAATGGATCTAATTCCCTTTCCCTAAGAGCTCAGATTGCCAAAGCACGGTACATTTTTTCAGAAAATGTACAAGTCCTTTGCCCACCCCTTGTAAGATTCGGTCTCCACATGGCTATAAATTTTTTAATAAAATGGTACTTTTTTATTTTTCGCCAACAAACCTTGTAAGATTCGGTCTCCACGTGGCTACAATTTTTTTACTAAAATGGTACTTTTTTATTTTCGTCAACAAAAAACACAAGCTGTCCTTTTTTATGGAGAAATGTTCCAGGTCATTTCTGCTTCACCCAGGGCGGAGGTACTTAAGACAAGTTTTTGTTCCCTGCAATAGTCTGAATTGCTGAGCGGCAGCACACATGATACTTTATCCTTTCGGCCCGGACGGTCATTTTCGTTCTCAGTTCCATTAGTGATATGTGAAACAACCCTTGGTGAAATTTTCACTTCTAATCGACGTGGCAGCGTGCCTTAGATGACATGTACAGTGAAGGGTTGGGTGACCGAACCGAATATCACCCCACTGATTTTTCAGTGTTGTTGCTTCAGTTTTCAGCCTTCATCTTATATGTGGTTGTATTCTCATATCTTATATGTGGTCGTGTCATGATTTCATCTTCAGATTCCTGACATTTGCCTTTTGCCTATTGATAAGTACGTATATATCCGTAAATTACATACAAGGTGGACCAGTAATATCAGCACTATACATCTGTATTATAAGAACTTGCTATGCGCTCTTAGTAATCACCCTGGCTTTACATGCATAATAAGTTCAATTTAATTTAATCTTGTGCCATGGATATTGGGGGCATGAATGTTCGTTCCTCACTATACAAAAGATGATAATGCAGACTGTATACAAGATCACTTTGATCGTCATGCATGATGAATCATGTGCCCCTAATCCCAGTCCCCAAAAGTGAAGTCACTGTCATGCATGCGCCCATATTATGGCAACCAGAGTTCACCAATTCTATCATGCACGTGCCCTCAATATTCCATTCCATTCCGAGAAAGTATAATCCAGTCACCCAAAGAACAATGCAGACTGTTACAATATCACTTTGATTGTCATGAATGATTGATCATGTACCCTAATCCCGGTCACCAAATGTCATGAATGATTGATCATGTACCCTAAGCCCGGTCACCAAAAGCAACCGAGGTTTGCCAAATCTATGCATGCGCCCCCAATGTTCCATTCTGTGACCAAAAAGTATAATCCGGTCAATCGAAAAAACATGCATTTGCCCTTTCCTAAAAATATAAAGCCTCACTGTGTTCATCACTCTTACACTTGCATATTACTCTAGACCTGTTCAAAAAAAGAAAGGAGAGACTATCAGCTGTGCATTAGATGTTAAGCTCTGAGTTTTAAAGCTTGTGGCACGATCACAAGAAATCAACTATAATTAATTAATATATTTACTATCCAACACTCGGGGCGCTCTCTGGCCAAGCATCACAGTGCACATCTAAGAACAGTGAAGACCCACAGAATTGACATCTACCAAATTTCAAAACATACTGCTGAAAGAAAAACCAAGTTTTTTTCTTTTACATTCTCAAGTGGAGCACTTCTCTACTCCAGCTCATGCTGGCCCAGATAATAACAGTAAAGACCCATAAATTGACACTTGACAGATTTCATTTCGTAGCACTAGAAGGAACGGAAACGCCTTTTTTTTCAGGCTCTCATGAGATAACAACAGTCCAAATACCATAAATGGACAATTGACAAAATTCACTTCATTTTGCTGAGATGAAAAGCTTTTCATGCTTAGTTTCTCAAATGCAAGTGACTCTTACAAGATCGGGAAGAATGAACTTCTAAGGCTACATCCCTCTTAATGCCTAGGAGGTAGTATGTACTAAAAACCTTCCACGGCATGGATACAAGCCCTTCGGTTATGTGTCCACCCATCGAGGTATCACATGAAAGCACCTATACTCAAAATGCTGCTTGAAGCCCCTTCAACCCTACACCAATATTGCAGTTTCAATATTTGCAACTATGGTAACAAGACCTGACAAATAAAGACATACCTTTAATCATCAGCATTAAAAAAATGCAGACACAAACTCTACCAAGCTGCAACGCAAAAGCAAACTACTCAATACACACGCCTTCCTGACACTTCATTTAACTGAGTGAGAGCCTATAACTCTTGAGCAGACTTCAGGGGGCACCTCACTTCTTGTAACCAAATCTCATAGATTTGCAGAGCATATTCCATGAGGCAGTTCATTAGTCCCCCCTAATAGATTTAAGAACTTGACTACTTGAGCAGACTCCAGGGAACAATTTGTCACTACAAGACTGTGATAGATTGAGGACAACAAAGTACTACGACACAAACTCCAAAGACACTTTAATCACATTACTAGCAAATAGATGGACTCTAAAACTGTCCACATATGTCAAGCTGTCCAGTTGGACCCTTCAACCCTTGATTCTTGAAGCAGGGCAAGAGTTCAACCCCTCTCCCTATGGGGATTGAACAGGTGTGGATCCTAGACCATTGTAATGCCTTCAGGTAGGTTTAAACAAAATGCCTTCGTGCAATTCTTTCCCAATGTTGCCTTTGAAGGTCTTAAACCCCTGCTTTGTGACATACTGGAGGTCCCATGAGTACTATGCCCTTCAGCTGTACAGTTGCTTTTTCAAACTAATTCAAGCTACATACAAAGATTAGGCTTTGGCAAACTTCCTCTTTTAAAAAAAGAGAACTCAAACTAATCCACACACGTTTGACATAGTGGCTGGAGTAGTCTCCTCCATAGAGGGGGTGAGAGTTCAACCCCCAGGTGCCACAGATACCTGCCCTCCTTCATTGGAGGGATGATTGGCCTTAGCCTTTAGGGCCTTGGGCCTTCAAGCAAAAAACCGTTGATCATCAACCTTCACACACCATTTAAGCAGCTTCTGGGCGAGTCAAATTGTGTCTCCAGCCTTCAGCCTTCAGGCCCACCAAACCAGTCTCTTCATCTGGCCTTAGGGCCAGTGCTTCCCAGGCTCTACCTTAGTGGGCCCTTGGGCTTTGTAATCCCCATCATTGTCTAACCTCTACTTTGTGGGTACAAGGGATCCCATGGGTACTAAGTCCAGCTTCACTTGTACTTTCAATTAATTCAAGCATATTTGAACTTGTAGGCCTCAGACCAAACTTTAAAGAAAAAAACTCCCAAACTTATACAGCAAAGCCTACGAGGTTATCTTTCATGCTCTTTTAGATAGGCCACATTCCATCGCGAAGACCTGATACTGATACGACGAACTTAGAGCTCTTTATTTATTTTGAGAACTCTAAGACTTGTACAGCAAAGTCCATGAGGTGGTCATGGAGACAGCACATTTCCACCACAAAGACCTGATACTGATAAGAGAACTTTGAAGTGGTCACAGACTACAAAACAAGCTCTCTCATCCTACAATACAGTTCCAAACAACTTAAAGACATGCCAGCCTCTGTCCACGTGCTAGCAGACTGCACAACTCTCATCCTACAATGTGGTTCCAACAAACTTACAGACAGTTCACCACTATTTTTTCTAGCAAGGAGTAGAAAGTTGATTAAAAGAAATGGAATATACCAATACAGTCAGTAGAAAAGGTAGGGCCCAGGGGCTAAGGGGAAACAAGCAAGGATCAGTAAGCAGGATCAAGTCCAGGGCTCAAGATCTCCTACCAATCACACGCATAACAGGCTACCAAGGTAGCAGATGAAATTGGAAACGAGCAAAGTTCAGGGACGACAAAACTTCAATAACAATATGCATCGAGGCTTTCTCATGTACAAAAGGCCAGAAATGAAAACCAGAATCAGTGGCTCCCTGAGGAGTTCTTAAGCACCATTAGAATGAGCAACAGTCAATTTTGGGATAAAACAAACAGAGACCAGAGCTGAAAAGCTGTAAGAAAAGGAAATAGGGGCTTAGTAGCAAGTTGTTCTTGTGCAATAGCAGAGACAAATTGATCATCCTAACTCTGACAGCTGAACAGTCTTTAAACCCCAGCTCTTCCACTTTCATTACTAGAACTTTTTTCTAAATTTTATGCCTTCCCAGCAGCACTCCTTGTTTCAAGCTTCCCTCAGCTGAAACTGGACCTGCATATGTACATAGATAAGATGGACAAGGCTTCAAAAAAACCATTGAATAGCCACATAAAACAAAGCATAAGTTACCTCTAGAATGTCCTTGGAACCCCCTGTATTCAATGCACAGTTTTTCCTCCTATTCGATCAATGTGTCTTCTCATATGATAAATGCGGTCATGCACGCCTATTACCCCTTCTCCACCATGAATAAATAATTAAAGATCTGTCCTTCAGTATGCTATATGTCAGATCAATTCCATAGTAACCTCAAATGATTTTTCTGTGTGCCCAATCAATCACATAACAACCTTCTAGATCCATGCTGATTGATGCATGTCAAGGGCTTCCACTCTCATTGAAAGTTATAGGTGCTCATCTTTATCATTATATTGAAAACTGCCAATGGAATGGGAGCTTCAACTTCTACTAACTTTCAACACTAATACATTCCCGTTTTCTAGGAGAAAACTCAGCATACACAAAAATAAGGAGATGTTTTAATGCGATGAAAGTCAATAGAAACTACAGCTTCCATGCCATTAATAGTTGTCATTATAAGGATAAAGATGAGAACCTACAACATACAATAAGAATGGAAGCCCTTGACATGCATTAGCCACCTTTCAGAAAACTTCTTCGAGGTGCATCAATGGCTCTGGCGTCTTAAAAGCCTGTTAATAAAACAACATGACCGAATTCTCTCTGCTAAACTCCCTTACAACAAAGATCTATTCTGACCATCCAGATTCTCGAATCTTGTAATCACAATTACCAACTAGCTTCTTGGCCCCCAACAGCAAGTGTTTATATGATAAATGTCACCATTTTTTTACCATTGATTTCCTCATCCTATGAACCACCTGAAAATGTTCACTGTTTCCCGCGCTCCACAATATTGAATCTCCCCATCCTTTTGCAACTTCAACAGCAAATTGTCTAAAAAGTCTGACCTGAACAATTACGAGACTCAAAATTGTTTGCAGCTCCACTTGCTTTGTATTTGGATTGAAACCATACACATTTCATTATACATAGACTTGGCAATGGCTGATTTATCAACACCATCCACCCCAGTAGTCCAAAAAATTACAGCACGATACAGCACAATACAGCACAATACAGCACAACAACCAAATAAGCAAGCACCAATTGCGCCATGTGTTGAGTAAGACCATCAGTGAATTCTGCAGCTTCCATTATCTTCTCATTCCATCCATACAAGAGCCACACTGCATTCACCATGATTTCCACTTTCTCCACCTGAAAATAGATAACATCTTATTGATTTCCACATACACTCAATCACAAATCAAAATCTACTACAATATCAAAACTTCCAGACAAGGTAAGCAATCACAGAGATTTTCATACTGGACTATTGATCCTCTGAAACTGTAGGTGCTTTTGTTCAAAGAATGTGACCCAATAAGGACAAGCTAAAGGCTGGTGAAGTGGTATGTGATGAAGCAGCACATGCCAGAACCAGATCACAAGCACCACGAGACTACCCTTCACTAGTTCAAGCATTAAACTATTCTCCTCAATGTCATTTCTCACAAGCTACATCGCAGAGAATAACCAAACACCTCATAAAATGCTAACAGTCCAACTGTTGCATCTTATTAGAAAATCTATTGGTAGAGGTTCAGAAAATCTCTCAGTACATGTTTATTAGGTTAGAGTGAGAATGTCTATGGCTGCCTCTCTTCATCAAATTGAATAACATGCATCATACATTGAAGTGATTACAAAACGTTCCTTCCAGTAGCTTTGCAAACAAATATTTACAGAGGCCATAAATTTCAATGAATAAACGCCTTTCCACTTGGAAGTCCTCTGATTCGAGCACCTGAACTTCCTCTATTTCTTCGGCATACAAAGTATTAAATTTTGGTTCCTTCAAATAAGAGATTTCCTGCTTGAGAAAAACTTCCACCTCTAAGACAAGCTCTTTTGATCTCTTCTATTATTTCCACATCTAAGATAATCCCGTTTTAAACTCTTTCCACTGAAACCAATATTGAAACAAATGACAGCATACAGAATAGAGTGCAAGTTATTCTATGACTTTCTCTTGAGAAAACAAAGCAATCTGACTGAACTTTGGGTGATTAGTGCAATGAAAATAGAAAGCCCAACTTGTATGTTCTAGCCCCTTGGAAAGGAAAAGGTCTTCAAGCTCTAAGTTGGTTCCCATGTCCTGAATGGTTGACTATCCAGGAAATCGTTAGCATGCCCCTTGGAAGAGCAAGTTTTGCATTCCGATCCATATGAAGCAAAAAATCATCATGATAACCCGGACCCAAAGATTAATTGTCAAATGGAGAAATGAGTGAGCTCCCATATAACGGTGGCATTCACTCCCGAAGATGTGTTAGAGAGACATGAACTCATCGTTCAATACGACAGTGGCATAGGTGCTCAAAAAGACACCATATTTTTAACACTTCGGGTCAGAGAAGAACTAGATCTCTACTGGAAGCAAAAATCAAGTTGACCAACGCACAGTCAGACACGCACTAGATGTTATACATGCCGTAAAACTTCACCCGTACGGAAGCGCAGGCTTATCTGAAAGTAACTCACGTAAACATTAAGCTTGTAGACATACTGGACTTATCGTTTCACACAATCATGCACCCTCTCCGATACACACCTAAGTATAAATAAATATTTCACATGTAAAAAAACATATACGTAAACTTTCCTGTATGCAGTACCTCTGTTATCCAAAAGGAGCAGTTTCTCATTCTTCATTCATAGCCTGGATGTCACCATGAAGTCACATTGCATAGAGCAACCTGAGTCTGCCAGAGATAACGCGGGAAGTTCTGTTCTGCTGTTGCTCTATAGTGAGGCGATGGAACGCGCCACGACTCAAGCCTGGAAGACCACAGAACACTCTTTAATGTTATCGTTATGTCCTTGAACCCTAGGAAATAGAAGGTAGTCTTCACTGAAAGTCAAGGCTAGTTTGACGTAAGACCATTGGAAATTTTTTTTAATATAAAGGAAGTTCGGCATTAGCTTACTCTCCCGGACTTGAATTGAATGAAGAAAAATACAAGAGAAGAGGACTAGTGTCCACGGGACCCCCCAAATCCCACAAAGTAGGGGAAGCTTTTACAGAGTTTAGATGGCATTACAAAGAAGGTTAATCACCCCCTCATCACCCTTATGTGGGGCCCACTTGGGTTTAAGCTTGTTATTGATCAAAAGGAGTATTTGATGATGCCTTAAGGGGGGGGGGGGGATTTCTTACAGTTAATAATCCTTTTGCCAAGGAGGAACAACGATTTCTCAATTGACCACTCTTTGGGGGAGTCACCGAAGTTGAAAGCACATCTTTCCCGCCAAATTTTCCATAGGACCTCCCCTCTGATGGTGTTCCAGAGAGTCGTGGAGCAGCCGATCGCTTCTCCCAGCAGGGCTTGCTGCCAACTGGGATGTTTCTAAAGTCTAATTTTCTTTCCAACCATCTGCCAGAGTCTGTTGGAGTTGGGGCAGGTAAAGAAGATGTGTGAAACATCTTCAATAGACCGATAGCAAACGTTTGCACCAGGGAGGAGTCCCACAAAATTTGCTAGCCTTAAGGTTGGTCCAGATTCCATGATGAAGAATTTGCCATAAGAGGACGGACTTTTTGATTTCTATGAGGGGGTGCCAGATAGCCATGAACTTCATGTCCCACCGAAGTCGCGTCCATGACAGGCACCACTTCTTGTTGAGGTTAACCTGATAGTCAATCGTTTCTTTGATGTTTGGGATTTTTGATAGGCTATTCCCATTGTGCCATTTGAGACCAAGCAAGCTCGATGTGTCGTGTCCCATGAGAAGGTGAACTTTGTGTCGGTCCCGGGCGAGACATCTGCTTTGCAAAGTGTTCCATTCTTCGTACGAAATGTTGACGCAAGGATCAATATCCTCGAAGTTGATCCAGCGGTTGGTGTATTGTTACCAAAGATGTTTCCATTTTTTGAAGCCTTTGTTCCATAACTTCTTGGCATTTTGAATGTTCCAAGATTCCACACTCCGGATGCCATGGATCAGAAACTAGATAGAGTCGTTTTGTCTGATACCGGCTGCCCACTTCCAGTGTTCACTTATTCTTGTGTGACTTTTGACTTTATTCCAACTGTTCCATAGAGAGCACACAAGATTTGAGCCTTTCGAGAAGACGGGGATCAGGGAAAACAACAAGGTCAAGATATCAAGATTCTTCCAATTTGGGAAACCCATGAGAGCCAACTCATTCTTGTTTCTGAAGATCAACTTGGCCCACGAGGCCTCCCCATTGCACCAAGCCTTAATCATCCATTTGGCCGCCAATTAGCCATGCACCCAATGTCCAAGATACCAAGCCCCCCACTATCTCTATGGCTAGTGCAGATGGACCATTTTATTTTAGGCACCCCCTCCTATTGTGGTCTCCCTTCCAAAGGAAGTTTCTACAAATACTATCCAGTTTGGATAGATCTTGCTCTTTCGGTCTCCAACAAGAAAGAAAATAAATGGTAGATGATAAGAGGAACGTGTTGATAACCATAGCACGACCAGCAAGATTGATTTGCATACCTCTCCAATAGTTAAGCTTGTTTTCGAGTTTGACCTGCACCAAGTTCCACCGCTATATCATAGAGATGCCAAACCCCAAGGGAATCCCAAGAAGCCGAAAAATTTGGCCCTGCGGAATGATTTGACAGCCATGATCAATCAGAAGGTCGGGTTGTGACCCAACAATAGCTCTAAAGGCAGTCTTAGAGTGGTTGATTGTGGATCCAGAGGCTTCACAAAAAGTAGCCAAACACCTCCAAAACGTCTCCAGGCTGGTACTATCATTGTGAACAAACGCGTTCATATTATCGGCAAAAAGTCTCATGGTGATCTGACTGTGAAGACCACTAGAATTAGCAATGCTCACCTATTCACATTTAAGAAATTTTGTTTTTGGATCTCTCTCTCACTCGGGAATAAAGGAAACAACCAAATCATTCTAATGTACAAAAGCAGATTTTGTATTTCATTGAAAAAATGATTTTTTGTGATAATTTTAATCCACGTGGAACCTTTACAAAAGAGAGCTAGGACGTCAAAACAAAACCCATGTTCTAATGTCCAAGCGCCTTACCTTGGTTGGATGGTTCTTTTGCCTCTTGAGGGGGGATGAAGGTTCGATCTTCATCTTCGGTAGGACATCTTGTGGGCTTAAAGCCAATGTAACCATGTTGAATCTAGTTGAAATCAGTTGCCTTTGGGCAGTTCTCTTGTGAATCGCTTTCGAACTATTTAAGTCCTATTTTGTGGGATACGAGGGTCCCATGGATACTATGCCTTCACTTGTACACTTGCAATTTCAAACTTAAAGCTCAGCGGAGTAGGCTTCAGTTGAACCTCCATTTAAAAATTATATCTATAAAAAAAATTATTAAAAAAAAAACCATGTTCTCATACCATGACTTAAAATTATGAAGGCTTAGTATCATCTTAGTATCATCTTATGTGAATATTATGGCGGTGGAACAAAGATAAAAAATGCTCAAATTTCATCTAGAATTGAGAAAATATAGATTGTTCCACATCCATCTTTTCACACTTAAAGATGAAAAAGTGAGATTTCAATTTTGTCTTGTCACCTAGTGTGAATACAAAGGGGAAATGACTATTTATAAAATCTTTAGAATTAATTCAAGCCACCACACACAAAATAGAACACTTTACTCTATTCATCCTTATAATTTGGATAAATTGAGCACTAAGAAATAAAAATAAAGCATTGATTCTTCATTCCATGGGATAATCAAATGCTTCATATATAAAAACAATAAAAACTCTTTGCTTTGAAGGGTTAAATAAAAGAAAGTCATACAATTCTAAGTGGAATATAAAGGAGAATTGGTTTCCTCAAGGGTGTCATTTCCCAAGATGTGTTGCACATTCATCCTAGCACTTCTTTGCACATTATTAAGTAAGGTTTTCTCTTTGCTCTAGTCTGATTCCAAGGTCACTGTCTAATATTTCAATGCCAAATTGAGCATGGTCCATGATTTCCTCCATTTGGATTTTGTGTATTGCTCCTAGATCCATCATAGAGTTTGCAATTGAACTTTGTTTCTCTTACACATTTAGACCAAGACTTGTTAATTCTTCTTCAGCCTCTTGTACCCATTCCATATCAAATGATTCACCGTGACAAATACATATGTTATGAAGCACAAGACAAGCTATGACAACATCAAGTACATAATGTAAATTCATGTTGCACCTTTTCAACAAGATATTAAATCTTGCCTCCAACATATGAAAATCTCTCTCGATCAGCATTCTTGTGCTCAATTGGATGAAATCCCAATACTACTTATAAAATCTTTGGAAATAGTCTCAAACCACCACACACAAAATAGAGCACAAAACTCTATTCATCCTTTTAATTTGGAGCACTAAGAAATGAAAATAAATCATTGATTCTTCATTCCATGGGATAATCAAATGATTCATATATAAAATCAATAAAAAAAACTTTGTTGTGAAGGGTTAAATAAAAGAAAGTGATACAATTCTAAGTGGAACATAAAGGACAATTGGTTTACTCAAGGGTGTCATTTCCAAAGATGCGCTGCACATTCATCCTAGAACTTCTTTGTACATTATTAAGCAAAGTTTTCTCTTTGCTCTAATCTTATTCCAAGGTCATTGTCTTATACTTCAATGCCACATTGAGCATGGTTCATGGTTTCCTCCATTTGGATTGCGTGTATTTCTCCTAGCTCCATCATAGAGTTTGCAATTGGACTTTGTTCCTCTTCCACATTTAAACCAAGACCAGCCTCTCATTGCCAAAGAGATTTAACATTTAAACCAAGAACAGCCTCTCATTGCCAAAGAGATTTACTCTCTCCACTTGGAAAGACAATCAATGATAAAGGACTCAATCACATGAAGAATATGAAGACCATTGATCAGCAATTGTGGACTACCTTGGGAACCACAATCTCTTAATGTCTACTTTTAGTTCCCCTTCAGTAATGTAATAAGTCGAGACATTAGAATCATGTGGAACTCACCTACATATCCTTCTTCATGATTGTTCACACATGAGGAGATGGATGTTGATCCATGTTGATCCATTGAATAGGTGTTTGTGATCTAAATGTAATTAAAAGGATGATGTAGCTATCGTCTGTCTGAACTTAACCTCACTCATTAAGAGTGATGTTTCAACTCGATCCTAAAAATATCTCTATAGCTCAAAGTTCAATCCACCTATCGAGTCCATCTTCTGGTCATGTTGTGTGTTGAAGGAAGTGAATATTTTTAAATGCTTCTTCTATAGGAAAGCAAAAATGACAACAAAGATGATGAACAAGTTTGAATGGTCTGAATGAGCTGGCAAGATTGATCATTAATTCAACTATATTGTTTAAGGTCAAGCTCGATAAGTTTAGCATGAGGCTTTTTCATGATAACAACAAATCAATAAACACTACAACATATCGAGCGTATACTGAGGCTTTTGCCGAGGAAATTGAACAGGCGCATTTTGGCTCCGAGGTCGGTGTAGCTATCGGTATACGCGTCAAAACTAAAGCATCGGTATATGGGTCGGTATAAGCGTGGTAAATACCAATGCTGATACCGATGACCATGTTGGGAGTACGGACGGTTATACCGGCGACCTACTGGGAGCACCATCGTTTATATCGACGAACATATTTGCAAAAAAAAAATGGACAGAGTGTGTTGTCTTTTGCTACAGCAACATTACCATGATGTTGTTTAGCAAAAGACAATACACTCTGCCCAAAGAAAACAGAGTACGTGTAATGCGTACTCTAATGGCAACCAAAACATGATTTCATATAGCAAAATATTGTCGGACACAAAAGAGATGAGCAAAATGAACCATGAATCATGTACAAAAAAGTTATATATTCCATAAATGAACATATACAAGAGTGTGGCAAAGCACGTCCATATAGGAACTGAATACAAAATGTGATACAGCACTTCCATGTAGGAACCAAATACAAAATTATGGTGCACCATTGCCACATTTGAGTATAATACAAAATTGTGGCAAAGCACTACCACACATATGCTCAAGGGGATCAAAACCTTTACATGTACAATCCTGCAACAAAGCATATGCGTAAAATGAGACAAATTGATATCATATTTATAAACAACAACTAAAAATATGAAACCAAGCTATAAGTTTACCTCATCATAGATTCTCCCATGAAATGATCACACCGCACCCCTCTAAGTCCTTCAACAGTGCAACCAATCCATGACGATATCCATAAGCTTCTTCGATTCGCATCAGAGGACGACCCACTGCCAACTCCCATAATAAATATGCAAAATGTTAGATGAACATACGTGATGTGCTTAACACTAACAAATTCAATAATTAAAATGATACTTACAAATTGGTAGCGCATACTGTCATATCCGCCGCTACCCAAATGCGACGCTCCAACCGTATCTAAATGTGTGGCTGTCGCATCTTGATGTTGACGATATCGATAAGGAGTATGTTGCTGCTCATCCTAAATCGATTCCCACTCTTCAATATCTAACCATACAGGCTTCGGTAAGCCTGATCTAAAAGCATCGCAAGCCTCGGACCGCCGATGAGACATCACCTCGCATGCCATATGTTGAATCCATTTTGAGCTCACAATAAGATGCCCAGGTGCTGGCCGGTACTCTTCACATATCGACTGTGTGATATAATTTTTGGAATCTTTATCCTATTCTCTTCATTTTAACATGACAAAATGTCCAAACTATATGGAGCAAAGCTGTCAAATACGTTGATGCATGGACTCTCCGAGTGCATCCATGTAACATGATACTTTTATTTGGTGTGAATCTCCTTTGAGTAGGATGCCACATGGCATGACATAGAAATATACACCATATAGTAGTAGTAGAGTATGAGGAGTCTCTTACATGAGACTTTAGAGAGGAGTACGAGATGCTCAGCGGTCGGGTGGAAAAAGAAAAACGCATCTCTGTGTTCGTCTCTGTGTCGGACAAGCATGAGAGCTGCCATGCGCGAGCAAAAGGGATTATCACACTCTGCCATGCACGAGCAAAAGGGATTATCACACTAAATGTCACATGATACTTCTATTTGGTGTGAATCTCCTTTGAGTAGGATGCCACATGGCATGACATAGAAATATACACCATATAGTAGTAGTAGAGTATGAGGAATCTCTTACGTGAGACTTTAGAGAGGAGTACGAGATGCTCGGAGGTCGGGTGGAAAAAGAAAAACGCATCTCTGTGTTCGTCTCTGTGTTGGACAAGCGTGAGAGCTGCCATGCGCGAGCAAAAATCCAAGAGAAATCCACATTTAGAGTGGATTAGAAGCTTGCTAAGAGCTCCCATTTAAGTTTTTACATGAAAGTAAAATCTTGTTTTGGGCCTATTTTGGGGAGCGAATTAGCATGCACGAAGGGAGGATTTGGAAAGGTGAAAATAGGCATAAGCATCTTCATATATTTCTCTCTGAGGTTATGGAGACAATTTTAGGATTTTTTTGATGGAAGAATGCTTTTGGGCACCCAAAAATCATGTTTTTACACTTTTTCCAGCCCCTCCAACAGTCCACTAGTTTGGCATGTCCCGCTTGGAATGGCCATATCTTGGGCTAGAAAACTCCAAATTGGACGTTCTATGGCTTGTTTCGAAGAGCACAAGGCCTATTTTCGGTTTATGTTAAGAAATTTTGGAAAATAAGTATTTTTGGAGGTCTGTACAGCTCTACAAAATCTGAACAGTTTTTTACGACTACCTTTCGGGAGCCATATCTTACAGACCGGGAAGGCGATTTGATGATCCGATGTTTTTGGACACTTCAAAGTTTATGTTAGGACCTGAGGAGGAAGGTGCAGAGGTCTCGAGGCTTGTCGAGAAGGATTGGATGCATGCAATTTCACTACAAAGACTACTCAGGGACGTATGCTTTATGCTTTCAAGCATTTTATTTTATGTTATGGCATGTTTGGTAGCTACATGCATAAATTGGATTGCATACATCAAATGTTGATCATTGTTTAAATTCTTAAAGTATGGATCGACATGCAAGAAGTATATTTTTTATTGTTTGCAGAAAAGAGGATTACAGAAACTATATGGCTAGGCAACACAGGGAATTGTTGCTAGCAATTGCTCTTATGTTTTTGCAAGTTTTGGAATTCATATATGATTTTATGGCGTGCATGCCATGGGCCTGTCAAGCCCTATGTTATTGGGTGGCGTTTGTGCCACTGAGCTTATGGTTTAAATTTTTTTTGGGATTCCATTTATGGGGGAAATGCTGGCAAATTTTTTCCCACCACATGGCATTATATACGCACTTGCCTTTAGGTAAGAATGTTATGGCATGGTAACATGCCCCTTCTGCAAACATTACTAAGGTGTGAGCATGCTTCTAAGCATCTATTTGCTTCACTTAGTACCATCATACTATCATAGATAAGGCAACTTCAGTAGTAACAGGATCCCTATATATAATCCTTATGGATTTAAACCATAGGATTGCTAAGGGAAGGAGCTACACCTTCACTATTAGAAATGTGCACAAGCAATCCTATAGGTTTTAGGAAGTTGCATACAGACACGGGAGATACATTTAGGATAATCTCCAAGGTAGTGAAGATTTACTTATCTTCACAAGAGTCTCACATGATGATTAGGAGACTATGGGGTGTTATCACGAATACCCAAAGAGTGACTAGTTTCACTCATGCACATCACTTGAGCAACTAGTGAAGCATTTTTGCTACACTAATAAAGAAACCAATTAGATGGGATCACCGAGATGGGTTTCATGAGATAGCATCAACGGGTGCTTATGTGATTGGAGTGATGATTAACAAGGCCATAGGCATGGCACTAGCTCTATGGTATAGAGCATAGATCCCTAAGTCAGGAATAGTTGGGGTACCCAATACATATATATATGTATATTGGGATCTATGGAGAAAGGTACTTAAACTAAGTCTTGGTACCTAGGAACAAGTTGGTTTGGAACAAAAGGGGATATCATTGTCACATTGTTGACTAGAACCAAACTAACTAGTTCGAGGACATGGGACTCATTTGAGTCCACTGACATGATTTTAGGTTATGGGATTCATTAAAGTCCACCTACATATTCCATTATATGGAATATTTATTCGGTTTAGTGTAGGTATGACACCGTGAATTGGAAGAAGTTTTCATTGGTATGGGACGGTGGAAATGACTTCCCTTTGAGCACTCTTCTTCTATGGCCAGGGAGAAAAGGACTCATCATTCATGGCGTCATGTCTCACTAGATCAGAGGAGAGCTCTTAGTAGACATCTCCTTAGAATTGGGAGTTATCCTCCATAGTTTAGGGAAGATTTAGAATCTTGATCTTCCAGTAGAGAATATGGAATCTTTATGCTTCCAGTAGAGAATGTGATAGGTGATTTTATCACCATTGGTATCACATACTCATTTTTAGTTTTTCAAGAAGGATAATTCCATCAGTTTGATTCGATCATATAGATCCATGCACAGAGTATGGTTGGCAGAGATAGTTATTTATTATAGATACACATGTGTTTATGGTATCATGTCATATCATTGCTTACCATTTTAGCAGAGGGCATTGACCCTTGTTAGGAATTTATTTTCTCCACTCTTCACTACATACACCTTCATTAGTTAGGGGAGATTTGTTCTCCATCTTCATAGGAATATATGTAATGAGGGATTATGCATTACTTATGGAAGAGAGGACTAAATAAATTCAAGAGTTTCTCTTTTAAGGAAAGGAGAAAATGGGAATTAGCTCAGAGATCCATGAGAGATCTCACTTTAGCTCAGTGATCTCACTTTAGCTCATGCTCTTTGAGAGAGAAAGAAGGAAAGGAAAACATGATTTCTTCATAGGAGAAGAATAGAGTATGTTTTCCTTTAGAGAGAAGAGTCTTAATCATCTCTTAGTCTATATTTTAGAAGGAATTCATTTCCTCTACTTTTCAATGTAATTTTCCTTCACATGGGAGTATGATTCTCCACTATTTTGGGAAGAAAAAGTATGGAGAACTTATATATGTGTTCTCAGTTATGGAGGAGTAGAGCAAATGAATTCATAAGGAGTCTCTTCTAAAGGGAAAGGGAAAGTGGAATAGATTCCACTGCAAGAGCTCTTTTCCTTAGAAGAGATTGAATAGAGAGATAGAGAGAGAGTTTCACTTTCTCACTTTTAGGTTGTCTAGATAGAAGTGGCACTCTTCTAGCAAAGACAAGAGGGAGATCAATTAATCATGATGGTTAGTTTGAGTCTCACTTGTAAACTCTTGAGAGAAGTAGTTATGCTATTTTTAGTTATGGTCCTTGACTAGATGAGATAATCTAGTTATTGACATTAGTTAAACTGGGAGTAGATTGATGATACTTCTCTTTTGAGTTTCTAGGAGATAGGGATATATCTAACCTATTAGGGTCTCGAACTCTTAGTTGGTGTTACATCATGAGTATGATGAGTAAACATCAGTTAGGAGGATGGGTACTTAGGGATTATCTGAATCTCAAAGGGAATGCTTTCTGCATTCATATGGCAAACTATAGGGAAGAGAAATATTAGAGTTTGCACAAGTGCCAATAGATGCTCTTCCAATAGAACTTAGTCCACAGGTAATGGATGAAAAACCATAGACTTCTTGGTTGGTGAAATGTAGAGATTGCATTTTACTACCATGAGCTAGATGATGGATTTGCATAGTTCACAAGGTAGGTTAGAGAAAACTACTACTTGTGAGCACACTCAAGGTTAGGAAGACCTGAAGTGGTATGAGGGAAAATCTATCATTTAGTCTTAGATGGGTTTGAAGTCACTTTTTATGGGACTTTGTTCTATATTTCATAGGATTTTATGGTTTATTATCTCCATTATGATATGGTCAAACTTATAAGTTTGGCACTTTACACTTGCTTCTCATACTATTACTCCATAGAGGATACATCATATGGACTTATGTTATATGTTATGGGAGTGATAGTTTGGAAGCAGAGAGTACATGGGAGATAGTAGGCACCACTCAGACGGTTTCCCATCTTTGAGATGATCTCGTATGAGACTTCTTAAGGGAAAGGATATGGGGAAACAACACACAGAGATGACCATGTACATAGAGTACATGGGGTTCAGGGGAGTCCGAGCAGTCTCTTCTACTATTACGGACATTTCATTTACATTTTCGAGGAAGGAAATGTCACATGATACTTCTATTTGGTGTGAATCTCCTTTGAGTAGGATGCCACATGGCATGACATAGAAATATACACTATATAGTAGTAGTAGAGTATGAGGAGTCTCTTACGTGAGACTTTAGAGAGGAGTACGAGACGCTCGGCGGTCGGGTGGAAAAAGAAAAACGCATCTCTGTGTTCATCCCTATGTCGGACAAGCGTGAGAGCTGCCATGCGCGAGCAAAAGGGATTATCACACTAAATGTCACATGATACTTCTATTTGGTGTGAATCTCCTTTGAGTAGGATGCCACATGACATGACATAGAAATATACACCATATAGTAGTAGTAGAGTATGAGGAGTCTCTTACATGAGACTTTAGAGAGGAGTACGAGACGCTCAGCGGTCGGGTGGAAAAAGAAAAATGCATCTCTGTGTCCGTCTTTGTGTCGGACAAGTGTGAGAGCTGCCATGCGCGAGCAAAAGGGATTATCACACTCTACCATGTGCGAGCAAAAGGGATTATCACAATCCATGATCGGAGCTCCATCACGTATGCGATATATCTTGGAGTCGTCATGGTCATGCGCTCCCCAATGTTTATGTGGAGATCCCATCTGATCTAATATGGAGATGTTAGGATATATATATATATATATATATATATATATAAACCCTAAAAATTTAAAGATCTATTTTTTAGATATTTAATTATTTATATTTTATATATATTTTTTTGGTATATATATATATATATATATATATATATATATATATATATATATATATATATATATATATATATAAACCCTAAAAATTTAGAGATCTATTTTTTAGATATTTAATTATTTATATTTTATATATTTGGATTTTTCTCTAATATTTCATAAAAATGTATGTATGTGTGTGTGACCGTGTGTAAAAACTCAAGAATCCTATTTTTGGTATATATATATATATATATATAAACCCTAAAAATTTAAAGATCTATTTTTTAGATATTTAATTATTTATATTTTATGTATTTAGATTTTCCTCTAATATTTCAAAAAAATGTATGTATGTATGTGTGTATGTTTGTATGTATGTGTGTGTGTAACAACTCAATAATCCTATTTTTGATATATTAATTCTATTTTTGTGTAAAAACTCAAAAATCCTATTTTTGGTATATTTAATCATATATATTTAGATTTTTCTCTAATATTTCATAAAAATGTATGCATGTGTATGTATGTATGTATATGCATATGCATGTATGTATGTATATGCATGTGTGTATGTATATGCATATGCATGTATGTATGTATGTATGTATGTATGTATGTATGTATGTATGTATGTATGTATGTATGTATGTATGTATGTATATGCATGTGTGTATGTATATGCATATGCATGTATGTATGTATATGCATGTGTATGTATATGCATATGTGTGTGTGTATGTATGTATGCATATGCATGTGTGTGTATGCACATATGTGTGTGTATTCAGAGATTGTTAGCTTTCGATGAGCATGAAAACATGACCACGACAAAGCTTAGGTTATTTCCAGGTCACATTGCACGCAGGAGTACAAGTACATTTTGTTTCATCAACGAATTGAATCTCAGTACAATTAATGGCTTCAATCAAGAATTATTATCAGACTAATCTTGTTTAATCATTACAAAGTGCCTTAGGTTCCAGCTGGAAATTTTTTGTTACAAAATGCCTCTTTTAATAAATCCATCAAAGGCTTTGCAAGAGAATCATCCTTCTCGTTGAAAAATGATATAGAAGTGTGGATTTCACGTGGTAGATCATAGTTCACTACTAAAGAAATATCTGATACGTCCAGTCTGACATAGCCACTCCGTTTGGCTATCAACCTCTCGTTTCGTCTCAACAAATACAAGAGTCAATATATATGAAAAAAGATAAGACTGCTCGAATGTTGTTTTAAAACTTTCAAAGATTAAAACGAACTGACAAATACCGTTTTGTCTTTCTCGTCCCTCATTTCTTGCTTTTCGAAAAACTATAAAAGTTGGTTCCTCTTTGAGGTTACTTCTAAATGACGTGTATGTGTGTATGCATGTGTGTATGTGTGTATGCATATGCATGTGTATGTGTGTATGTATATGCATGTGTGTATGCATATGCATGTGTGTATGCATATGCATGTATGTATATGCATGTGTGTATGTATATGCATATGTGTATGTACGTATGTATGTGCATATCTGTATGTACGTATGTATATGCATATGCATGTGTGTATGTATGTATGTATATGCAACTTGTGTGTGTATGTATGTATGCATATGCATGTGTGTATGCATATGCATATGTATGTGTATGTATGTGTATGTGTATGCACATATGTGTGTATGTATATGCATGTGTGTATGTATGTATGTATGTATATGCATATGCATGTGTGTATGTATGTATGTATATGCAATTTGTGTGTGTATGCACATATGTGTGTGTATACATATGTGAGTATGTATGTATATGTATATGTCTCTCTCTGTCTCTCTATGTTTCTCGAGATCTGTCTCTTTCTTTCATCTCTCACTCTCTATGTCAATCGAAAACAAAACAATCACTTACATCGATGTAATTGTTTGGATCATTGTCATCAAAGTCTACTTAATGTTGTCCTTTGTCGAATTCCAAAGACCTAAAGCCAAAATCTCTTGCAAAACTAAAGAGAATAGAAATTAGAAAAGGGAAAACATAAAGAATGAGAAAAGAGTGCTACAGTATGTGTGATACTTACCAAAACTTCAGATCTACAGAAATAGAGAGGTGTGCATAGAGAGAGAGAGAGAAAGAGTGAGAAAGAGTAAGAAACAGAGAGATGTAGCTCGCACGCACAAACTCGATAGTAGCAGGTTTTGTTTCAAAATATGATGATTGTCGAATGTTTGCTCTCGGGTCCGGTTAAAACACGGCATTGGTATGAGCATCGATAAATTATTGGAAACTACTGATGCTCATACCGACGCAGTAGTTTTCGATGCATATATTGCCTCCGTGGTTTTTCAAGGGTTTTCAACAATCATACCGACATCGATGCGTGACCATCAATATGCACAACGTCAGTATGTCCCTGATATGTTGTAGTGAAATTTAGCAGAATTTATGATTTGCAAGGGTGGCACAAGTACCCATAAACTCTAATAATAGAGTTTGATGATTATAAAATAAGGCGACTTCTCCGCTAATATGGGGAAGGCAATTTCGACAACGATGATAGTAGGGGTGGACAAATTTTCGGAGAGTCGTATGACAAATTGGGAAGAAAAAACATCCAATTGCTATTCTAGTGATGATGATGATGCTAATTCTAAGAGAATTCTGACGTTGATCCCAATTTTGATGTTGTGTTTGTCTAACACCATCTCCGACCATACTCTGATTTCTCTGCATCCACTCTGACGAGCTCTGGGAGGTTAAATGATGTGACATATACACAGAGTGATGACTTAAAATTTAAGCGCACATTAGTGCTTTGTTTGGTTCATCAGATATAGAGATCTTCATCAATTACTTATGACACAGAAGATCTCTATATGTGGTGTGCCAATGTTCCTTAGTCATTCGTTTATATCTACGAACCGCAATAACTCTTACATTGACATACTATCGCTTCTCACATACGAATTCAAGAAGCCCACGCAACAACTCTTATGACATACTACGACTAAAAGTAAAACATATGTTTGAATAGGTGAAATTCTCTTTTGATTGATACGTAGAACGTAATGGAGGAAAGTTAGAAAATTCGGTCTTTAGAAGTTCGGTGATTGTGTAGATGGTTTTGTGCAAATTCTTCTTAATGACTTGAATTTTTTCTTTTTAAATAAAGGAAGTTCGGCCTTAGCCTAATCTCCCGGACTTTAATTATAATAAAGAAAAAAAGTTACAAGTGAATGGGACTAGTGCCCATGGGACCCCCCAAATCCCACAATGCAGGGGAGGAGTATGGCAAGCTACAGGGCATTACAGATGAGGCGGATAAAATATTCATCACCCTCATGTGGGACCCATTTGCATTTCAACTTGTTGTTTTCGAGGAGATAAATACAGTGATGTCTAAACGGTGGCGATCTCTTGACTCGGGAGATTCTTTTACCTAGGAGAAACAAGGATTTCTCGATCGACCATTCCTTAGGAGTTTGGCCAAAATTGACAGCACATCGCTCCCTCCAAATCTTCCAGAGAGTCTCACCTCTGATGGCATTCCACAGCCTCGATGAGCAGCCGATCGCCTCACCCAACGTCACTTGTTGCCAGTTGATTTGGTTTGTGAGTCTCAATACTCGGGTCACGTGATGCCAGATAACACGGGACTTGGGACAGTCGAAGAACAGGTGAGCTAAATCTTCGATGCACCGATAGCAACGCTTGCACCATGGTGGCACACCACAGATTTTGTTAGCCCTTGCATTGGTCGAGATACCTTTATGCAAGATCTGCCACATGAGAGCGGACTTTTTGACCTCAATTAGGGGGTGCCAAATAGACATGAATTTTAGCTCCCACCGAAGTTTGGTCCAAGAAAGGCACCATCTCTTGTTAAGGGTGTGGTGAACATCTAAATCCTCTTTGAAGTTGGGGATTCTGGATAGCTTCTTACCATTGCTCCATTTGAGGCCCTCCAAGCAAGGAAGATCCTGACCGCAGAGAAGGCGGGTAGTTGAGCGGTCCCATGCTAAACACCTGCTTTGAAGAAGAGTCCATTCCTCAAAGGTAACTCTAAGTCTCGGATCCAATTCTTCGAACCTAATCCACTGGCTGGTCTCTTGTTTCCAGAGTTGTTTCCACTGTTTGAACCCCTTGTTCCATAACCGCCTTGCAGTTTGGAGGTTCCAAGACTCCACCCCCCGAATGCCGCTGATCGGGAACCAAATAGAGTCATTTTGTCTTATGCCAGCCGCCCACTTCCACTCATCACTGATTCTGATGAACTGTTTGGCCTTGTTCCAATTCTTCCATAAGGAACACATGAGGCTAGAGCCTTTAGGGAAGACCGGGTGGGGGGAGAACAAAAGCGTGAGCATCCCTATGTCCTTCCAACCAGGGTGGCCAACTAAGGTAAGGTCTTCCGTGTTTCTGAAGATCAATTTAGCCCAAGAGGACTCCCTATTGCTCCAAGCCTTGATAAGCCACTTTGCCGCCAACTTGTCAGCCAATCCAACAATATCCAAAATTCCCAAGTCCCCCTGAGTCTTTAGGGCTAATGCAAGTTTCCCATTTGATTTTGGGAATCCCCCTTCTGTTGGGGTCCCCAGTCCAAAGGAAGTTTCTACAGATTCTTTCCACTTTGGCCAAGTCTTTCTCCTTAGGTCTCCAACACGAGATAAAGTAGATAATTGTAGACAGCATAAATGTGTTAACAACCATAGCACGCCCTGCCAAGTTGACTTGCATACCTTTCCAATGATTCAGCTTCCTATCCAGCTTGGATAGCACCCAGTTCTAGCGTTGGTCCATTGAGATGTCGAATCCCATCGGAATGCCAAGGAGACGGAAGACTTGACCGCTAGGGATAACTTGACACCCCTGATCCACCAACAATTGGGGAGTATGTCCACTGATTGCTCTAAAAGCAGTTTTAGCATGGTTGAGTTTTGAGCCTGATGCCACACAAAAGGTGTGGAGGCACCACCAAAACACCTCAATGTTGTTTATATCGTTATGCACAAAGGCATTCATGTCATCAGCAAAAAGTCTCACAATCATTTGGCCGTGATTTAGAGGTAAGGAAAGACCCTTGAGATTGCCAGCGTCCATGTGATGCTTTAATAGGCAGCTGAGTCCATTCGAGGCGATAGCGAATAGTAATGGAGCCAGAGGGAAGCCTTGCCTAATTGATATTTTTAAACGAATGGGCTCAGAGAGCTTACCGTTGATGTTTATTCTAGTTGAAGCATTTCCAAGAAGAGTGGAAACCATCTTCGTGAACTTTTGGCTGCATCCAAGGTCTTTCAATGACTGAAGAATAAAGTCCCATTCCAATCTGTCATACGCTTTGTCGAAGTCGATCTTAATGAATACAAGATCTTGAGCAGACTCCTCAGCAAAAGCAAGGCCTTCCCAAATATCGATAATTGCTTCAAGTATAGATCTACCTTTGATAAAACCTTTCTGGTCCTCACACAGCCATGACTTTAAATGACAAGAGATTCTGTTGGCGATAACTTTTGCAATTATCTTGTATCTTGTTTGGAGCATGGTAATCGGACGCCAGTTTTCAATTTTGTTCTTATCTCCCCGTTTGTGGATTAACTTGATGACTCCATTATTCAGGCACTCAGGGAGGGCACCGAATGAGAGAGCCTCTTGGCACACGAGGCGCAGTGGGGTGGCCACCTTATGTTTGAAGGACTTGAAAAACTCATTGGTAAGGCCATCTGGACCCGAACTTTTCCCATTGAGAAGGGCATCAATAACCTCGATAATTTCATTCTCGGAGATGTTAGCATCTAGTAGAGCAATCAAGTTCTGTGGGATTCTGGTTTGAGCAACCCTTGAGATGGTTGCCATGGAGTCGTGCCTGTGGGGGGAAAGAGGAGTCGAGGCCCCGAGGAGATTGGTAAAGTGCTCGATGATGATAGATCTATTCTCCACTTCCGTGCAACATTCAGTTCCATTGTTATCGACCAATAGGGGGATGGATTCCCTAGCTTGTTTCCTTTTGAGGGTGTTACACATCTCTTTCGTTGATTTGTCGGCCTTCCTTGCCCACCAATCTTTGAAGAAAATTTGAAGATTTTTCCTTTGAACCTCCTCCTCTAATCTTAGTCTACCCCTGATTTTCAAAAGACCTTGTTTGCAATGTAACTTACCTTTGTTCACCTCTTCTTCAAGCCGTGAGAGCCTCTGGTACACCGTTTCTCTTCTTTTTTTTCGGATTTCTCTTATAGCCTTTTGATTAGTGACTTGAATTTGAGATTTCCGTTTGAAAATACGGTTAAAGATGCATAGTTCTACATTAAAAGGTGGGCTATTTTTGAACTCCAAAAAAAATATATTGGGTATGCTGGGTGATTGACGGGGTGCTCCAGTTCTTGAGCCCCGTGCCCTTCGCGCTTCTAGTCAATAATTTAGTCATTGAAAAACTTCCGGCAGCCCTGCCTGCCTTGAGAGTCTTTGGTAGTCTTTGGTGGTTATCTCTATGATTAAACAAATCGGGGCTGATTGAGTTGGCATCAAGGCTAAAATTGGCTCGCACCACAACCTTGCACGTAAATTTTTCAAGACAACTTCTTTTAATCATGGATGTTTGACAACATTTCGACTTGGCTCGCACCACTCCCTAGTTGCATTGCGATCTCCATCATTTGGAAAGGAGGCAAAGAAACATTTTTCTCTCTCAAACTATAAGTTGTAATGAAAGTTATAGTTGGTGTGTGTTGATGGAAAGCTTTGAACCAAGTAAGAAATGATAGCAGAACGATAGCATTAAGAAAACGATTAATTGGATTTAAAACAAAGAAGAAGAGCCTTTTTTTTAAGAAGGTTTCTTTGTTCTCTTGGTCTCAAATACAAATTGGGGGACGAAGGTGATCCTTTGTGACCGTGTGGTTCTTCGGTGGCACTTCATGGACAAGTGACTCGAGACTTGTCTGTGCTTTGGCTTGGTCCTTGGTCTTCTTGTTATTTTCTCTCCTTCACACAAGTCGGGGCCCTTGTCATGGATTTGGCAACCCCCTCCCTTGTGAGAAGTAACCTGGCCCTGCCCCCGGAGGAGATTGGTAACCTCGCCCCTTTGTTGGAGGGGGGATCTTGTGTCGCCTTTGGGGCCTCCGAGGGTGCTGAGCCCCCCGTGGTCTCCCTCTGTAGATCCGCAATTCTGTCAACACAGAAGGAGCTCAAGAAAGTTTGTCTCGTCGGTCAAATGTTTGGCCCTAGGCTCCCGTGGGCTAATTGTTTGTAAGTGTCAATTCCTTCCTGCTAGTCACATGTTGCTAGTCTTTGAGAATGAAGATATGGCGTTTCGAGCCCTAAGTGTCGAAACCTGGCAACTCGGGCGGGTGACCCTATGCTTATTCAGATGGTCCCCTAATTTTATTCCCGACAAATCGAAATCTCTTTGGTACCCTTTCTGGGTTGAGCTCCCTAGCCTACCGTACTTCTTGTACGACTTCATGTGGGACATTGTTTCTCCTATCGAAAAGTCGTTGGCTTCACGCGAGGACATTGGCGGTCTCATTTATGAAGGTGCAAGACACTCGTTCAACACTCGGTGGCACCCTCAAATCTGTGTCGAGGCTGACCTCAACACATCGCTTCCATCGAAGATCAAAGTGGACTTGGGCGAACGGGATGTTTGGGAGCAAGACATCAATTACAAAAACCTTCCCAACGAGTGCTTTCGTTGTGGCCAACAAGTTCACAAGATTAAAGATTGCCCATTGAGACAAAAAAGTAAGCAAAATCAAGAAGCCCCCAGAAACGCTCAAGATAACAAAGGGACATTGAATCACCCGACAAAGGAAGAGGAAGTTAAGGGCCCCCTTAATCCAGATGCTAATGTAGACGGGTTCATAGAAGTCAGAAGAAGAAGGAAAAGAAGCCCTAGGGCGAACTCAGAGCGAAACAACATGCTAGTTACCCCCTCCAGCAACTTGTTTTGCAATCTAAAAAAGGAGATCAAATGAGTTTGACTACCCAGGTAGGAACAAACTTGAGGTGGACACCAACGACAAACCCCTAGAGATCCCTGACAATAAAGAAACCTTCCAGGAGGGTTACACTACAAGCAAAGAAGAGGGCTTTACTACTAGTAACGAAAATAACATGGATAGTGAGAGTTCCATCATCGGATCGACTATTCCAGAAACGGTTTCTAGTTCTTCCGAATAGGAGGCATCTCGCAAAGGAAAACAACCTATGGAGCTACCCTGGAAAAGCCCCCACAAGAACTTATTGCTAAGTCGGGATCCCCTCCCCAAAAAAAAAGAAAGATGAATCCAAGAAGAGAAAGGATAAGGCTCCCTCCTGCAAAGAGGGTTCACTACGACAATGATCATCATCTCGTTAAATGCTAGATGGCTAATTGACCCCTCAAGAGTGACCATAATTGGTCAATGGCTTCGCTATATGTATTCAAGAGACTAAAATTGATGGAGCAGACCTCCAAAAACGGCTCAGACAGGTTTCCTCGACCCATGTTTGGATTTCAATGTCGCACCAGCGAGGGTCCGATGGGACGGTAATCAGTATTAATCGATTCTGGTTTGAAAAGCTCGAGAACTCCATTGAAGATGAGCGCCATCGATGGATTGGTGTTTCTTTTGGTGCTCCCTTTTGTTTTACTTTAGTCTCTATGTATGCTCCTAATGGGGAGTTGGAGAGACTGAACACTTGGGCCTCCTTGGACTCGCTCCCCCAAAACGTGCTTATTTGTGGTGACTTCAACATGGTGGAGGACCCTATGGACAGATGGAAGGGCAAGGGCAGGGTCATCGATAGTCGAGAGAAAGAAATGTGGGACAAAACCAAAATGCACTTAGATTTGGTCGAATTCAAAGATTTGAATGGCTTTTCTTGGTCAAATCTCCAAGCCAGCGAGGACCTGAGGAAAGCCAGACTCGATAGATGCTACATTTCTCAAAGCCTTACTCATCAGTGGCACCACCCTTCCCTCTCGCAATGCACTGACCTCACCATCTCTGATCACTACCCGATTGTTATCGCTTTCCTATTGATATATTTAGGTAGTGATGTGTGTGAACACTCTAGGACCGCCGGGGCACTTTTTTCCCTCTTTTGGAGGTTTTTTTCCCCCGGCTTGTATATATGCCTATTGCCCTAATGGGCTACTGATTTTTGTACATTCTCTAGTAATACATTCAGTCTTGTGTGTTGTGCTCCAAGCTTCTTCTTCTTCCTTGTGCTGTTTGCGTGCTTCCGCAGATGTCTAACTCCAACAATTGGTATCAGAGCAGGTCGTCGCTTCATCTAGGGCACCGTCGACACTCCTCCGTTTGCAGTCTCAGATTCGCACGAAATTTGGTGAGTATACTCAGGGTGTTTCCGAGATCAAAACTGCTTCGCTCTATGGTGCCGAAATCGTGATCTGAGCTCGTTTCGGCCTCCAAACACACTATCGCAGCACTTGTGCAGGCTATTTTGTCCTTTTGTGCCAAGGTATATACCAGTTTTTGTTCGCCAATTTAAGTATCTCAAAGTCTACTACAGGTCTAGCAGAACTCGTCTGGGCAGTTCCGTTCAACTTTTTGAGATACAATCAATTTTCTGCATCAAGGTATTTTAGTCACCGGCCATGGCTGAAAGCAGTGATGTATTCCGTATGTTGGCTGTTGAGGATAAGTTGGATGTACCCACTACCCATTATGGGCTTATATGATGCGACATGTATTGGTTGCAAAAGGACTGTGGAACATTGTGCAGGGTGTTGAAAGACGTCCTGTTACACCTGCGACTACAGGTACTACAAATACATGTGTTGGAGGTGCTAGAGCTAATGAAGATGGTGTCGAAGATGATATTGTGCAGATTCCTGTTCCTGCTGCTGTTTCTGTTGCACCTACTGCAGAGCAGATTCGTTGGGATGGCAGAGATGCCCAGGCACATGCATTGATAGCTTTGTCTGTCAAACGTGCCATTATTCCTCACATACGCTCTTGCAGAACAGCTAGGGATGCTTGGGATACACTTACCACATTGTACCAAGCTAGGAATGAGGCTCATGTTGCTTATCTCCGAAAACAGTTGGAGAGTGAGCACATGAATGAAGGCGATTCTATGGACAGTTTCCTAACGAAGATCAAAGATTTGAAGGAACAGTTGATTTCTACTGATGAGGTTATACCAGATAGCTCACTTGTGCAGACCATTCTGAATGGTCTTCCTGACTCATATCAGAGTTTTGCTTCTACTCTTCGGTTGATGATGAAAGGCAATCCGAATGCCTTATCATTTGAGGAGTTAGTCTCTGTTCTGTTGCAGGAAGATCAGTCCAGGCAGAACAGGTCCATTATGCGAGTTGCATATCAAGCTTTCCTGGCCAGTCAGAAGGGCAAAGGAAAATGGAGCTCTTCTACGAGTAAGCAGAAATCTGCAAATGCTGCACATTCAAAGAACCAAGACAAAGATGAGAAAAAATCAGAAAAGCAGAAATTGTTTTGTAAGTATTGTAAAGGCAATGATCATATCATAAAGAACTGTCCAAAACTGGCTGCTAAAGAGGCAAAGAAGAAAGAGGCTGGAATGGTTGTTGCAGAGGCCTCTACACCAAAAACAGAGTCTGCAAATCTTGTGCAGGAAGAAGAATGGGTGTTTACTACTGTTTGCAGTTTTGACTCATCTTCTCATGATCAGTGCATGTCTACAGTAGAGTCAGATGTTTGGTACTTTGACAGTGGGGCGACCAATCATATTACCTCGCAGCGTAGTTTCTTCTCTTCACTCGAGCCTGCCCCTACAGGGAATACTGTTACATGCGCCAACAACTCCTCTTATCCTGTTATGGGAGTTGGTAAGATCATTTTGACTACTACTGATGGTAGTTCTTTCACTTTGTGAGATGCTTTATTTGTGCCAGGGATCAAAAAGAATTTGTTATCAGTTTCTGCATTAGCCAAGATTGGCTTGGTTGTGAAATTTGTTGATGACAGGTGTACAGTTCATGATCTCTCAAATGGCGATGTGATTATTGCTTCTGGCATTTTATGTCGTGGGCTGTATAAGCTCATAGACTATGAAAGATCTGTGAATGATTCGGCATGTGCAGTTCAAGATTCTCAGGCTATATCAGATGCAAAGCTTTGGCATGCATGCTTTGGTCATCTGAATTTTGCTAGTTTGCTATGCCTCCAGAAATCTGAAATGGTGTCCTCTTTGCCCAAACTTGAGGCACCTGGAAAACATGTTTGTGAAGGCTGTATTTTGGGCAAAATGCAGCGTTCTTCCTTTCCAAAAGATGGTTCTATTCGGGCTACGCAAAAATTGCAGCTTGTACATAGTGATGTCTGTGGTCCTATGCAGACACCCTCTTTTGGAAATTACCTTTACTTCGTGACTTTCATTGATGATTTTTCCAGGCATGCATGGGTATATCCACTCAAAGCAAAGTCCGAAGTGTTCATGTGCTTCAAACAGTTTTTGGTTTTGGCTGAAAATCTATCAGCATGTAAAATGGGCACCCTTCGTTCTGATCGAGGGGGGGAATATATGTCTTTAGATTTTAATGCATTTCTGGCTGAACGTGGGATAAAACACCAGTGTACAGTGCCGTATACACCTCAATAGAATGGATTTGCTGAACGGAAGAACAGGTCTCTCATGGAGATGGCGAGGTGTATGGTCAAGAGTCAGGCTTTACCTCATAGTTTTTGGCTTGAGGCTGTCATGTGTGCAGCATATGTACTGAACAGGTGTCCCACTAAAGCACTGCAGTCTATCACTCCATATGAGGCTTGGCATGAACGCAAGACATCTGTTGCTCATCTACGTGTTTTTGGTTGTTTGGCATATGCATTAGTGCCTGAACAACATCGCAGAACATTGGATGATAAAGCAGTTAAATGTATTTTTGTTGGATACAGTTCTGAAAGTAAAGGCTATCGCCTGTATCATCCACAGACTAAACGCATTCTGGTTAGCCGTGATCTTGTATTTGTGGAAGATGCTATTCAGCCATTGCTTTCATGTACTAAGGAGACATCTGTTAGCTCCAAAGACATGTATGATACTTTGATGCCTCTTTTTACAGGTGGACAATCTAGTGCTGGTCCTAATGAGGCAACTTCTCAGCCTTTGTAGGTTTCATATGATGATGTAGATCATTCCATTTCTGATGCAGATTTACATGATGCACTTGCTCAAGAGAGAGCTGATATTGAGCAGGCAAAAACTATGCCAACATGGCTGGTGAAGACTTTGCGTGACAGCAAATTAGATGCACCTTTGTCATATCGTACTCTTTCATGCTCTCATAGTGCCTCCTTTGCATCAGATTGCTATGCTATGGCTGCATCTAGTCTCTGTGATGAGAATGAGCCTGTTTCTTTTGATGAAGCACAGAATTCAGAAAATTGGATGGCTGCTATGCAATCTGAATATGATGCTATAATGAAGAATGGTACATGGTCTTTATGTGACTTGCCTCCTGGCAAGAAGGCCATTGGCACTAAGTGGGTATACAAGATGAAGCGTAAACCTGATGGTACAGTTGACAGGTTTAAGGCTAGGCTTGTTGCAAAGGGTTATGCGCAGGAAAGAGGCATTGATTTTGATGAGACCTTTGCACCTACATGCCGTATGACTACTGTTCGGAGCATTTGTGCACTTGCAGCCCATCATGGTTGGAATGTACATCACTTGGACATTAAAACAGCATTTCTGAATGGTGACTTGCATGAAGAAGTGTATGTTTTTCAGCCCCGTGGCTTTGTGCAGAAAGGGCATGAAAACCAGGTGTGCAGGTTAAAGAAGGCCTTATATGGTTTAAAGCAAACACCACGTGCTTGGTATGAGAAGATACATGCCTATCTGATTGCACATGGTTTTGAGAACAGTCCAACTGAAAGCACCTTATATGTTAAGCGTGCTAATGATGTGCTTCTGATCATTGTTGTCTATGTAGACGACATGCTGCTCACTGGTCCTATTGAAAAGCATATTGCTGATTTTAAGGCTGATTTGCATGCCTCATTTGAGATGTCTGATTTGGGGCATTTGTATCACTATTTGGGCATTCAGTTTATGCAAGTTGATGGTGGAATGGCTTTGTGTCAAACGAAATATATTGACACATTATTGCAACGTTTTGGCCTTGAAGACTGTAAGCCTATTGCCACTCCTATGGAGACAGCTTTACGATTGAGTCTTCATGATGCTGGAGATGCATTTGATGCTGTTCTGTATCAGCAGGCTATTGGATGCTTGATTTACTTATGCATTACTCGGCCAGATATTCAGTTTGTTGTCTCACAGATCAGCAGGTTTATGCATTGCCCAGGAGTCATGCATTGGAAGGCGGTTAAGCGCATCTTTCGCTACTTGAGTGGTACTCGGCTTCTTGGGTTGTTTTATCCCAAGGGGGGATCACTACCGCCAGATTTGCATGCTTTTTCTGACTTAGATTGGGCTGGTTGCTATGACACTCGTGTGTCCACCAGTGGTTTTTGCTTCATGCTTGGTAGCTCATGTATATCTTGGTTGAGCAAGAAGCAGCCTACTGTGGCCACTTCCAGTTGTGAGGTTGAGTATAGGGCAGCTTTCAGAGTGACTGTTGAGTGTGTGTGGCTCAGACGCCTTATGGCTGATTTGGGTGTTGGCGAGTCTTCTGCCACCACCATCTTCACTGGAAGTTAGAGCGCATTGGAAGTTGCGAGGAACCCTGTGTTCCATGCTCGCACTAAGCACATTGAGGTGCATTATCACTATGTCAGGGAGAGGTTCTCTGCTGGGGAGATCAGCTTGGCATATGTGCCCACGCAGGAGAACATTGCAGACCTTTTCACGAAGGCTCTGCCTAGGGAGAAGTTTGAAGCTTTCCGCAAAGCTTTGGGCTTACTTCCTTTTGTGGAGTGATTTCCACATAACTTGGCACTTCCTTATACATGAGTGCCAGCTCCTTGTTCACCGCATCACTCCCAGGGGGGATTTGTTGATATATTTAGGTAGTGATGTGTGTGAACACTCTAGGACTACCGGGGCACTTTTTTCCCTCTTTAGGAGGTTTTTTTCCCTCGGCTTGTATATATGCCAATTGCCCTAATGGGCTACTGATTTTTGTACATTCTCTAGTAATACATTCAGTCTTGTGTGTTGTGCTCCAAGCTTCTTCTTCTTCCTTGTGCTGTTCACGTGGTTCCGCAGACGTGTAACTCCAACATTTCCAACCTTTCACCAAGATCCATAAGGCTCCTTGGTTCCATGCCAACACGACCTCCTTCTCTCTCCCCTCTGTCCGTCAAGAAATTGCTAATGTGTGGAAGGAGGTTTTTGCCTCCGGCTCCTCCCCACCCAAGTGCCAGAGACGTGCGGTCGATAAGTTGCGACAGATCATGATTAGATCCAGGAAGATGCTCGAGACTGTGTGGCGGGCACGTAGAGAAGGTCTATATCACAGACTTTGGAGACTCGAGGAGGAAGTGAACAAAGGAAAATCTCAATCCCAGAAAGGTCTGCGAAAAATCAGAGCGTTGCTGAGATACGAGGAAGAAATACAAAGGAAAATTTTGCAAATTTTCAAGGAGTGGTGGGTCGGCAAAGCCGACAAACCCACCAAAGAGATGTGCCGCATCCTTAAAAGGAAACAAAACAGAGAATGGGTCCCCCTATTGCTAGACTCGAATGGCAATGTATGCAATACGGAAGAAGATAATTTTGGGATCATTGAAGGGCACTTTACAAGACTCCTAGGGACCTCGAACCCCCTCTCCCACCATAGACAGGATTGCATGGTGGCCATATCTAGGGTTTCTCCCCACAGGATACCACTCAACCTTTGTTCCTTGCTTGATGGCCCAATCTCTGAAGCAGAAATCATTGAAGTCATTGATGCCCTCCCTCATGGTAAAAGCCCAAACCCTGACGGGCTCACTAATGAGTTCTTTAAATCCTTCAAGTTGGTGGTCGCCACCCCTCTTCGTCTGGTTTGGCAAGAGGCACTCAAGTTTGGCGTGCTTCTGACTTGTCTCAACAATGGCATTATCAAGTTAATACACAAAAAAGGGGAAAAAAACAGAATAGAGAACTAGCGTCCTATTAAGATGCTCCAAACGGGATATAAGATTATTGCCAAAGTCATTGCCAATAGAACCTCTAGCCATTTGAGAGCGTGGTTAAGCAAGGATAAAAAAGGTTTCATCAAAGGCAGGTCAATTTTTGAAACCATTATAGATATCTGGGAAGGTCTTGACTTTGCAAATGAGTCAAAACAAGATGTGGTCTTCCTCAAGATCAACTTTGATAGAGCCTACGATAGGCTGGAATGGGACTATATTATGCAGTCACCTAAAGATCTTGGATGTAGTCAGAAATTCACCAAGATGATCGTGACCCTTCTAGGAAACGCATCGACCCAAATTAACGTTAATGGCAAACTTTTGAAGGTGATCAAACTTAGAAGATCAATCAGACAAGGGTGGCCATTGGCTCCCCTTCTCTTTGCCATTGCCACAGAAGGGCTTAGCAGGCTGGTGGAGCATCAAGTGGAAGCTGGTAATATCAAAGGCCTCCATTTGCCTCATGACCACGGCCAGATCACCATGAGACTTTTTGCCAATGATATGAATGTGTTTGTCCACAATGATAGTACCAGCTTGGAGACGTTCTGGAGGTGTCTGGATACCTTTTGTGAAGCCTCTGGATCCATAATCAACCACTCGAAGACCGCCTTCAGAGCTATTGTCGGGTCCCAGCCCGGCCTTCTCATTGATCATGGCTATCAAATCATTCCGCAGGGCCAAATTTTTTGGCTTCTTGGGATTCCCTTGGGGTTTGGTGTCTCTATGGAGCAGCGGGGAACTGGGTGCTAGCCAAACTTGAAAACAAGCTAAACTATTGGAGAGGTATGCAAATCAATCTCGTTGATCGTGCTATGGTTATCAACACATTCCTCATATCATCGACCATTTACTTCCTTTCTTGTTGGAGACCGAAAGAGCAAGATTTGTCCAAACTAGATAGTATTTGTAGAAACTTCCTTTGGACGGGCGACCACAATAGGAGGGGGGTGCCTAAAATCAAGTGGTCCATATGCACCAACCAAAGAGATAGTGGGGGCCTTGACATTTTGGACATTGGGTGCATGGCTAACAAACTTGCGGCAAAATGGATGATCAAGGCTTGGTGCAATAGGGAGGCCTCATGGGCCAAGTTGATCTTCATAAACAAAAATGAGTTGGCTCTCATGGGATTCCCAAATTGGAAGAATCTTGACATCTTGACCTTGTTGTTTTCCCCGATCCCCGTCTTCACGAAAGGCTCGAATCTTGTGTGCTCCTTATGGAAGAGTTGGAATAAAGTCAAAAGCTACACAAGAATAAGTGAAGACTGGAAGTGGGCAGCCTGTATCAGACAATACGACTCTATCTGGTTTTCGATCCATGGCATCTGGAGCGTGGAATCTTGGAACATTCAAAACGCCAAGAAGCTATGGAACAAAGGCTTCAAAAAATGGAAACATCTCTGGAAACAAGACACCAACTGATGGATCAACTTTGAGGATATTGACCCTAGCGTCAACATTTCGTATGAAGAATGGAACACTTTGCAAAGCAGATGTCTCGCCTGGGACGGCTATAAAGTACGCCTTCTCATGGGGCACGACATGTTGAGCTCGCTTGGTCTCAAATGGCACAATGGGAATAGCCTATCAAAAGTCCCGAACATCAAAGAAACGATTGATTATAAGGTTAACCTGAACAAGAAGTGGTGCTTGTCCTGGACGCGGCTTCGATGGGACATGAAGTTCATGGCTATCTGGCACCCCCTCATAGAAATCAAAAAGTGTGTCCTCTTATGGCAAATTCTTCATCGTGGAATCTGGACCAACCTTAAGGCTATCAAATTTTGTGGGATACCTCCTTGGTGCAAACACTGCTATCGGTCTATTGAAGATGTTTCTCACATCTTCTTTACATGTCCCAATTCCAACAGGCTGTGGCAGACGGTTGGAAAGAAAATTAATCTTCAAAAACATCTCAGTTGGAAGCAAGCTCTTGGGAGAAGCGATCGGCTGCTCCGCGACTCTCTGGAACGCCATCAGAGGGGAGGTCCTATGGAAAATCTGGCAGGAAAGATGTGCTTTTAACTTTGGCGACTCCCCCAAAGAGTGGTCAATTCAGAAATCATTGTTCCTCCTTGGCAAAAGGATCGTTAACTGTAAGAAATCCCCCCCCTTCAGGCATCATCAAGTGCTCCTTTTGATCAATAACAAGCTTAAACCCAAGTGGGTCCCACATGAGGGTGATGAGAGGGTGATTAACCTTCTTTGTAATGCCATCTAAACTCTGTAAAAGCTTCCCCTACTTTGTGGGATTTGGGGGGTCCCGTGGGCACTAGTCCCCTTCTCTTGTACTTTTCTTTAATTAATTCAAGTCCGAGAGAGTAGGCTAATGCAGAACTTCCTTTATTTGAATATATATATATATATATATATATATATATATATATATATATATATATATATATGTATAGTTCCAAATTGATTGTGTGCATGGATTTATATACAAATGAAAATCACTCTTGTGCAATTCGACTTATCTATCCTTCTACCATGTGAGATTAATAAAAGATTTTATTGTTGCTATTTTGCTTTCAAGTGCAAGAGAATTACTTGTGTTGCTAAAATCACCCTGTGTGAGCCATTGAACTTGGCAGTTGATTTGATCCACCAACTGATCATTCCCATGCTTTCAACATTTGTAAACCCAATGTGAAGATATGGCACGACAACTCAAGTGAGATATATTTACATATTTTACATATGCATACACGTGAATTGCAAATTGTCATGGTTGCTTCTTCATCCTTGGGAGTGGTAGCTTTTCCTAAATGTTGTGCAATCTCCTTGGTGTTGAGGGCTTATCATCTTGATCTAACTATATCCATGGAGATTGGTAAATGAGTGACCCTTGTCATGCCACCCATTCCATTGACTATTGAAGAAGCAACGATAGCACAAACATCATATTCTTAGCAATTGTTGTATTTAGGATTTTGGTAAACTTAAAAACAATGTTCAAAAATTCACATGCGCACATTTATTGAACCTCTTCTTCGAGCCATGATTGGTAAGGTTTCTTCATATTCTCAAACTTTTTGGTTTAATTGCATATCTACAGGACACTATAAATCAACAAAACTGGACACCAACGGGCTTGTAGATTTAGTGGTAGAACATAAAGAGAAGGTCAAGCAAGAAGTATAACATATTATTAGAATTGTTCAATCTAAATCACATCATCAAAAAGAAAGAAAAATGGATGAATTATTCAAAAATATGATGAATGAAACCTAGGGACAAAAGGTTGTGGAAACCTTATTAAGAGATAAACGCAAGTTTACAAGGGTAAATGCTACAAACTATCTAGATACATTCGAAGAGTTATCTAAGTTACATGGGTTATGAGAGTCTAAGTGGATAATGTACCTACATAGGCTTGCAATAAGAACAATTATGCCCATAACTGAACCACATAGTGAACTTGAATGGGATGAATTTAGGAATTAGTTGCATAAAGAGCTCTATTTAGAATACTTTAGTTAGCATAGTTGCGAGGGTTTTATGAAATGGGTTAATGCCCCAAAACCTCAATTTTCAATTACTCAACTCCATGGTGAATTTATGAAACTTTTCACAATTACCAAAGAATGATAGGGTAGCCCTTACTCCGGACATAGTAATATGCTTTCTTAAGATTTTGACTCCAGACATAAGAATTGAGGTCAAGAGAAGACTTGAGAAGCTAGGTAAGCGATATGGACTTACTGACGATTGGACTATTGTTAAGGGAGTGGTTGAGGCACTTGCACATATGAAGCAACATCAATCCTTCTTTATGACTCAATGCCTAATCTATCTTCTGATTTCCCCTCTACTTGTGAACCTAGAGAGACTCATATAGCTAGAAAGGTTGAGCAATCAGCATCTACATCAAAGGTACTAGCTAATTTACAATTTGAAATCTTATTTAATAAATTAGATAATATGATGTAGATGCATGCAAATATATCAAAGGAAGTGTTTGCCTTACAAAATGTAGTCTATGCACTAACTTCTCAGGATCAATTCTTTACGCAAACTCAACCTACTGAATTTCCTCAGCCTATTTCATCATCTAATCCTCCATTAATACTACCACCTATTCCTCAACCGATCAATCAACAAAACTTTAATGAGTGCCCAACTTCCAACATTAGGAGATGTGTTTGGTGTGATTCCATTGACCATCTCACCTATACTTGTGAGGCTTTAAAGAAAGATAAGGACTAAAAATTGGTCATTGATATTGACAAAAAGTTGTGTGATTATAGGACACATCTTCCTTTAGCTATTAATTGGGGAAAAGGAGGGATGCAAAAACTTTATGAGAATCTTTTTGAATCAAAGAAAGGTTCTTCTACATTAAAATTAGAGTGTGTAGATCATGATTCTAAAAGTGACCAATCTAGAAAAACAAGAAATTATTCTATCGAAGCTCTAATTAAAGCTAAAGATGATATCATGCAAAGGACTGCTTGGAATTCACTTGTTGATGAATTCTCTATTTATTCACGTATTGCAAATGTTGAAAAGAAGAGAAAACAAGATGATGAACAAGACTTAAATGATTCAGGAAGAAGAATTACAAGGAGACACTTGAGAGAAGAACCAAAACCAAAGAAGGTTCAATTTGAACGGGGCGAAAGTTCAAAAGCAAGTGAACAAAGAAGAAACGAAATTAAAGAAGGTAAACAACCTATGATAAGTGATCCAAAACAAACTAATGAAAATGAAAATACATCTTTAGAAAAACCGGAAGAAACTCCTAAGGATGAACAAAAACCTAATGAAAAACAATTAAAGAAACCTAAAAGAACTCCAAGAGCTATTCTTGTTGACATATTTAGGTAATGATGTGTGTGAACATTCTAGGACCACGGGGGCACTTTTTTCCCTCTTTAGTTCTTTTTTCTCTTGGCTTGTATATACGCCTATAACCCTAATGGGTCACTTATCTTTGTACATTCTAGTGGAAATACATTCAATATTATGTGGTTTGCTCCAGCTTCTTCTTCCTTGTGTTGTTCACGTGCTTTCACATACCTCAAACTCCAACAATTGGTATTAGAACAAGTTGCCTTTTCATATAGGGCATCGTCGACACCCCTCGGGTCACAGTCTCAAACTCACACGAAATTTGGTGAGCATACTCAGGGCAATTAGGAGCTCAAAACTACTTCACTCTCTTGTGTTGAAATCATGATCTAAGCTCGTTTTGGCCTTTGAACGCACTATCATAGCGCTTGTGTAGGCAATTTTATCTTTTTGTGCCAAAGATACATGAGCATATATTTTCAATTGCGAAGATTGAATTCAAGGAGAAATTTATCATGTTAATCAAAATTAAGAGATTCCCTCTTATACAAAAGGTGAAAATGCAAGATGTTGCTGACATGACGCAATTTATGCAAGATTCAAATGAAGAAGTTGAAAATGCTTGCAAAGTTAATAAAAAATTTCTAGGTCCAATTTTGTGAGATGATGAAAGCAATCATTCTGAAAGTAACTTTAGGAAAAAATTTTGGGCAAGAGGCACACCTGAGGTGAAGATCAATTTAGGTGACAAAAAGAAATCATATTCAGCTTTGGCTCTAATTGATTCTGGGTCGGAGATTAATGTGATTTCAAAAGAGTTATATGATAAATTTAAATGGCCGATAGACAAAAATCATGGTTGGATTATGAGAATTGCAAATAGCAGATGTGGTTTACTCTTAGGAGCATCTGCAAATGAACGTATGATGATAGGTGGAATCTTTGAGACATTTTACTTCTTCATCCAAGATAATTGTTCTTATGAGATTATCTTAGGTCATTCTTTTATATGTGAGGCCATAATGGAAACAAAAGTTATGGATGATGGGTTTGCATATGCAAGAATCAGATCTAAAGATGATCTACAACTACTCCAAGTGATGACAGTAAATCCGAAGCATATTCGAAATCAGGAACAAATTAGGAAGACTCCCATCCATTCACACGAGAAGGTATGTGATGATCATACACCTCTTCATGAATTTAGAGCCTACTTTGATCAAAATTTTTGCCTAGACACCACTGTTGAACAAGACAATAGTGGTCATTGGTTTGATCTCTCGCATCCTTCTGTAATATACCTTAAATAGTTTTACACTGCTTTCCTTCATCTTATTTGCAATTTATATCATACAAAAATTCCTTTAAAAATTATTAAAAAATATGAAAAATGTTACAAAGAAAAAGGTTATATTTTATTTGAAGAACATACTGAACATGTTATTGAAACCATCTACATCTTCATTATTTGAAGAACTTCAACGTACCTTGCATGAAAATGATACTTTCCGATTTGTGCTCTTAAATTCAATTGAAGACTATGAACTGATTGCAAAATTTGTTATGAATCACATTTATGAAGAAGCTAAAGTTGATACAAAATATAAGATAGTGGATAAGAAAATTAAACCTCTTGCTCAACTCTTACCTAAGGGAATTGAAGAGAAATTCAAATAGCTCTTGAAAGATCCTAGTTTACATGAGCGTACAAATATAGGTCATACACTTACTAATGAAACTTTAAAATTAATTAAGATAGGAAATCATGATCAATTTTTGTTACCTACTGAACATGATTTATTCCAAAGAGTTATTAAAAATCATTGTAAATCTTTTTCATTACATCCTCAAGAATTAGGTTGTGTTGATCCACAAATTGTACCTCCAATGATTATCTTTATCATATCACATATCCCATGGAATCTTTGTCCTATGTTGGTCCCAAAATCTCATTTATGTAAGTCGATGAGGCTACTTAAGGAGAAGATGCACATGAGGATTCTTGAGCCATCTTCAGCTCCATATTCAAATAGATGGTTCGTGGTACCTAAGAAAAATGAAAAACTGAGGTTTATGCAAGATTTACAACCTGTTAATAAAGTTACGATTAGGAATGTAGGAACTGGTCCTACTGTAGGAGAAATTGTTGAAGCATTTGCTAGCCATTCAATCTATTGTTATACTTTATGGAATATTTGGAATGAAGGTTTAATGCCTTGAGGATTTTAATGTGTTTTGTGTTTTGATTTTGCAGGTGAAGATCCATGAGGGTGTGAACGGGTGTGAACATGCATGGATTTATTCAAATACTTTTGGAGATATTTAGAAGAGTATTTTTAGAGAATAAGTTATTTTTAAAAGATAGTTATTTTTAGCTATTTTTGTAAATAAAGCAAAAGCATGCTATTTTTAGCATGGCACTCATGTATCTTCTATTCATGAAATAATAAGAAATACCTATAAATACGCATGCTCTCATAGAGTTGTCCATGAAAGCATGTGGGGGGAGATTGGACCCTATCTTGTGTCATATCTTATCTCTTCTGTTTTATGAGTACTTTTGTGTGATCTAGTGCATCGGCGTGATCCAATCGTCAACAGTGGTATCAGAGCTTGGTATCCACAGAGTTGATTTTCAAAGTTTTAGGCATCATCTTGGTCATCATCCTAATCGTAGGTCATGGGTATCATCAGACATCTTCATCATCGTCTGTAGCAGATGAAAAGCACAAAGCAAAATGAAGGCATCGAGGACGAGATGGACAACGTTCTCTTTGCCATGGAGCCACGCTACTCAGATTTCTCGCCCTCGCATTGTTCAAAACAACACACGCACTCCATAGAGGTTTAATTTGTTTTATTTTTCTCTTGTATTAAAGCAGAGGACGTTCCCACCATGTTGAGCTTCGTCTTTTTTTCCCCGGGGATCCATGTGAATGGGTCCTCTCCAGAGGACCATGTGCTTCTTGGATGCACATTTGCAGGGGTTCTAAACATTTGGGCCATCTAGAACTCACTCATGACCTCAAACGACAGCCATAAGTTTTTGTTTTGATGTTTTTTTGTGTAGAACCTACACAAAGTGGGCTCTACATATCATTCTGCATTCAAACATCGCATATGGGATATGTCTTCTCATAAGCACACACCTGCCTGGAGGAGCGTTACTCCTCTCTAGAGGCTCTGGCATTGCTTTTTAGCATGTGAGGAGGCCCAGAAAGAGCACTATGCTCCTTACTTTAGCTCCACTAAGTGTTGGCATCTTTATATATACTAAACACTAGGAAAACATAGCATATGGGATTAATATCCTCTGTAGTAGCACGCGTCCATGGAGAGAGGAGTATACAGAGCGTCATCTTTGAATTGCTATATATCCTTAGTTAAGAGTTAATTCTAACCATCCTCTTCCACTTATGAGGCCATATCTTGAGTATTCCATGTCCAAACTTGGCAATGTTTGTTACTATGGAAAGCTCTCTTAGAGCTCTTTTCATGGAGTAGCTGCAACATACTTTTTGGGCTTCAATTCCAACATCAAAAGAACTTGGAGTTTACCCATTCATCTTCAACAACCCTTTTTCAAGCAATGTATTGAAGCACAACTAATTGGATGAGACTTGGAGAGCTATTCCAACGAAGTGTGGACCATCTTCAACACTTGCATACACTTGCAAGTTACTTCTTGAACCTCGAGATAAGTTCCTTGTCAATTTATATGCATCATTGCTCTCTTTTTGCATCATATTACACATAGAACATACAATTTTGCATCGTACCTAGAGTATATGCATAGTTTGGACATGGTTTGTCTTGTATGGTACATGTATTCTTCTTTGCAGGGATAGGTAAGTATTTTCTTACTAGTTAGCGAGGAGAAAACTCAAAAAAATTGTCAGGGTGTGTAATCCCCTTTCGGTTTATTTGTAGAAAAATTATGCTTGTCGGCACCAATATCATGGAAATTGTTTGTTGGAATTTTTCCGGTTTTCAAAATTACTCCGTTATGCTGCCGAAATTGTATGCACATGCATTCAAGTATCAATTCATGGTTACTAATTATCACATCAAGATATTCATTTTTGTAATCACTTTTGGATTGCATTTTTAGACTTAAACCCTACTTATCATTCACCATCACATTAAATTCCAGTTTTCCAGTTCCATGCATGTGTTTTTACATGGAACATGCTTATGATTGTTTAGTGATGAGACATGTGATTGGCCATCCATGTCTATTTTATTCTTATTAATTGAGGTCAGTTGCTCGACAACTGGGGGGCATGTTATACTTTATGGAATATTTGGAATGAAGGTTTAATGCCTTGAGGATTTTAATGTGTTTTGTGTTTTGATTTAGCAGGTGAAGATCCATGAGGGTGTGAACGAGTGTGAATGGGTGTGAACGTGCATGGATTTATTCAAATACTTTTGGAGATATTTAAAAGAGTATTTTTTGGCTATTTTTGTAAATAAAGAAAAAGCACGCTATTTTTAGCATGGCCCTCATGTATCTTCTATTCAGGACATAATAAGAAATACCTATAAATACGCATGGTCTCATAGAGTTGTCCATGAAAGCATGTGGGGGGAGATTGGACCCTATCTTGTGTCATATCTTGTCTCTTCTATTTTCTGAGTACTTTTGTGTGATCTAGTGCATCTGCGGGATCTGATCGTCGACATTTATTCAATGGGTGATTTATATTCTGGCTATGATCAATTTCAACTTGCTATTGAGAGTAAGGATATCACGACTATGAAAACTACTCTACGCTTAGTCCCTTTGTGTACTTTGTCACAAGGAGCTACAAACTCAATAGCACACATGATGAATGCCATGAATATGGTGCTATATGACTTCATTCCTAATGTAACTATGCCTTTTATAGATGATATACCTAATAAGGATGTGAAGAAAATGTAAAAGATGAAACTCTAGATTCTTTTGGCTGCAAAAAAATTATTGTGGTCTTACATTTTCAATTGAGAAGTCTATTTTTGGTGTTAATGAGGTTCTAATAGTTGGACATTTATGTGGCTATGGTTTGAGAGCATATCCACCTAAGGTTGATGCCATAAAAATAAGATTTCTGAGACATGTAGCAATATTAGTGAAGTGAGATGATTCTTTGGTGCTTGTGTATTTTATTCAATTTGGATTCCTCACTATGCATTGCTAACTATCTGCATGATTTGCTGAGAAAGAATCAGACGTTTTTATGGACAGAAGAGCATTCAAAACCTATGAGAAAATTAAAGAAATTGCTTCTTAATGCCCTTATTTTGAAACGTGTTAATTATTGTGAACAAAAACCCATTATCTTGATTGTCGATACGAGTCCAATAGGCATAGGATGGGTTATTGGTCAGGATGATGAAGAGGGGAAAAGATATGCAGTTAGATTTGGATCCTGTTACTATAGCCGAATTCACTTTTTTGGTACCTAACCTAGAGGTTGAACCCATTAATACTACATTTGATTTTGAAATGCAAGATGCATTCTCTAGCAAATTTCAATTTTTAGAAGGATAGTTTTTCTCACAAGAATACAAACAACCTTGCTACTCCACCTCCTTGCCCGATCAACAATGAGAACAAGTAGTGTCCAATTCAGGTGAGGAAGACCAGACAGTAACAGACAATGAAGACGGTGATGACAAACCTAGCCAAATTAGTCAAGATTCACAAGATGACGACAAACATGAATAGTAAGACTAACAAACTGAAACCCAAGGTGATATTAGCACCTATGAAGAGGACACCTTTGAAGTCACAGCATACATAATGGCTATTCAGAAACTGTATCATAACATGCAAACTATGTGGGCAAGCAGAAGAATCTCAAAAGAATAGAGTAAAGAAATATTACAGCAAGAGCTAGTGAGCAAAGGATTCAAAGCTTCTTTGTAGAGGGCTTTAATGAACTAGTGAAGTCAGTGGGGATAGTCAAAGCGCTCCATTTCTTTAAGAGGAAGCCATTGCCGCAATTCAACCCTCGACGCATATGTTTAATGTCAAGGCCCAAACAATACATCCGAGTCCCAATAGATGTCCAATCTTCTTGACATCCTGTAGAGGCATGGCTAATCCCTGAACCTCCACCTGAATCACCACCAGCAGGTGACACAATCATCATCGAATCCCTGCCATAGCCATCAACATCCATACCTTAAATTGCCATCAAAATCACCTCCACATCCACCAAAACTCTTCCCTCACCTATACATCCAACTTCCCTAGTGCACACCAGCTCACCTTAGCTATCCCAATTCATAATAAGTGCTGCTATAGAAGCCATAGCACCTATAGTACCCCAAACTATACCAAAAACCTTTACACCTCGTACATCCACCCTAATTTCCCCCATTCCAATTAATTTGTTCCTCACCCCTTCCCTTTCTTCCTTTCCCCTTCCTCAACGATCTATTTTCCCATTTCCCCCACCAATGATCTTTTCACCAGTATCCCCTCCGAGTCCGACTACATCCCCTCTATCTTCCCCTCTACAACCAACTAATCTATGAACCCCATCATCTAATATATCCTCAATGTTTGTAAATCCACTATTCACACCCACTCGTGCACCCACAGTCACACCACTTTTCACCATTAGTTCACTTGATAACACATCTAGTGACATGGATGTTTCACCACTATTAGGCCACCGAAATGTAATAGTAATTACCAAAAAATGTAATTAGAAAAGACGCACATCGAAAGGATGTAGCGTAACGCTTGTACCTTTTTACATAATGAAAAAAGTGCAGAAGCAGATGCAGGGAGAGGAGACGTCAGACTGTGGGTCTATGCGATGCGCCTGTGGAATGCTTCAGAAGCAAGTTTGATTTAAACTGGTGTATTGAATTCCTACTGTTTTATGTGTTTAGCCATTCCGATGACCTTGTGTGTATGATATGTTGTTGATGAAGATATGAATCTAATTGTGGTTGCATGTAATTCACCGATGAAGGATCAGTGTTATTTGCGTTAATGAATGTGGTAACTTTATCGCGGTGACGTAATACATATGCCTTTAGGAGGTTTGGCGGCAAGTTATTACGTGCAAGCCTGTTGCTGCAGAGTCATAATAAGGTGACAAGTGAACTCTGCATAATGAATGTTTGAGAAAATAATCATAGGGCCTCTGTAATACAGAACCCTATCCATCCCAAGAACCCTGTAATTAGTTAATTCCTAATAATCGTTAACACTGGCACCGGCTATGGGGCATGGAATAGCTAGTCTGAGGGAAGATTAAGGTTGGATGAAAGAAAGGATTCGATGATATATGCTTGTAACGCGTTTCGGTGAATCTTATCTGAAGTATCAAAGTGATTGGAATCCATGGAAGGTTTCTAGTATGCTGGGAACACCCTCCGGGGGTAGTGGTGAAGGACAATTATATGAAGGAGAGCATGATACACGGACTAGTGGAGTGGCACCATAGTATTTTCTTGTTCAAGGATTACAGAGTATACCAGATTACAACTCGTTCAATCTGTTGAAAGTATGGTGAGTGGAATAGGTGCTGATTCCGATGACAGCCTGGTGAATTTCAGTGGCAACCCAACTTTTAGTCCTGATTCTGGTGGTACTAGTACATTTGTGGGTGGAAGTTCTGGTGAAAAGTCCATCTTAGTAATAAAATATGAGGAATGACAGTCGAATTCAGACATGTGCGATAGAACCAGCAATACAATACGACCGGAGATTTCGCAAAGTGACTAACCGATACCGCAACCATTAGAATCAACATGTTCAAGTAATTCTGAATTCATACTTCCTCTTGATTTCGACAACATGAGTAGTACACAGCAACAACATCAGTAGCAACAACAACAACAACGGCAACAACGGCAACAACAACAACAACTAAAGCAACAGGTCATACACCCACGATGGACACCTGCTGGAGTCATATATACTAAATTTGGTGGATTTCCAGGTGATGATCTTGATGCTCATGTCCATACTTTTGAAATTAATTATGTTGTACTAAACTATCCAGTCAATACAGCATATAAGGCTATAGTGCTTCAATCCACTCTTGTTAATGAAGTTGCTCGTTGATTAACCGACTATGATATTAATCATTTTGGTTAATACAACAATGTTAAGAATGCCTTCTTACAATGTTTTTGATTGAGGAAAAATGCGACAGAAATCTTTGATTACTTATAAAACAATAGACACAAACCACATCAGAGTGTGCAAGAGTATGCAACTTTATTTCGTACTCATCTATGGCAGTTGCGTCAAGCGCATGCTAATCTACCGGGTGATGTGATTACTCAATGGTTTATTAATGGACTAAACCCCTAACTTAAACAAGTTATGATTCTTCAATGTGTGGGCAGTATGACCTTGGATGCAATCATTACTATGGCATTGCAATTGGAACATAAGGTTGATGGTTTTATCGAAGATCTAGATTAGTTAACAGCCTCCAAGAATACGAATGATGATCCAATGAAATAAGTATATTGCACCAAATGTAAGAATCCGGGGCATACTACTTCAACCTGTGCACTAAATCAAATGTATTGTGTTATTTGTAATACGACGAGTCATTCTACCAAAACTTGCCCATATAATGCAAAAGTACAGACCAGACCGATTGTAAATGCCATAATACAGGAGCAGGGACAATCATCCACCCATTACATACCACCGTATTTGAGAAATACATCTTATCAAACTTACAACAATTACAGAGGACCACTACCAAACAATTTTGGATAGCCTCATTGGAATTCGGAACAAACCGGTGAGAGTGCATCTCTCCCACCACCAAGATGCCATTTTTGTGGAGAAATCGGACATATCCGCAGATATTGTAAAGAAGCGTCCACATATGATAAGTGAAGAAAAGAGTGTCACCATCCAATGGAAAATATGGTGTACATTTCAGCGATAGATACACAAGCGACAACAGTTCAAACACGGTCTGGTAAGAAGTTGCACCAGCCATTGAGATTTTTGAACCGGGAATTTGAGAACAACAACAGATGTTTACTAAAGCAACCACGTGGAAAAGTCAAGAACCAAATGTCTTTCTCGATCCGGTACCAGTGGTCCAGTAGACAGTACAGAATACCCCATCGAAAGAGATGGACCCGGTCCAAATACGGGCGGAGGACACACCCGACTTGATATCTGATATGCAGAATTCTGATTCTATGTGGAATATTTTATCAAAAGTTTCTATTACTATCCTGTTGGGGCAACTTCTATCATTGGTCCCTGGTATTCGATAATAATTTCACCAACAAATTAGTCCAAGATCTTCGTGCACACCTTCTACAACAACCATCAGCCTGGAAACTGACTCTACGGTGGATCATGTTATTCCTTTAATTACAGTATGGTATAAAAACCACAAAATTTCACAAGTATTAATTGATGGAGGCTCAAGGTTTAATATCACTATAGCCGCACTTTGTAAGAAGCTAGGATGGACTCGGATCAAACCCGTCCAGTTCTTTGTCAGAATGGTTGATCAATCTCGTGTACATCCAGTGGGCTTGATCCATGTGATATACCCATTACCCTATAGGGAGCGGTGCTCAAAATGACTTTTGTTGTTTTAGAATTACCCGAATCTAGCTTAGATTACAACTTACTATTCCGAAGGCCATGGTTGAAGCAGGCAAAAGTGTTACAGGATTAGTCTACACATGAACTTATTTTTAAAAGTAATCACCAGAAATATGTTGTACCCTTGGATGATATGAGGCCTTGCGACTTTCATGCATGACCTTACGGGGCAGAACCCGTGCATATGTTGGATGGTCTTTTGGATGAGGAAGAAGAAGCTTTTCTAAATGCTAACTAGGATTTGTTAGCATTGGGTATAATTGATTTACAAGCCATAATGGATAATTGGTCTTCAACCGCTTGTATGGTAGTCCCTCTCACCAAAGAAATTGAACCAGTTACAGATCAGGTTTTGGATGCCACTGATCTTGTTTTATGTATCGGAAGATCAATTAATCACTTGCAATTTGGGTGATGAGGTTAACCCGCACCCAATCAAACTTAAGGCCGGATTACCTGAGGATTTTCAAGACGATTTACTATAGTTGCTGAAGGAATTTGATGATGTATTTGCTTGGGACTATCGTGATATGAAGGGATTGGATCATCGCATCTACCAACACCGTGTGATGCTGAAACTGAATGCTTGGCCAATTAAACAATAGAGTTACCGAATGAATCCTAATTATGATGCACAAGTGAAAACTGAAATGGATTGGCTATTGAAAGTGGGTTTCATTGTTCCCATTGAGCACGTTGAATGGATCTCTCCTATTGTCATCGTCCCCAAGAAAAACAAACAATTACAAATCTGTGTTGATTATCAGAAGCTGAATGTAGTGATGGTACCCGATCCATTTCCACTTCCTTTCTTGGATACTATGCTCGATGATGTTGCAGGACGGGAAATGTACTCTTATTTGGATGGTTATAATGGCTATAATCAAGTGTGAATGGCTGAAATAGATATTCCCAAGACTGCATTTATTACAAATTGGGGAGTATATGCTTGTATGGCGATGTGGTTTGGTTTACGCAATGCTCCAAGCACTTTTCAACTATGTATGCAAGAAATCTTTTCTCCCTACTTAACTACATTTATGAGGGCGTATCTGGATGATTTTTCATTATCTGTGATACATCAGCTCACCTTTACCACCTCAGATGTTGTTTTTCCAAGTGTCAGGAGTACCGTCTTTGTTTAAATCCCAACAAATCCGTCTTTTCAGTCTTGTGGCAAGCTCCACGGTCATGTTATTTCACAATGGGGAATTCAAGTGGACCTTGATAAAGTTTGTGCGGTGTTGAATGCACCCCCTCCTGCTACACCAAAGGAAGTTATGCAATTCCTTGGCCAAATCTGGTGGCATGGTCGCCATCTTCAGTGGCTCGCTCATGTGGCTATACCGCTTAATCGTTTGATTACCAGTAACCCTCGACAGTTTGTGTGGACGCAAGAATGTCGATTGGCTTTTTATCGATTGAAAAATCTCCTTACACAGGCTCCTATTTTACAAGCTCCTAATTGGCAACTTTCTTTCCATGTTTTCGTGGATGCTTCTGATATTGCAATTGGTAGTGTGTTAATGCAACAACATGAGAAGTGGTTTCGTCCTGTTTATTATGCAAGTCGACAATTAGCAGCCGTCGAACGTAATTATTTTGTTACTGAGCGAGAATGTCTTGGGTAAGTCTATTCGGTTCAAAAATTCTGGCACTATCTGTTGGGACACTGTTGTGAAAGCTCCATAGCCTCCTCAACTCAACAAATAAACAACTATGAAAACTAACTAGCCAAGCTCACACTAGGAAGAGAGATGTGTTTCCACCCAACCAACCCCTCCAATATATAGCTCCAAGATCAAGGGGGTAAGTCCTTCTCAAGAGGACATGTGTACCTTCCATCGCATGGGTCCCTAAGGTGTTCACATGGTTTCCAAGCTTAGGAAATCACATGAAATCACATGGCTTCTAAAAGAAGACTCTCCAAGCTCTCACGTACAAACCAAGTGGCTAGGAGAAGCTTCCAATCAAGCCTAAGGTACTCAACCTTAGAGAATTAGTCCTAAGGTTCAGGACTCATCTAAAAGGGGTAGATAAACCATAAATCCTAAGGGTTTCACACCTAGAAACCCAAGGGTTCTACCCCTTAGACCCATGTAATTGTATAGCATTCTCCCCCCTTAAAAGCATTTCCGTCCTCGGAAATGAGTGGAGATACATACCTTGGTGTATTCCCCCGTGCTCCATGATCAATCGCAAAGATCATGGCTTTCATCTCTCTAAATCCACCTCTTAATTCGAAAGGGGAATTCTACCCTAACTGAATCTAAAAAGAGGAGAATCCATGTGTGGTCTAATTCCCCGCCCCATTCATTCAAAGTTCCATCTAGTTTGCATACAAAAAAGAATTGAGTCCAATGCAAAGTATGGAAAGATTGAAAAGGGTGGAAGAGAACATCCTTGCCTATTTCCTTTGTTTAAGCCATGTGTCATCTGGGTCTCCAAAGCTCAAACATGTGGATTAGGTGGAGTCAAGTGACTTCAACTAAATTGCTACCTTGGTCCATGAATGTAGCAAAATAGATGAATGCTTCTTAAGGTTTCTTTATCAGATTCATCTCTCAAGTTAGAATCCAACTTGTTCTGAAAGGAAGATGAATCTTTCATAATCCTTGCCCAAATCACTCTCTTTTAGTGAAAGGGTGGATTTTCTTGTTTGCAATTTGCCTCCAATAAATCTAAATAGAGGGGAATTTCATTATATAGTCCCTGCCTAACCAATAGAATGGTAAAGGTGAATTATCTAATTTTTACGAGGATATAACATCCTCTTTATCTTCAGAGAGAATTTGAATAGCTTACCAAAAGTGGATTAATGTTCTTTCAAAACTTTACGTAGTTTTGCTAATCCACTTTAAGGGATTATAATCCATAGGGATTAATCCAACTATTGTAGACTCCAATTGATTGAAACCTATTTTACTTGTTCTCCCAAAAAGATTAAGATCTTTATAACTATGTCCCAAGATGGGAACTCATAGTGTAAAAGATCATGTTATCTTTAAGGTCATAAGTAGAAATAGATTATTCCAATCATTTCTTCACTGCTTAATCCTTACAGATCTTTAGTTGGATCTCAAATCTTAAAGATCTTCTTGATCCTTCCAGAGTTCCCTCCCTTGAATTCTAGATCTATTAAAGATGTCCTATGTTGACATCGTAATTAGATCTTTCTTATTCTTCAATTGACTTGAAATATCAAGTATCCAAAAGAAGATCTTTTTGAGCTTTCTTTCAAGCTTCGCCTAAGATCATCTTTATGTTTCTTGAATTTCAATTTATGCTTTTGGATGAAGCTTTTAGAGCTTCATCCTTTGGAGTTTACCTTCAAACTCAAAGAAGTTGATCCTCCCTTTATTTCTAAGTCTCTATGAGAGATAGATCCTTTTGTATCTTGTTTGGAAGAATTCTTCTTCCCTTTGAGAGTATAACTGAAGAAGATGCCTATTCCTAGACATTGTCTTCCTGATGTTTTCCATTGGATCATGAGTCCCTTTTTCTTCTAGCCATCAAGAAAAAGTACTCAACAGGATTCAGTACCCATTGTCCCATACCAGTGGGTTCCTCATCCAATCCACATAACTTTGTCTCTATACTTTCTCACCTTTTCTGTCCTTTTAAATGCCCTTCATACTATGGTACCAAATTATAGGAGCAAGGACTAAGGTGCTTAGATACACCACTACTAATCTTACTTAAATAATTGGTTAACCATTTAATGTGGTGTGAATCATCTTGTCAAACTTAAAGTTTGACTTGATCTTTACCTTAATTGGGTCTTTTGGCTTTTCTTCTCTTCTTTTGCCAAAATAAGAGATAAGACTAGGTCTTTCTCCAATAGATCCCTTCATGTTCAATGCTTTACCCATGGGTTTTACTTGGGGATCTAGCTATTATGCTTCATACAAGAGGCCATACTCCTTAGGTCTATATTACTGGAATCCATAACGTATGTTATGTTATCCTCATGAAGCACCAATATACTTTCAGGATTATCCTTTTTGGCTCATCCAACTTCTTTTCCTAACCCACTTAGGATTCAAACAATCCTTGTGGTGTATGCAAGTCTTCTCTTATATTGGGGTTCTTTGAGAATTCCCAATCTTTGAGAACTTCATTTAGTTGGAAGATGTAATGAAAGATGTATGAAGTACTAGAATACGAGGAAGTACTTCAACTTTATCTATTTCTTGCATATCTTTTACCTTGCAATACCCTATTTGCTCTTTTCAAGGCATAAGATACAAGTTCTTGGGGACTTTCTCCCCTCCTTAAGAGTTTTCGTCCTCGAAAACTACCTAAGAGTAAATTGAAAATTATGCTCTTTCAGAAGTATTTGAAAGAGTTTATTTTCAGTCTTTTATTGTTCCCCCTGGCTAAAAGAACTATTCAGAGCTTTTATCTCCAAGCATACAGAACAAATGTCTCAAGGTTCAAATTTTGACTTACCTCTAAATTCGATGTCCCATACCACCGAATCAACGTCAGTGGTAATGTAAGCCTAGATGTCTCATACCACCGAATCAACGTCAGTGGTAATGTAAGCCTAGATGTCTCATACCATCCGACTTACACTTCCACTAAAGTAAATGTAACTTTTAACTTGAATTTTGGGAGCAAACCTTCTTATAATCAAGTAAGATTTATTACTTCTTGGACTTGTAAGTATTATTTCCACTATAGAGCATATGTATTGCCTATGCTACAATGGACTTTCAACTTACCAAGTCTTTATTCTAATTACAACTTGACAAGACTTAATGTCAAAGATTCCTTCGTTTAGATGCAATAAAAAAGATCATTGTTATGTCACTTGATAATAGAGCTAGTTTATATCTCAACTAGATATTATCCTTTTTGACATAATGATTAATATAAACAAGGAATAGTTGACATGCCGATCAAATCTTTATATTGAAGTAGATGGTAATGCCCTTTACCATTTTGAATAGTCCTCTACTTCTAGGACATTAGAAAATGGTAATTAGGTTTTATTAAAACCCTTGAGTCTTACCTTCTCTTCATGCCTTGCATTTGCTTGGAAGAATAATGTAAATCTCCAAATAGTTTTTTAGTCCTCTCAAACAAAGAACTTTCTTGAACCACAGAATTGACACTTCCATCTTCCAAAACTACCTATATATAGATATATTATAATGCTATATTTTCTCTTCTTAAAGCTTGTAAGTAGTCACTCTAGGTTACCACCATTCTTTCGAGTTTAACTAAGAGAAATATTTTGACCTATCACTTAAGTCCTTGGCTTTGCTGATTAGGCATGCCATGGGTTTTTTTATGGAATTTGATACTCATAAGAGAGACTTTAAGCTTAAGGTATTGCAAAAAGTTAGGATTATTTGGCTTTTAATTGTTAAGCCAAACGTAAAGGAATTAAATGGTTTATAATGGCCAATTGGCCTCATCACCATTCTTTCTAAAAATCAAATCCTACTTAAGCTTAACTTCGAGAACTTAATCTCCCTCTCAACTCAAAAACCCATGTAATATATTCCATGTGCATAGGGCTTGCCAAGAGTTTACACCTTTATTTGAAAAGGTGTAGCATGCATAAGGTTCAAAAGTTGAACCCCTCCTTAAAGCATGCAAAAGTTCCAATTTGGAACTTTGTTTATTCAAAGGATGGTGCAAAATTTTGCATGCCTCTTTCTTTTTGTGCATCGGAGTTGCCATAGTGCATAAATAAAACATGACCATGTTTATGCACAACCAATCTTTGTGTTCCGCAACTATATGAATTGATGCATAGTGCGAATAATTTTCATGAATTAATTGTGTATGTGGCTAGACAAATAAGGCCATCTGAATCTATGCATCCACTTACAAGTTCTTTTCTATTACAACATGCAATGCATGCTTTATAGTTTGAAAGGAAAAGAAAAGATGCAAGAACATATATGAAAATTAAGCTTCGTCCATCCCTTGACTCTGCTTGAGTGTTCTCATGGTGATGAAATAGGCTTGGCCCAACCCATCTCGTCCATCGTTGAATTCCTTTTTGGGCATTTTTATACTTACATGTGCCCATATGTGTGCATTTACTTCCACAATATGCGTTTATTCTATCTATGCATATTTAAAGATATAATGTCTTTACGTTATGCTCACCAAGAAGAATCATATTTTTATAAGTACATATAAGAGTATGTATAACCATGCCTGCTTTGTGCATAAAAAGATATATGTATCCATCGTCGACCAAATAATGTATTGCATTTCCTAACAATTAAATTGGAAAAGTACTTTATAATCATTTCCTCAATGATTCTAAAGTGCTCAAAAAAACATTTAAAATGATCATATCCATCGAACTAAATATCTTTACTCATGCACGAACATAAAAGAAGCTAGCCATTCTTTAATCTCTCTTAGTGCATATATCTTCACAATTCAAATGACGAATTATTTCAATGATGAAGATAATAATCCCTTCAAGCCTTCCTCCTCTTGGCTTTGATGTCATTCAAGGCAGCTTCTTATTTTAATGCCCTAAAGAAGAGTTCTCTCTCTTTCTTTAATGCTCTCCTCTTGGCTTTGATGTCATTCAAGGCAGCTTCTTATTTTAATGCCCTAAAGAAGAGTTCTCTCTCTTTCTTTAATGCTCATATGCTTCATTCAAATCTGATTTCATAACGTGGGAAGCTCTTGGTATGACGCCAAGAAAAGAAATAGAGGTAAAGTTAATGTAGGTTATCAGAAAGAACAAAAACTGTGCATTAAAAATTGAAGAAGATATGTCCTATATTTAATGGCATAAATGAAAGAAATAAAAAGGTTTCCAGAAATTTATCCATTCAAATCGAAGGGAAAATAAAATCTTCTCTCATGCGTACTGTGCACATTAATTAATGTGCATTGTTATTTTTAAACGTAAATGGGCTTACAGATCATATTCTGAAGTTTTTGGTGCCCTGTGGTCCCCTTCATATCCCACGCAACGCGTGAATATGGGAGTAGCAAAGCCAGATTTATCCCACATGAAAGAACAAACCCAAATTAAGCTGTTGATATAGCCGTAGCGCAAACGTATTTTTTTTTTTTGAGAAAAACAGGAAAATATAAATTAACGGGGTAAATTACATATGTGCAAGGGGCAGGAGCACCTGAAACTCACAGAGTCACAAGGATGCCACCATTGCAAACCTGCAAGGGGAATACAACTGGCTCAATATCACTTTCCATCTTGTGAAGTGGTGGGCTGCTAGGATACAGTGAAGATCATGAGAGGGAAGAGAAGGTTTGGTGATTCTCTTGATACAATTATCAGACACTCTTTTTAGAGTGTGTTGTAGGGGAATCAAAAAATTCTTTCTCCCATTGCCAAAAACTTGATTATTTCTACTAAGCCATATGGCCCACAGGATGTGGCCACGCCAGGTATTCCACAGGAGGATATCCATATTTTTGCAACATCCGATCAAAGCATCCATCCTTTGAAGCTTGGGAGCTTTACAAGAGTGAAGAAAGTTATCAACACATTTCCAGTAAGGCTTAGCATGTTCACAGTCAAAGAAGAGGTGATAAACATCCTCCACCCTGCCACAAAATGCACATTTACCACCATCAATAAATATTTTCCTGACTCTGGGGCCCACCCAAAGCCCTTGATGAATTATCAACCACTGAAGACAAGACTGTTTGCTGCTTTCTGGGTAAGCCCACAGAGCTTTAAACCTATAGGACCACTGAGCAGAAGACCAGCTCAGATTCCACATTTTGTTTAATTTAGGAGTGATACTATCCATCGAGTCTTTCTTCTTCTTGAAGTTCTTGTAAATGAACTCAGCAACTTCATGAAGTTTTATTTCCTTCCAGTTGCACTGTGTCAGCTGTTCTGCCAGCATCTCCTTGTGATACAGCAGTATCTGCAAACAGGCAGCAGAAGCATTAGTCATACTGACCAAATCATAATCAGACCTTACCTTCCCATTGGTCATATAGTCTTTCCAAGTTTTGAATCCAAGCTTCTTATGACATTTATGTTCCTTGATAGAAATGTTCCCATTGTTCCAATGGGCCAGCCAACCCAGCCAGGGTGATTCCTGTAAGTAGAATTGAGCCATGAAAGACAACTTGTCAGTAGGACCGAAAACACTTTTAGCTTTGAACCAGGATTTCCAGAACCTACAGATCAGAGGACTCCCAACAGGGGAAATGGGGTGAGGGCAGGTAATAATGTCCCAAAGATTAAGATTATTCCAAGCCCTGTAGTTAGTCAGAAAGAATTTGTTAACAGATCTTTGAATAAGAGTAGCCCATATCTCATTGTTGCCAATGCTTCTAAGAATCCATTTAGCAGACAAGATGTCAGCCATTTTTTTTGGGCACCTCACCCCCAATCCCCCTTTTTCTTTATTCATGCAACAAATATCCCAAGAAACTTTGGCAATTTTCTTTCTATTGGCCGATCCCCCCCATAAGAATCTTTTGGCCAGAGAGATCACCTGATTAAGCTGCTTTTTGGACGGAGTCCAACAAGACAGGAAGTAGACAAGTTTAGGCAATAAATAATGATTAAGAATAAAAGAACGATGAGGAAGGGAGGAATTAGAATCATACCACAGAGCCAGCCCTTTTTTTAATTTGTCACAAACCCAATCCCACCTTTGATCAAATGAGACATTGAAACCCATAGGGATCCCAAGAAGCCTAAATATCACCCCTTCTTTTATAATACTACAACCAAGCTGGGAAATAATGTCTGGAATAACATTATTAGAGGCTTTGAAGCCAGTTTTGCTGTGGTTGACCCTAGAGCCACTAGCCAAACAAAAAACATCAAGACAATCCAAAAACTTGGTAAGGGATTGGGGATCATTTTTTAAGACAACATTGGTATCATCAGCAAACATCTGCAGACAAAGAGGGGCAGGGGAGTTAGGAATGCATACACCTTTAATATTACCATCAGTCAGAGCATCCTTCACTAGCCAACCCAAAGCATCACTAGCAATGGCAAAAAGAAGAGGGGCCAAAGGGCACCCTTGTCTTATAGATCTAGCCAACTTGAAGGGTTCAGACATATGACCATTAATAGAAACTCTAGAAAAAGCATTTCCAAATAGAGTACTCACATATTTAATAAATCTCCTTCCCAATCCTAAGTCATGAAGGGACTGCAAAATAAAGTCCCACTCAATCCTGTCATAGGCTTTGTCAAAATCAATTTTAAAGAAGTAGTAATCTTGACCAGACTCCCTAGCATAATCCATGCCTTCCCAAAGGGAGATGATAGCATCAAGAATAAACCTACCTTTAATAAAGCCTTTTTGATCAGGGAGAATAAGCTGGTTCATCAAAGGGCTAAGTCTCCTAGCAAGAGTAGCAGCAAAAATTTTGTATATGGTGTTTAGGCAGGTGATGGGCCTCCAGTTGTTAAGGTTATCTTTGGGACCTCTCTTATGAATAAGCTTGATAACCCCAGTGTTAATAGAACAAGGGAGATATCCTTTACTAGAAACCTCTTCCCATATCAAGAGAATGTAAGGAGTGAGAAAATCCTTAAGAATGATAAAAAATTCATTAGGCAGACCATCCATCCCAGGAGATTTACAGGGATTCAATTTATTGATAGTTTCTTTGATCTCACCAGCAGTGAGGGGCAGGTCCAGAATGGGAACCAGGCTATCAGGAATCATTTTTTTCCTTTTCAAAGCAATAGTAGCCCTGGCCCTCTGAATGTCCTCCCCCCACTTGGGAGAAACAGAGAAAACATCCATAAAGAACCTCTTGGCCTCCTGTAAAGTCTCTTCAATATTGGAGGTAACACTCCCATCAATTTTCTTAACCGGGGGGACAAAGTCCCTCACTTTCCTCTTTTTCATAAGAGCAAACATATGTTTATTGTTCCGATCCATGTTCTCACTCCAGAATTCTCTTGAAATAGCAAGGGAGCTCCTAGCTTCCAGGTACCTCTCTTTACACAACCTCACAGAGCAGTCAACATACTCTTGAGAGTTAACATCAAGGGAATTTAACTGATTCATAAGCGAAAGTCTCCTCTGAGTCCTCAACTCCAAGGCATGCTTCCTATAAGTAGTGAAAAGCTTTTGAATACCAGAAACAGCATGCTCCCAAGCAGCAGTAGGGGAACTATCAACCTTGAAGTGATAGGTGATGATAGCCTTAGTACGAGCCATTATGCTAGGAATCTTGAGAAGACTATAATCAATGTGAGGCTGACCAGCTCTATAATTAGGACTGCCTTTCCTGAAGGTCAGAAAAAGGGGTTTGTGATCCGAAACTAAAAGAGTATGATCAATCTTGCTGCTAATATCCCAACACTCTTGAGTAAACTCCGTACTCGCATAACATCTATCAAGCCTAGCCGCTCTATAGTTGACCCCTACTTGCTTATTAGACCAGGAAAACCCCGAATTACAAGAAAGGTCAGACAAGTCTAGGTGGTTGCATAAATTGAACCAGGAATGTTTTTCAGTGCCAAAAATACAGTTACCTTTTCTTTCCCATCTATCTTGCAAAGAAGTTACCATATTAAAATCCCCAGCAAGGATAACAGGACTGTCAAAAAAACATAACTCTTCCCAGCAGCTTTTTCTTTCAGCACACAGGTTAGAAGCATACACCGAAATGATAGAACAATTATAAGGGTCCCCCAACTTAACAGCACACCATTGGTGAGAGTTACTATGAACAACATCCTTAACAGAATTGGAAATAGAATTAGACAAACCAACCACTGCACCGCCTTTGCCACTAGGGTGGCTGGTGTGGTACCAAGTGAAATTAGAGGCCAGAATGTTTAAGTGCCTAAGCAAAGTATCTCCTCCAACTTTGACTTCCTGCAAGCAGAGAACATCAGGCATGATGGGAAGCATCTTAAGCCAGCAATTAATCATTTTGGGCCTGACTACATCAGTCAGCCCTTTAACATTTAAGGTGATAATTTTAAGATCAAACATCATAAAAAGACAGATTATTTACGACTATTTTTAGTCGGCTTGGGCGCAGAGGATGATAACCTGACAGCTTCTTTCCTTTTAGGCTTACTTACTTTAGTGTGATCAATGCATGAGTCCACATCCTGAGACATGGGCACAATTTCACAATGTTCCCCTTCCTCGTCCATACATTTGATTGAGTCCTGATCCATAGCATCAAGTTCATGACTGAAATGTTCCATTGAAGGGGGGGGCACTTCATTAACCTGTTGGGAGAAGCAAGGGTTATCCTTTAGACATGCTGGTTCATGAAGAACCTTGTTTTTTTTCCCAATTATTTTCCAGTTTTCTGTAGAGCCATGATCTTCTTTTTCTGCCTGAGCAGACTTGGTATTACCTGTAACATCCATATTGGGATCAGTATTTTCATCCTGTTCTACAACAATAGGAGAACCACCTGCAATGTTTTTGTCATCAAAAGGATTAGAGATGTCCTTTAACAAAATGTCATATGGGTTATCTGACTTAAAAGTCTTTTTTTTAGATTTTCGAACATGCTTTTTCCCCGGAACATTGGGGGTATTACTAGTAGCAGTGGGTAATACCTGTTTATCTTGATTACCTTCCTCGTTCCGCATATTAGACTAAGCCCTCTATTCGAAGCTAGACACGGGAGCATCGACTCACTCTGGATCAGAGTACGAGACCTTCCCCTTCAGCCGTCCTCCGAATGGGTGAGAGGGGCCACTATTGAGGCCAATAATGAGAGGGGCCACTATTGAGGCCAATAAGGGGAGGGGGGTCATATGCTCTTCCCTTTTGCGAGAAAGAAGTATCTTCGGAAGAAGGCTGCCACAGATGATATTTCCATGCCAAAGCCTACGATCGAAATGGAGACAAAAGAAACCCGCTCCAAATACCACTATTGTGAAAGCTCCATAGCCTAAACAACTATGAAAACTAACTAGCCAAGCTCACACTAGACGATATTTCCATGCCAAAGCCTACGATCGAAATGGAGACAAAAGAAACCGGCTCCAGATACCACTATTGTGAAAGCTCCATAGCCTCCTCGACTCAACAAATAAACAACTATGAAAACTAACTAGTCAAGCTCACACTAGGAAGAGATGTGTTTCCACCCAACCAACCCCTCCAATATATAGCTCCAAGATCAAGGGGGTAAGTGCTCACACTAGGAAGAGAGATGTGTTTCCACCCAACCAACCCCTCCAATTTATAGCTCCAAGATCAAGGGGGTAAGTCCTTCTCAAGAGGACATGTGTACCTTCCATCGCATGCATCCCTAAGGTGTTCACATGGTTTCCAAGCTTAGGAAATCACATGAAATCACATGGCTTCTAAAAGAAGACTCTCCAAGCTCTCACGTACAAACCAAGTGGCTAGGAGAAGCTTCCAATCAAGCCTAAGGTACTCAACCTTAGAGAATTAGCCCTAAGGTTCAAGACCCATCTAAAAGGGGTAAATAAAACATAAATCCTAAGGGTTTCACACCTAGAAACCCAAGGGTTCTACCCCTTAGACCCATGTAATTATACAACATACACAAATATACCTTCCATGTGGATCATGCGGCCTTGGTTTATCTTGTACAACAACAACATTTAGGTGGCACATTAGCTCCGTGGGTGTTGTTGCTTCAAGAATTTGATTATGATGTTGTGCATCGCCCGGGATTGGCACATGCCCTTGCAGATTTCCTTTCTTGACTGGATCTCGGTGAGCCTCCCGGTGGCATTGATGACACCACTCCAGCCATCTATGTGACCAACTCAGTTTAGGATGACTCGTAGGCGTTACCTGTCCCCCCTTCATATTATGACACCCTCATGATTTTTTTAACCAGCGGATCTCCTCCAAATACTACTTCGACGTCAGCTTGCCGTAAATTGGCTATGTATAGTCACTGATTTTGCATCATCGTCAGTCAATTGTATTATATGGATCCATTTCGCGCACTCTTACGATGTATTCCACCACATCAAGTTGTTTCAAAAAGGACAAGTGTTTGATGAAGAAACTGATTGCAATATTTAGTTAAAGAAAGAGATTGAAGCTATTCAGAAGGAGCAACAAGATTTCTTTAAAACACTACAGTTTCAACAATAGGAGTTGGACCGTCGAGAAAAGCAGTTAGGTATTCAATAGGGCCACCTTTCACGTATTGATGCAGAGATTGTTGATGCTAAGTTACACTGTGATACAGCTATAGAAAATTATTTTTATCTCCAGGAAGCTTTCTTACAAAGCCAAAGTGACCTTTTTCTATCTCAAGTTATTGCTTCCAGTTCGGTGCACATGAATGCTCATCTGGTAGAGCCGCATGTTCTCCAAGAAATGTTAGAGTCTCTGAAGCATAAGATTTGGAAAACTTCCAAATTAGCTCGTGCTATGTATATTCAAGGCGTTGTTGATGATTCCTAGTTATCTTTTTGTAATCAAACAATTCTAGGTTCGAGTCCACCGTGTGTGCCAGCATTACGCCGCAAGAATGTAATAGTAATTACTAAGAAATGTAATTAGAAAAGACACACATCAAAAGGATGTAGCGTAATGCTTGTACCTTTTTGCATAATGAAAAAAGTGTAGAAGAAGATGCGGGAAGAGGAGACACTGGACTGTGGGTCTGTGCAGTGCGCCTGTGGAATGCTTCAGAAGCAAGTTTGATTTAAACTGGTGTATCGAATTCCTATTGTTCTATGTGTTTAGCCGTTCGGATTATCTTGTCTGTATGATACTTTGTTGATGAAGATATGAATCTAACTATGATTGCGTATAATTCGCTGATGAAGGATCAATGTTATTTGCGTTAATGAATGTCATAACTTTATCACGTTGATGTAATACATATGCCTTTAGGAGGTCTTGTGGCAAGTTGTTACGTGCAAGTCTGTTGGTGGAGAGTCATATTAAGCTGACAAGTGAACTCTGCGTAATGAATGTTTGGGAAAATAATCATAGGGCCTCTGTAATACGGACCCCTGTCCATCCCAAGAACCCTGTAATTAGTTAATTCTTGATAGCCGTTAGCACCACCGCTCACATCCACCACATCACCACACCCTATCAACACGTCACATTTTTCTATTGTCACCACAACATTCACTACCCCGACCCCACTTTTCCTTCCCCCTGCATCTACGACCACAATAGCATCATCTTCACACACCACATAATTTTTATTATCACCCATTGTAGACACCGCATTTAGTCAAATGTTCGCATGTAATCAAGTCAGGAATGAATTTGCCTCCCTCAGAAGCAACTACTAGGCCTTGCAACAGACCATCACACAACTGCAAGCCCAATTAAACTCATTGACCATTGAGAATGATTCTCTTAACGCACGTCTAAGAACTTTCTGATGCCTATCACTCGATGGAGTTGGAACTTGAGCAGAAATCTAAAGAAGTTGTGGGCGAAATAGAGGCACAATTAGGAGCCTAGATTGTACATAATGCAATGTTGACCAAAAACATGGGGCTCTTAAGAAGACACCTCACCGCAACAAAAGAAGAGAATCAAAGATTACAAGAGCAGAATTGTGAGAACTTTGAAGCAACCATGGATAGACCCGACAAACCACTCAGTCCAAGCAGGTTTAAAGCAATCCCCTTTGAGACCATGAAGTTACTCTTGGATGATCATGCACATCTATTTGAAGATTATGACCAAATCAATGAAGAATATCAGTGCTTATAGAGTGAACACACTACTTTATGACTACAAGCACTTGTACAACAACATAGTGTTCAAGAGGTCACACCGCCAGAAATCATGGAAGAGCTCATCACATTACAAGCGCATGTCATTGACCTCTAAGCCTAGGTTGTAGCTCAGTCAGAGCCTCTGAGACCTGACTCCCCATCAAAAATCCGAGCAGATGAAGAGACAATTTCAATCCTGGTATAGGTGACTTACGAAGAAGAATATGAACCACAATCGGCCCCAGGCGGACGTTTTATGGCAAAAGGGCAGGGCACATTTGAACTTCCTACTCTATACATAAAATATTATTGGTACTTTTTGCTTGTTCGTTTGCTTGTGGTCGTTATGGTACTAATTTCTAGTGGATCACCATGAATCTTATGGATGGGGTTCCACTATAGGGGTGGTATGTCTCTATGCATGTAGTCTTTGAGATTAACCTTGGTAGTTACCCTTAGATGTTGTACATACAAAGAAATGGTTCCCCAATCTTACACTATATGCAATTGTCTCATGAAAGGTCTGCCCAAGATCATTTCATAAACATGGTTCTTCTCGAACTCACATATGGCAAATGTATGCTCAAACTCTACATCACAAGTAATGAGAGTGATTCCTTCTAACAATCCTAATGGATTCTCGTTTTTTTCAATCTTATCAAGCTATTGGAAGAAGTTGCTTTTGCAAAACATTAAGAACATGACATGTCTATGTTCTTTTATGTATGGACTCTGAGAATCAACAATCATTAGAAGCTTTTGGCATCAAAACCTTATTTTTCCAAAGCTCCAATTTCATCCCCTAAGCAAGGTTGTCTTTTTTATTTTCCACTGTAGCCTACACCTACACCGTCAAATTCAATGAGGTGCTATTTTTTGCTCAAATATCAAATTATCAGCATTTTTATTGGACCTTGAAGCTTACCTTTTCAGCTATCTGACACAAAGAACATCAGATTTGGACACTTTTTTGCAAGTAAAAAAGTCTCTACAAAATCTCTGCAAAAACTAGGAACACCTTTTGAAGGATCGTTTGGACACTATAAAAGTCCAAATTCTATTTTTTCACTTGGATAAGTTTTTTTAGATCTAGTTCTAGGTGTTGCACATCCTTTTATTATCTGGCAAGGACTAGTGAGAAATCAAAAATTTCCAAATTTGGTATATTTTGGCAATCTTGAAGACTTTTTTTGGTGCTTTTGTTGTTTCCCAAAACCTCTATTTGCCAACCAAAAATTTTAAATTCATTTTTGGGACTAGCAAGGATCAAGACCAACATGTAAAAGCTTGGAAGATCCTTTCAAATTTGCTTACAAAGCTTTGAAGAACATTAGGGAAGTGTATTTGAGTTATTTTTTTCACTTTTAGTACTTGATTTGCTTCTTTCAATTTCATTTTCAATAGATATTATTCATATATGAAAACTATAGAAAAGAAAACTCAAAATCCACCTTTAAATAATCCTTAGGATATTGAAAACTAAAACAAAGTAGAAAAACAAGAAAACACAAAAGAATTAAGAATGCATGATATTGTTTATATGGTACTCTAATTTCATTTTCAATAGATATTATTCATATATGAAAACTATAGAAAAGAAAACTCAAAATCCACCTTTAAATAATCCTTAGGATATTGAAAACTAAAACAAAGTAGAAAAACAAGAAAACACAAAAGAATTAAGAATGCATGATATTGTTTATATGGTACTCTACTTCAATAAATCAAAGCACCAAATGTCCAAAGGAATGGGTATGGGAACAGGGATTTATGAATATAAATTGCACGTGTTTATGTTCTTTATTAGTTTGCACTGCATAGACTTATAGAACCATAGCACTGCATATTACACAGAGACTTCATACACACAAACTTTAGAGATAAAGTTATTTGTCAATAGAAAGTACTCCTCTTTAGTAAGATTATGTATACATAATTTTGGAATAATGATACGATTGCACCGCAAAAGTACAAAGCATCATCTAATAGACTTTTTGGAATACATCGCTCCATATCCACTCCTTCCAAACTCCGATCTCTAAACCATAGTGTATCATAATGAACTATCCTATTCTTCTTTGTAATCTTCACAACGTTCCATACTTCACAATTTACAATAAACATCAGAAATTACATGCTCCAAAAACTATTGAAATCTCTATAAAAATCCCTTTACCATTACAAAGTATGTTTACAAGAAATTGTGGTCATCCACACCGGTTGCTAACACTGGCATGCATGCTGGATCTGAACCCACTGATTACAAAATGAGATGTTTATAGATCATCATTGTGATTCTACATTTCCGGGAACATTATCCTTTCTATATCATACCTAAGCTCTTTGAACATCTTTTCTATACTCTCTTCTGCAAGTGTGATTTCTGCTTCAAAATATTATTTCGACTCAAGTAGCTTCTTAGGAGCACTTCTATAACTAATGGTTTCTACTTCTAATTTCGGTATCTGATTCTGTAATCTTTCTAACATATTGTCGATAGCTATAGTTACATTAGTTATTTTATCTATGTACTCTTAAGTAAGTTTATGCGCTTCATCTAACTTTGTTTTATAAGTTAACTCCAAAACTAAGGCACTTTTCTTTATCTGCGCGATCTCTATCTCCTTACTTTTTGCTACTACATTCACATTTGCACAGTGCTGCTTCCACTGATCAATCTATCTTTCCAACTCCAAAATTCCAACCAACTATGCAGACACTGTATCAAAATTTTCTTGGATAGTGTGGAGTTTATCTTCAAGGGTTGTATATTTTGAATTCCGCACCGCCAACCTCTCTTCTACTTCTGCAATAGATACACCTTGTCTTTTGATTTCACTGCTTTGCTCTTTGACCTTTATCTTTAGCCTTTGAACCTCTTGCTTTTCCTACTGTAACTTAGCCGCAAGATTCTTGTTGGTCTTCTTCAGCTTCTATTATGCATTTTGGGTTTGTCCTATTTTCAACTAGAGATGAGCTATAATATTTGATTTCTCTTTTGTTGTCACCTTTAGCATATTATTTTCTGTCAATGTTTCATTTAATTCTTCCATTAACTCGTCATGAACAACACTTTCTCTCGTTTCACTCTCCACTCTGGTTTGTTATGTTTCAGCCTGTAATCGGCTTAGTTCTTCCATCATTCCTGCTTTCTCTGCTTCCCACTTATGTTTTTCCTGAATCATGGCAGTATACTTCTTCTCGAATTCCTCCAACCTTACTGCACTCCACTGAATTCCTCTAGCTAGGTCTCAGACAAACTGTATCATCAAGATACATCCAGGGATAGACAAAATCACTACATTTAACTACGGGGTAGCTTTACTTTACCATCATTTTGTTTCCATTTGTGAGATAACCCGTAAGAGGAAAATGTGTGTAAGACCAGAATTTTTCGGGATGTGTCCCTTGTACAGTCCCCTTGTTCCTGTTATTTTTGGCATTGCTCTTCATCGGCTTCAAACTTCCTTCATCTTTCCTCTTCAGCACAACGTTGTTTTTCTACCTCTTCTTCTTGTATCTTCCATGTTGCCTCTTCCTCTCTTCATGCTACCTCTTCCTCTCTTACCTTCCTCTAAGCTTCTTCCTCCAGAACCTTCCTCTTAGCTTCTTTCCATTGATTCTCCTCCACCTATTGCCTTCACGACTGCTCTTCTTCATCTCAGTCATTTGTTGTCTGCTCTTAGGAAGTCCTTTCTACTGGTTTCTGCTCTGCAGCTCTCTTCTTTAGGATTCAAAGGAAAACCTTCACTATGCATACTGTGTATTCTGGAGGTAAGAATAATGGGCTCTTTGTTAACATCAAGTAACTAGGACTCTGACTTTCCAGTCCAAAATGACATTAACCACTCTTCTTGACCCCTAAAATAACCTTCTCACCTCCTTCTTTAACTTTTGAAAAATAATTTCAACCCAATTCATCTTCGTTTTGGTTGATTCTTTCATTAATGCAAAAAACTTCGAGGATACTTCGTAATGTTTTGTCGGTAGATTTATAATCGTTGTCATTAAAAGCAATTACTTAATCGGATTATCGTCTAGAAGCTGCGCAAATCGATATTCACCACAGCAAGGTTTTTCTAACAACCCGCAGATTTCTGTTGCTGCTCATGTTGCCCACATGAAGTCCTTCTACGATCAGGGTGGGTGATAGTTGGAAGGTATCTTGCCCTATCCGCAGGCTTATCTCATGGATGTTAATGTCGTTACCATTGGTCTGTTGTTCTATCTCTTTGGTGATATCCTTTGTCTTTGGATGAGGACGAATGCTCCTGTAATCTAGTAGTGCACACTACAGTAGTCCTCTACACTTGAACCATTCCTTATGTTCTTGTGAGAGTGTCTATGGTATGTTTAGCATATGGCAATCGGAGAAGGTGACCTCCATCTCTACACAGTGTTGCTTCCACTGATGTTAGTTTTAGGAGTTAGTTCTTGTATTTCTAATCTTCTTGAAATTCATGCCCTAAGAATGAGTGTTCTTTTTCTGTTTTCATTCTATTTGTAGCTATGGCAATGGTTGTGTATCTCTCTCTCTCTCTCTCTCTCTCTCTCTCTCTTGTAAGAGGCACAAGCTTGCCTTCTAACATTGGCGACCACACATGGTTGCACCCTCCTTTGGTGTGTCCAATGGGTTGCTATAGTGTACGTGCGGTTATGTAAAATGGTGTTGGCAATAGTCAAGGAGATCAAGGCCTTACGAGATAGGGGAGTCAACAAAGGGACTGAGAGTAGAGAGAAGGATTAAGCAGGCAAAGCAATCAACATAGATACGACAAGTAGGCCATATACTTTTTCATGAAGAAATATTTCCCAAATAGTGAATTTAGCCACTTCACACCATTGTAAATACCATTTTCCATTATCCCTACTCCATTTTGTGCAAGCCAAGGAGTCCTCGAGCTTGACGAGTATTAGAAGTAGCCACGTACCAATTTTCATAATTTTTAGACTCCGTTTGAGCCCTCCAAATAATCCTTGGAACCTAATTTTTAACTAGGTCGGACACTAGGTCTGGACAAGGCCAAAAGCTAGTAGAAAACTACAAAAAGAGATAGAGAGTTCATTTTTGGGGTTAGCTTGTTAGTGATTTGAGCTTGTGTAAGAGACTTCAAAGAACTCCATTGTTCCTCTCTTTGTTCTTGCAATGTGTGTGCACGTGTGTGTGTATGTGTGCATTCTTGTGTGCTTCTCACTCATGCACTTGTGCCATCACTTGCTCATAGTCATCATACTAGTCCTCACATCTCCATGGATTGAAAATTATGAGGTGGATCTCCTCACATTGGTACTTGCCATTGTGCTAGAGTGACACCAAATTTGGCGCGACTATCGGGGAGAGAGCTTTTAGGACGAGTGTGTGATGGTAAGACGTAGAGTTGTGATGTTGGATTCATAGGTATTCTTTACTTTCTATTATTTTATCTTTCTTAGTTCACCATCCTCATCACCATCATCATCATCATCCTCACCATCTCCCACCTCCATCCCCACCTTTGCAAAATTTTTAGTTTTTTAGTCATATCATCTTCCACTTTTCATTTTCCTCATTTCACGTGTGAGAGAGAGCAAGAGAGAGGTATTGTGCTTGCTATTTTTGTGCATTTTTTAGGGTTTCTTGTAGGTTCGAGTTGTATCATCATCACCAGTAGGTTGTGCAGGTACCAAAAATGTCTGCACAGGTCCTGAGGCATTAAGCTCTATCAATCACGATTGACAAAAAAACTTGAGTATTTGGTAAAACTAAGTGCATATTCATGATCTACAGGCCTTGCACATCACATCCACACAAAAATTTCAAGAAAATTTGCATTTTCTCTTTCCATCGCGATTGACAGCATCCACTGCAACAGACACCTCTATCCATCGCCAAACAGAAAAATCACGAATATTGACACCCCCACGGTGAAAAAGGTATCCATCACCACCGACAAAAAAATCATGACCGACAAAAAAAATTGTGATTGACACCCCAAATTGGCGAGAAAGCTATCCATCACGACTTATGGGCCATGATTGACACAATATAAATTGAGAAACCTGAGATACTCTGTCCATCACGATTGATAGCATCCATCGCGATGGACACCCTTGTCTATTGCGATTGACACCCATCAATCATGATTGACTCTATCCATCACGTTTGAGAGGCCACAATGGAAAACTCTGTCCATCGCGATTTGACAACGCTGTCGATCACGATTGACAACCAATTTTGGCTAGATTTTAGGGTTTTTGATTCTTCAGTTTTTGGCCAATTTGGAGCATAAAATTCAAGCCATTTAGAGAATTGTGAGGCCCCTGTACAAGTAATTCGAAAGATCTTGTTTGCCTGTTAGCCTGAGGGTGAGATTCTACTTCATACAAGAATTCTTCTTTTGATGCACAAAAAGGGTCCATAATGATTGACTCTATATCGGAGTCACTCTCTTGCTCAATTTCTTTTGTGCTAGGTTCACACTCGTCAATGACCGAATCACACATAATTGGCTCTATTGTGAAGACTGAAATAGCCATATTCATCACAGTGTGGTGTCCATTGCTCTTCATTGATGGCTACATCCATTGTTGCTAGAATTTCAGCCCAACCATGTGTTTTAAATTCTTCATCTGGAAATACTACAGGTGCATAGGCTGGGTCTTGAATTGATCTATGAGTTTCCTTCGCACCTACCTCTCTAGATTTTTCTCTCTTCTCATCTTCTACTGCTACTTTGCACATCCATAAGTGGGTGTCTTCATGCATCCATGAGGATCTTGATCCTATGGAGTGCACTGACTCCGTATCATTTGTGGCTCTGTGGATGGGATTCCACTGTATGGGGGGTACATCTCTATGAGAGTAATCCTTGAGATTGACTTTGGTTGTAACACCTAAGTGTTACAAATACAAGAAATTGGTTCCCCAATCCTGTACTACTTGCAATTGTCTCATAAACGGTATTCCCAAAATCATCTCATAGGCGTGATTTTTGCTAAAGTCACATATAGCAAAAGTATGCTCGGACTCTACACCACAAGTAGTGAGAGTTATCCCTTCTAGCAATCCTAAAGGTATCTCTATGTGACCATCAACCATTAGTAGTTTCATTCTTGTCGGCTTGAGTGCTCGTTTGCCCCAATGCTTCCATAGGGAAGTGGTAGCAATTCCCGCACCTAAGTCCAAAATAGCCTTGGTTGTGTAACCTTGATGAGTGATTGGAAGATACGTGTTTCCTTCTTCTCCTTCGGTCATGTCTCCTATCTTGTCCAAGGGTATTTCTGGCACTAATCTATGAGATCCTACTTGGGAATGAGGTTTAGCTATTTCTGTCACTTGATTAGCTACATGTTTCCACAATTCTGGCTTATCCTTGAGTAGCTCTTCTAAAGTGAGGTTGCACTGCACTTTAGTGTTCTTCACTACCTCCGTGTTCTTAGGTATGACTGAGTCTTCATTTATTATCATGACCATGGGTGCTCTCATACAAGTAGACTTTGCTTCCCATGGGCCTATGAAATGGGGTAGTTCATGCAAGGAATTAGACTCGAAGCCTAATGTATCACTAGATTGGGCATCCTCCTGCTCTCATAGATGGAAGGAGCATCTAGTGGGAATTGGTCATGTAAGTCATCCACAAGTTCAATGGGAGGAGGATTTTCACTTTCTTTAGCCCATTTCTCTTTTTGAATCTCTCTTAGAAATTCTAGGGAATATCGATTCATAGAAGAAGATGTGTCTAGTTCTGTGGAATTAGGCTCATAAGCTTCCTTGGGAGGAAGGGTTATCCTTTCACTTTCCTTGTCCTTTCCTTGGGAGGTGGATTCCTTTCCACTTTTGCAATTAGGCTCTCCAATCTTTCTAACAATCCATCAAAATGCAACTCTATCTTAGCTGAATTAGAGTAGTTGAAAAGACGACTAGCTTCAAACATGGTTTGAGCCAATTCTACCATCTTACCAAAAGCTTTGTTCTCTCTATCTCTAGATCAACTCTAGGGTAACATTTTTCATGATCTTTCACATTTGGCCCTTCTAGGATTCTGGCTTGATATGCTTTAAGCATCATGTCTAGGTCCTCGGGAGTGGGATTTGCTAAGACTGATCCTACTCTGGGTGGTGGGTGGGTTACATGTGGTGGATTAGAAGGTGATAGGGATGGTGATGGTGGTGGTGTGTGAGAGTGCATTTGAGAGGTCGACTATCTTGGCTTTTGTTTCTCTTAAGCTTTCCTCAATTTCACTAATTTTCTTATACCATTCCCTTTTCATACTCTCTCGACTATCTTTCCAAGCTCTCATCCTTTTCTTTGCTATACTCTCAATCTCACCAACCTTTGAATTTTTTTCCTGACCTAAACCTTGGTTTTGTTGTAATGCTTGAGCTCTCATGACCACTTGCACTGGGGCAGTGGAAGTTACATTTCCTGTAGAGTCTACTACTAACCCAATCACATTAATGGGAGTGATCTTCATCACATTTTGTGGATTCTTTGGGTAGTCTCGTAAGAGGTGCTTTTTCCCACAATCATGACAAAACCCTTGAATTGTCATTGATTGAGGTTGCATCGGAGCAGTTAAAGAACAATCACGAATGAAGTGATCTCCCTAGCATCTATAACATGGCCTTCTAGGTGCTTGGGGTCTCATCTGTCTAGGTTGAGGCCTAGAATTAGGATTTGCATACATGACATTGGCATATTCAGGCTCTCCACTAGACTCACTAGGGTCTTCGTAATAGTAAATTTCATTTTGGTCAGGTGATTGCATATAGTAAGAATGTGGGCTATCCATATGAGTAGAGTCAAAATTATGATCATTTGGTTCAATTTCTGAAAGCAATGGTGTTATCAGCACTAAGGCTCTATTTAGATTTTCTTCAACAGCTACATACTTCACTGGGATCACATTGGCTGGAGTTGGAGGTTGCTTAGCTAACACAGGTTGAGGCATTTGTTGGGCCTAGTAGGGTTGCTGATAGGGATGTTGTGGCCTACCATACTGCTGTGGGTACTGATTCTGATATCTCCCTTGTTCTGGATATGGTTGTGGATAATTTTGTCTAACAGTTTGCTTGTTATAAGGGCAATCTTGTGCGGTGTGGTTAGTGTACCTCCTTTCTATGTAGTATTGGTTGTTCGGATTCTCTTGGAGTTGAGCCATAATTGGACACATGCTAGCCATATGATCTCCTCGCAGGTGTAGCATCTTTTCACTGGGGCAAATCTAGGTATCTATTTGCTAGAGACTCCTAATTTCTGAGCTACATGCACATATGTGTGTATGTATATGCATGTGTATGTATGTATGTATGTATATGCATATGCATGTGTGTATATATGTATGTATATGCATGTGTGTATGTATGTATCTATGCATATGCATGTGTGTATGTGTGGATGCATATGCATTTGTGTATGTGTGTATGCATATGCATGTGTGTATGTATGTATATGCATGTGTGTATGCATATGCATGTGTGTATATGTGTATGCATATGCATGTGTATGTGTGTATGCACATATGTGTGTATGTATATGCATGTGTGTATGCATATGCATGTGTGTATGCATATGCATGTGTGTATGCATATGCATGTGTGTATTTATGTGCAATTTGTGTGTGTATGTATATGCATGTGTGTATGCATTTGCATGTGTATGTGTGTATGCATATGCATGTGTATGTGTGTATGCACATATGTGTATGTATATGCATGTGTGTATGGATATGCATGTGTGTATGTGTGTATACATATGCATGTGTATGTGTGTATGTATATGCATATGTGTATGTACGTATGTATATGCATATGCATGTGTGTATGTATGTATGTATATGCATGTGTGTATATATGTATATGCAACTTGTGTGTGTATGTATGTATCCATATGCATGTGTGTATGCATATGCATGTGTATGTGTGTATGCACATATGTGTGTATGTATATGCATGTGTGTATGCACATATGTGTATATGTATATGCATGTGTGTATGCATATGCATGTGTGTATGTGTGTATGCACATATGTGTGTATGTATATGCATGTGTGTATGTATATGCATGTGTGTATGTATATGCATGTGTGTATGTATATGCATGTGTGTATGTATATGCATATGTGTGTGTATGTATGTATGCATATGCATATGTGTATGTACATATGTGTGTGTATACATATGTGAGTGTGTATGTATATGTATATGTCTTTCTCTTTCTCTTTCTCTTTCTCTCTCTCTCTCTCTCTCTCTTTATGTTTCTCTAGATCTCTCTCCTTCTTTCATCTCTCTCTCTCTCTATGTCAATGGAAAACAAAACAATCACTTACATCGATGTAATTGTTTGGATCGTTATCATGAAAGTCCACTTTAATGTTGTCCTTTGTCAAATTCCAAAGACCTGACACCAAAATCTCTTGCAAAACTAAAGAGAAGGGAAATTAGAAAAGGGAAAACATAAAGAAAGAGAAAAGAGACATTCCAGGTCCAATCACTTGGACTAAGCTCATGATAGATTTGGCTCGAGGATTACGCATTCAAGAACATCACCTAGTCACAGATGCTGTCGAGAGCACTCCCACCAACAAGGGTCTGTTAGGGACAAGAGACGGGAGAGAGGGGGGTGTTGGCAGTAGTCAAGGAGGTCAAGGCCTTACGAGACAGGGAAGTCAACGAAGGGACTCAGAGAAGAGAGAAGGATTTAGCAGAAAAAGCAGTCAACATAGATATGACAAGTAGGGCATATACTTTCTCATGAAGAATATTTCTGAAATAGTGATTTTAGTCACTTCACACCATTGCAAATACCATTTTCCATTATCGCTACTCCATTTTTGTGAAAGCCGAGGAGTCCTTGAGCTTGAGGAGTATTAGAAGTAGCCACGTACCAATTTTCATAATTTTTTGACTTCGTTTGAGCCCTCAAATAAGCCCTGGAACCTAATTTTTAACTAGGCCGGACACTAGATCTAGACAGGCCCAAAAGCTAGTAGAAAACTATAAAAAGAGATAGAGAGTTCATTTTTGGGGTTTGCTTGTTAGTGATTTGAGCTTGTGTAAGAGACTTTTTTGAGTAATTCAAAGAACTCCATTGTTCCTCTCTTTGTTCTTGTCTTGTGTGCACACGTGTGTGTATGTGTGTGCATGCTTGTGTGGTTCTCACTCATGCACTTGTGCCATCACTTGCTCATAGTCATCATACTAGTCCTCACGTCTCCACGGATTGACAATTATGAGGTGGATCTCCTCATGTTGGTACTTGCCATTGTGCTAGAGTGACAGATGGCAGTTGATAATCGAGCGTAACACCTGTTTTGGATTGCAAACATTTTGAGATTCTTTTGTCATGTACACTATGCGTGTCTTAATTGGTTTTCAATTATCGAAGCATATTTGCAATTGTTGGCTAATGTGCAGTTGGGGATCTGTGTCGACAATAGTGCTGCATTTATGTTCAAAGAGAGAATATTGTTTAAGCGCTCTCTGAGAATAGTAATCGACATCATATGCAGATGGTGTCGTTAATGAAGAGGAACCATTCTTGGGTCAATAATAAATTTGTGCTATGCTCTTCTGACGTTAAGATCAATTGTTTTATTGTAACTTTTATGATATGTTGCTGCAACTATGGATTTGTTGAGAAGTGAAAATTATGTTGCTGCAACTATGGATTTGTTGAGAAGTGAAAATTATGTTGCTGCAACTATGGATTTGTTGAGAAGTGTGGACCCAGTCCATCAATAAAGAAAATATGTGCTTTGCCATTCAAATTTGGATCTATTGCAACAATGGGATTGTTATATGTGCGAATGCAACGAATGGTTGGCATTTTTTTCTTACATTTATGTATGTTGCTCTACATGTATGTTGCTTTGACCATATAATGTGCTATGGTGCTTCTTCGGTTACATGGAGATAGAAAACTCCACGCTGGCCAGTAAAATGGTTAGCTTGCATCTACTTTGGATGTATTACGCACTTGATGGTATGTGTGCAAGAAAGGATTGTGCACTTCTTGTCCTCCAAGAGTGCCATAGAAATATTACGTTTTTTCAATGATTCATGTTGACTTTCAAGGAAAATCTTCAAGCATGAATGGAGTCTCAACAACGGCCATCCCACTAGAGTGAAGAAAGAATGATTATAATGTAGCAAGACTTGGAGCTTTATTTTGCTTGACACTTGTAATCATGTCATACATGAGGCCTTGTGTATACATATATGAAATGATATACAGGAGCTCCACATGCACTTCATTTATATGCATTTGGGAGGGGAAGCTATGAGTTATGTGGGTTGTATTTGCATAACTTGGATTAAGTTCTAGCACTTTTCTTTGCATCTTACATTGCTCTTAGACTTGGATATGTTATGGGCATTATTTGAACTCCATACCATGGTCTAACCACGCACTTTGGTTTGCAAGCCTTGTTCATAAGGGTAGAGCATGATTATGTGTGCACATCTATTTCTGGTTTGACAGGTTGCTACTAGCTTTGGCTATGTTCGTGGAGTTGGATCTTTATCCCAAGGGAGGTGCTATCACTTTAGCACTATGGAGATCTACATGGAGATTTTCTATGAATTGAGTTCTTATTTTTGGAAACTTTGTTTTAATTTTAATGTGTGATGGAACCAGTGTCCTCAAGCACAAGAGATGTCGAGGCTCATGGATTGAAGCACTTTCGGAGAAGGCTTAGAGAAGTAATATGCCTCAACCTTTCTTTCTTATATGACATGTTTTATAAAGGTACCCAACCTATAATTGGTTTCGATATACTTTTCATTTTGATGAGGGGGTAGTACTTATCAAGGGATTGTGGTAGTTCAAGTCCACCATGCATGCTAGCGTTAGGGGCACATTTTCCATGTAAATGATGAGCCTAAGGTTATATTGAAGGGTGACTTGAGAGTGAGTGTGAAGAGCCTTAAGGCCACTCATAATGTATAAATATGGCTTTCTTTTAATGGAATAATCATCTTCATTTGCGTTGCCAAGAATGGCCTTTAACATTTCTCTTTAGAGTAGTTTTAGGAGCTAGTTCTTGTTTTTTTGATGTTCTTAGAATTCGTGCCGTAAGAACAAGTGTTCTTTTTGTGTTCTCATTCTGTTTGTAGATATGGTGATGGCTGCATACATCTCTCTCTCCCTCTCTCTCCCTCCATCTCTCTCTCTCTTTCTTTCTCTCTCTCTCTCTCGCTCTCTCTTGTAGGATGTGCAAGCCTGCCTCCTAACAATATTGAAGAAGAAGTGGATTTATATGATGAGTTCATCACTCATGCTCACCATCATGATTTACTTGATATAAAAAATAAGCTAGAATCTATTTTGGCAAGCATGACATTGGCCTTTAAACAATTAAAGACCCAATTCATCGCTCTAGAGACTACTATTGCTTCTTTAACGACCAAACAAGAGCTTGAGCATGAAGTTTCTCACAAAACTTATGTTATGGTTAGAAAAGAAGAACCTATACCCACTATGACTCTTACCACTCCAAAGGATAAGCATCCTAGCGATACACCCTTTCTTAAAGGCTTCAGCCACCTATGTTTATGGGGGATGATAGAGACCAAAACAAGATGCAGTGTACACTTTCCTACAAAAGTGTACTGATTTGCATCAGTTAGAACATACCTTACTTGAGTATCAAGTGCTCAAAGCGAGCCTTTCACTTGAAACACATGCATACAAGTGGTGGATGGGTCTTAAAGAAGCCAAAGCTATTCCAATGGATTGTACTCAATTTGAAGCTCTTTTAATGAAAGATTTTTTTACCTGAGAATGAGGGAGATCATAGTTGGGATGAGTGCGATAAAATGATGCAAAGAGATATAACTTTATTTGTTTATCTCTCCCATTATTGAGTGATTGTGCTTAAATTAAAGGGTCTATATGATTTTCAAAAAACAAGAGGGTTTGTAAGAGGGCTTGACAAAGCCATTAAAGTTGAGGTTTGACAAAATGCTCCTAAAACATTAAAAGAAGCTATTAAGTATGCTAAGTTGTATAAAGACAACAATTTTATAGCAATGGATATAGATCAAACACTAATACCTACATGGGTGACTAAATTTAAGCAAAGGGTAGTCCCAACTAAAAAGAAATTCATAATAAGAAAACGAAGAGGGCCTAGACTTACTATAGATCATTCTGAGAAGGAAAAAAAGAAAAACTTATGTTTTAAGTGTTTATCTCCTGACCACTCTCAATGGAATTTCCTAGTTCGTAAGGGGGAAGATAAAAATCAAGGATAAGGGAACACTACAATCTTAGACAAAGGCAAAAAAGCACTCCATCTCGTGCAAACACTTTGGCTATAGCTACAAGGAAGTGGAAGTTACACACAAGGATATGGAACATACTTGTTTATTCACTCAATCATTGTGTTCATAGAAGTTTTGGCCACATGATTTAGTTAAAATTCATGTTCATGTATACGGGACTACAATGCAAATCATGATTGATGATTCTACTACTCATAACTTTATTAATTATGCTCCAGTCGAAAGGCTTAAAATTCCCCAACAACTCAGTGCACATAAATACATAGTATCTATGATGCAAGGTGAAATAAAAGAATATGGGATAATATGGTGTCCAATTTGGAAATCAAGATACAAGGATTTACCGATCACGTAGATTTCCAAATCATGAACATGGAAAGAACAGACATAGTATTGGGTAGAGAATGGCTTTAGGGATTAGGGGATACACTTAAACAAAGTTATCAGAACAATACTATTGGATTTGTTAAAGATGAAAATACTTTTTGTATTCAAGGTGAAAGAAATGTACCCAATACACCTCTTATTTTATGCATGCAATTAGATACTCTTTTTTATTCACGTGATGTATAGGATGTTTATGAATTATTTGCTTTAGATGTTCATCAATCTATTGATGATTATGAGATTTCGGATATATCTATTTTTTATCATAATGTAACTAAGGACAAGACATTCTATTACTCTTTTTTGCAAGAAAGTGTGGTTAAAGGTTTTAAGAAAATAATGTCTGAATATAAAGATGTATTTCCACCTTCTCGGTGAGACATTGACCATGCCATTGACTTGATTGTTGACACTAAATTTATTTGTAAGACTCCTTACAAACTTAGTTTAGCAAAGCATCAGGAAGTAGAAAGTCAAATTCAGGATTATTTAGCTAAAGGATTTATTATACCTAGTAATTCTCCATGGGCATTGCCAACGCTCCTAATGAAGAAAAAAGATAGATCTATGAGACTTTGTACATATTATAGGGCATTCAACAAGATAACTATTAAGAATAGATTTTCGATGCCTAGATTGGATGACCTATTTGACTAGTTACACCAAGCTCAATATTTTATTAAGCTTGATTTAAGATTTGGATCTATTCGTACTCCACTTCTCTTCTTGAATTTCTCTCGAGAATTCATGGGAGTATTTGTTGATTGAAGGAGGAATTCTACACTCCATTGAGTTAGGGACATAAGACTACTAAAAATAACTCTTCTTCATCATATCTATAAAACAAGGCATGATTGACTGTGTTCACATATCTTAGCACTCGTTTGGCTGAATTTAAATGTTCACTTGTTCGAGCTTGCATAAATTGAGAAAGAACTCCAACAGCATAACACAAATCTAGTTTTGTGATCATAGTATAGATCAATGAACCTATAATACTCCTGCATGTAGTTACATCATGTAACTTCTCTCCATCATTTGAGCATAGCTTCACATTTGTGTCCATGGGTTGAGTGAGTGGTTTGCATTCACTCATTCCAAATCTAAAAAGAACATCCAACAGGTACTTTCTTTGCATCAAGTAAATGCCATCTTTCCCATAGACTATCTCAATGCCTAAAAAGTATTTCAACTCACCAAGATCTGAAATTTTAAACTCCTTACCGAGTTTTCTTTTTATCTCTTGTATTCCTGCAACATTACTTCGGGTTATGATGAGATCATCAACGTATATGCAAATATATACCTGCTTGCCTTCTTCTTCCTTCATGTAAAGAGAGGGATCTGCACTACTTGAACTATATCCACACCTTGTGAGGTACTTGACCAATCTTTGATTCCAAGCACGTGGTGCTTGCTTTAGCCCATACAAAGCTTTCTTCAATCTACAAACAAAAGTTGGATGCTTGTTATCTTCAAATCCCATCGGTTGACTCATGTATACCTCTTCTTGAAGTTCGCCATTGAGAAAAGCATTTTTTATGTCAAGTTGATACAATGGCCATCTCCTTGTTGCACTCACTCCAATCAAGGTTCTAATTGTTCTCATCTTTGCAACGGGCCTGAAAGTCTCTTCATAGTCGATGCCGTGATTTTGCTTGAATCCTTTTGCTACTAGTCTAGCTTTATGCCTAGCTAGAGAACCATCAACATTTCTCTTTATTTTAAACACCCATTTATTTGGAACAATCTTCATACCTTCAGCCTTTGGAACTAGCTCCCATGTGTGATTGTCCTTGAGAGCTTTTATCTCTTCTTACATAGCTTGATGCCATTCTTTTTGTGTACATGCTTCCTCATATGCATCTGGTTCTTTGTCTTTGACCACCTGTGTCATATATGCAAAATGCTTTGCAATAAAACTATCATAGCTCAGCCTTTCAATTGGATACCTTGCTCTTGAAGACCTCCTTTCATTTCTTTTTGAATATTGCTTCTTCAACCGGTTCAACTTTACCTTTGGTGTAATCACCTCTTCATACTCTTCTTCACTTGCATTTGAATCACTATTTTGGGTAGCACTTTCAGCTTCAAATCTTTCATAACCTGATGTTGGTGATGAGGAATGACTCTTTAGTCTCCCTTTCTAGGTTGAGCTTTCTCCAAGTGATGTAGAAGCTTTTGGACCTGACATTTGAGTGCTTATTTACTGAAATTCTTCTTGGACAGCACCTCCATCATCTTTGCAATCTTCTTCAAGAACCTTCTCTTTCCCTTTGTCTCCAAACCATGGTCTTAGCTCATCAAATACCACATCTCATGAGACTCGTAGCTCCTTTGTCACCGGATTGTGGCACCTGTATCCCTTTTGCTCTGATGAATATCCAATGAAAATACATTTTTCTGACTTTGCCTCCATCTTTGTCCTTACTTCTTGAGGGATGTGAACATAACACACACATCCAAAAACTTTGAGATGTGTAAGGTCAGGTTTCTTACCGGAATAAACCTCCTCGAGAGTTAAATTATGCACTTCGGCCGTTGTGCACTTGTTCATCAAACAAACAGCCGTACTAGTTGCTTCAACCCAATAGTTTAGTGGCATCTTCATCTCATTGAGCATGCATCTTGCAACTTCTGTGATATGTCGATTTTTTCTTTCAGCTATTCCATTTTATTGAGGTGTGTACCTACATGTAAATTGTCTCTTGATGCCATTTTCATAAAGAAAATATGAAAATTCTTTAGAGAAATATTCTCCTCCTCCATCCAACCTCAAGGTCTTTATGTAGCATCCTATTTCCTTTTCTACTTGTGCTTTAAATCTCTTGAACATGGACAACACATCTGATTTTTGTTTTATGCAAAACATCCATACTTTTCTTGAATGATCATCAATAAAAATGACAAAATATCTATTACCATCCACCGATGGTTGTTGTGATGGTCCCCATACATCCGTGTGTATCAAGTCGAGGACATTCCTTGCCACATAGTTGCTCTTCTTGAATGGTTGTTGAGTTTGCTTTCTTAGTTGGCATGCTTCACAAAACTCATGTAGTCCAACATCATTGAAGCTTGGAAGACCTCTTACCACTTCATGGTTGCTCATGTCCTTGAGCTTGGGAATGTTGATATGTCCAAACCTTTTATGCCACAAATCGATTTTCAGCAATCCTCTTGTTTCCAAACTGAATATACATCACCTTTCCATGTGGTTGATGAATGTCCAAAGTGAACATCCTACCTACTTTCCTTCCTTGAGCAATGACCTTGAATCATTCTTTTGGATTCTTTATAAAGCAACCTTTTTCATTGAAGATAATATGATATCCTTTCTCTACCATTTGTCCTGTTGAAATCAAATTCTTTGCAATAGTAAGATCATGAAGAACATCAGCCAATACCTTCTTGTCTCCAAGATTGATATCTCCAACATGCTCAATTGCGTGTTGAGTTTCATCACCCATCTCCACACATCCTTTTCCACTTGGAGCTTGTAGCTTTGTGAATAAATCTCCTTGGCATGTCATATGGTTGCTGCAACCTGAATCTATGAACCATTTTTATCATCACTTCTCGGGTTGTTGTACTCATGCTTCATGCCAAGCATGGTTTGCTTGTCTCCTTCGCTTGATGTACTCACATAGTTATTTTGGCTCCTTTGGTTGCCTGTATTCAGCCTTCCATTCTTTTGCCAACAATCATTTGCATAATGTCCTAGTTTACCACAATGATAACATGTTATACCTTTATGAGGATTGTATGAACCTCGACCTCTTCCTCTATTTCTTCCTCAACCTCTTTCCATGTGTGTTGTCATTTGAGTTGTCCTTGTTGTCATCCGAGTTGTGTTGGATGGAATTTGTGTTGTTGTAGCTTCTTCCTCTTCCTCTCGAGCCTCCTCTTGAGTTCCTTCCTCTACCTCGTCCTGCATATAACATTTGTCTATGGCTATCCTTACCTTTGTTGCCCTCTCCTTCTTGAGCAACCTCTTCAACCACAAGATTTGGTATAATCTCGTCGAATGTTGGTAGAGGGTCTCTATAAAGAATGTTTGTGATGAGGGGCTTCCACTTTTCTTCACTCCTCAAGCCATTGAGGGTTGTTTGGATGATGTCTTCCTCTTCTATCTTGCATCCAATTGATGGTAGCTGATCCCAAAGCTCCTTGATCCACAATGTATACTCACTAATGCTTTGGTTTGAGCTTTGCTTCATGTTGTTGAGCTCGTTCTTGAGTTGCATCTTCCGAGACCTTGTTGAGGTAGCATACACCTTCTGTAATGCTTCCCAAACCTCCTTGGTTGTTTCTAAGCTTTGCACATGACCAATCATAGTGTTAGAAATAACTTGTGAAATGAGGAACATCACCCTTCGATTCCTCTCTTCCCAATTAGCAAATTGTCTCCTTTGTGCCGGAGTAATGTTGGGATCTTGAAGGTCCACCGGTTGTGGATCATCTCCAGTAACTAGAGTCCATAAACCTTTACGTTTAAGGTAATTCGTCATTCTATACCTCTAAGGCTGAAAATTATCTTTGTCTAACTTCTCGACTTGTCCTAAATTAGCCATTGAAAACTTCCAAGATTGAAGTTTACCTCAAATATGTTGTGGCACTCTTCCTTAACTTTACAAAGCTCTCCTTTGCTTCACTTCAGTTCCAATGCTTTGCCTCTTCAAACTCCAATGCTCTGATACCAATTGTTGGAGAATTCCTCTCCTATTCGCAGCGGAAAGTGTAGAAGACCTTCTCATGATCAAGACTTTTGCCAACAACTAAACCTTCAAATGAAAACTCGTACCAACTGAAAAATTCAATGAACTTGAAACTTTGGTCACTCAAACTAGAAACTTATAGCTTTCAAATGAGCTATGAAACACTCAATTTGGAGTAGTTTTGGGCTGGCAATTATTTGCCTCAAAACAGGCTATCTGTCCACTTAGTTAAGTTGAAAACTGGACTTCACTAAAACCTGAATAACTCACAGAACATAAAGAATTTGATAAAACTATTTTAGTTAATGGAAATACTCAAGATAAGCTTTCAAACAAATGTTTAAAGCCTAAAATTGAATACATATATTGAGAGATATGACTCTCACAACTAGACTACCCAAAAATTTGTATGCGACTGGACATAGTCTATGGGAGTGAAGACAACGAAATGATTCAAACCAAATGAGCTAGATACAAAGGGACTTCCATGCCTTCTTCCTCTGTTCTTGAGTGTCCCCCCTTGCTTCTTTTGTAGCCAAATGACCATGAGCTCTCATGATGAGTTTGAGAAGTCTTCTCCATAACTTCTCCACTACTTTGGACAGCCACTCCTCTTACAGTCCAGTTTTTGGATTTGATTCTCTTTTGATTGATTCTCTTTTACCCTCCACTATTTGCTGAAGTAAATGCTTCCATTTTTCATTTTTTTATTTTCCTTCTACTCGAAGAAAATCCTTTTTGCAAAAATATATACGAAGTTACTTCTTTATTTTTAACATTTCTCTGTCTCTTTCATATCTCTCTCTCTCTTGCTCTCTCTCTCTCTCCCTCTCTCCTCTCTCGCTCTCTCTCTTTCATCTATCTCTCTCTCTCTTTCATCTCTCTCTCCATCAATAGAGAATAAAACAATCACTTACATGAATGTCCCTCTTTTGGATCACTATCGTCAAAGCCTAATGAACATCGTCTCGTTCAATTCCAAAGAATCGACGCCGAAAAACTCGCGCATAACCAAAGAGAAGAGAAATTATAAAACAAAAAGCATAGAGAAATATAAAGAGAGAGTGTGTGTAGAGAGAGAGAGATTTGTATGTGTGTGTGTGTACAAGACAATGCAGGTCACAATTCAGTTTGCATGCATAAGTTCGACAAAAGTAGTGGTCAGTTCAAATGATGTGCAAAATGTCAAATTTTTGCTCTCGGGTCCGTATATGTTGAAAACACGACACCGGTATAAGCGTCGGTAATTTGCTAAAAGTATCAATGCTTATACCGACGCATATACCAACGCTTATATCGACGACGGCAAGGGATACCAACGATCCGTTTTAAACGTTCATATCGGCGAACAAATGACCGTTGGTATGCGTAACGAGATATTTAGAGATATTTTCAATGACCATACCGATGCCGGGGGATGACCGTCAATATGAACAACATCCGTATGCCCCTCATATGTTGTAGTGTGTCTTGGTTTCTTTTAGCCTACTATCTAACTCTACCAACTTTTTGGACCACTTTCTCTTTATTCACTCTCTAGATTCCTTCCATGACTTAGTCTTTCTTTTATTAGACTCTCCACTGTCACTAACTCTACATCTTTATCGTGGTTTCCTTATTGGTCTTGCTATAACACAAGTGCTCTAGTGACTGCCTGGATGTGGATTAAACTGGGTAGAGTTCCATTCGAGTTTCACACTATGCCTATCACATTGATCAATGCAATTTTTGAGGCATTAGCAAGATCCTTATGACACTCATGTATGATGTGCTCCTTACCACTTTTTGAGAAAAATCTTTGAATGATGAGATAGCATGGTTGGCCTGTTGATGGGAGTGTGGGCATACATGTATGAAGTGATCTCCGTTGCATCTACAACACGGTTCCCTAGGGGCTTCTGTCTCATCTGTCTCATCTAGGGTCTAGGGTTAGGATTTGTGTACATGAAATTGGCACAATCAGGTTGCAAACTATATTCTGCATTGGGGTCTCGTATTGTTAAGTCTTTGCGTGTTTTACTGGATCAATGTAGGAGGTAAGGATATTCTCTCCATGAGATGAGTCAAAATTATTTGCATTGGGGTCATTCTCCATAATGAAGAGAGAAACTAGCACTAAAGCCCTATTTGGATTCTCCTCTACCATTGCATAATTGACTAATATTACATTACTAGGGGTTAGCAATTGTTGACCTAACACTGGCTAAGGCCTAGGTTGTGCTTGGTATTGTGGTTGATAATTCTATTGTGAACTGTAGTAGGGTTGTTGTTGATAGTGATTTTGATACCTATATGGTTATTGATATGGTTGCTGATAATTTTGTTTGACTGCTTGCTTATTGTGAGGACAATCTTGTGTCATATGGTTCGTGTATTTCTTCTTTATCGTACAGTAGTAAGAGCTTGGATCTATGGCATTCCGGTTTTGCATAGGGAAAACATTAGCCATGTGATCGCCACTGCAAGTATAGCAAAGTTTTGATGGCAATGAATTTTTGATGTTGCCTATTTTGGAAGTTTCCTCCCACTGACTCACCTCTTAGGGTTTTTAGTGACTTTGGCCGGTTTCATATCTAGTGTTTGACATAGTTAAAAGTTTTTCTAGGCCGATTTCGAAGCATCTAACAAGCTCTAAAAATTATGAAATTTGGTGGATAAAATCTACCTAAGCTTAAGATAAAAAACTCCTCGACTTGCACAAAACAAAGTAGTAATCTACAAAATTGATGATGTATGGTATAAGAATAGTGACAAAAATTAGTATTGAATACTTAATGACATTTTTAAGCTCCAATGGCTTGACATCTTTGAAAAAATTGTGGTTCAACATCTAGTATCCTTGCACATACCTCTCTTCCCACGTGCCCTCTTCGTCTGTGCCTTCTTACTCGTCTATTTGGCACTGTGGCCTTGCACACTGCCAACATCCTATTAGCAAACACATTGAGTATACTTCTATTAAATTAACGAAGCACAATGAGAGTCAATATTAATTCATTTTACATTGCTTATTAATTAGAGAATTCAATTGAGAATGTTGACATAAAAAAAATATTGTGAATGCATTAAAGAAGAATCTACCATATGGTAGCTTCAAACATTGTTATCACTTGTTTTCTTGATTTTCCGAGTTTCTTCTACATTGTCTAGCATGGCAAGCAAGTGGTTGGTACATGTTACATGCTCACACTCATGTTTTCTTTGTTATTCTTAGTAATCTCCCCAAATCCACATGAATCATACTTGATCATTCTTTTAATGACATTTTTAGGTGGAATTGAAACAAAAGTCACTCTTCCACCATTCACATGTTCACATAGATGGAGGAAAGATGACACATTTTTAAGCGGGCAAAAAAATTTTAGAAAACAAAGTTGGCAACACAAAAGCTGTGAACCTTACCTTATAAAGTTTTTAGTTCATGTGGGACTCCTATAAGAGAGTGTTCTAGCACATATGTTAATATGGGAGACGAGTCTTTTGACCGTTAGGAAGGGGAAGAGAAAACATGCCTTCTCCTCCCTCCAATTTAAACTTTCCTTTCACTTTTGCTCTCATTTTCATAACAGGAGGGAGATGGGTATATGATAGTACACATGAGATGCAGGTGTACATGTAAATTTTTCTTATTGATATATCTAATGTCACCAGAGACATACATATATGATATGCATTAATTCTCATAGAGGTAGGACATGCAAGAATTTCATTGCGTTTGTTGGGTCAATCCGGCCAATTTATTCCATCTAATTGTAATGCTTGTTGGGTCAATCCGGCCAATTTATTCCATCTAATTGTAATGCTTTTGGGTCATTCAAACCTAATGCCTTGGGGAAACTCTTTCCTAGTGTTGAGTTGGCAATCTAACTCATGCTTTTTGGGATAGAGAGGGTATCATGGGTATTACGCTTTTCACATGTATAATTATTTTTTCAATATATTCAAGCAAAGAGAGATTAGACTTTGGCCGAACTTCCTTAAAAAAAAAAGAATTTCATTATAATTTTGATGGTTTTTGCTTTTTTAAAATAATCGAAATCAAATGACTCAACGTACTAGTTAGCGCCCACTAACATAATGTTCTGATGACCCAAAATCCATCAATGTATTATTTTCTTAATTTTGCTACACTTCAATGTGGACTTAAGACAACCATGGCTTTCAGACATCAGTACCACTCATTATTGTTCATAAAACATTGAACATAATCCAAATGGAAATTTATATGATAATTTTGGTTAACTTTTGATGACGTTTTATCTATAATCGATGTTGTCATGAAGCTCATAACCCAAAATGAAATGACGTGGACATAACTATAAATTGCATTTTAAAATCATTATATTATATTCCTCATATACAATAACAAACTAAATTATATAGATATTATAAAAAACAGTTGATATGTTTATTTTAAAAAAATCTCCAAAGTCATACATTTTTTAAAAATAAAACATACGTATGTATGTGTGTATGTATGTACACGTATGTATGTGTGTATGTATGTACACCTACATGTATGAAGATCTTACTCACCTTCACTTACAAATTTTTCACCTTCACTTACAAATTTTTCACTTCACATAGAATGATGGCTCTCTTAAAAAAGTAAATTCAATTTGTAAGTTCATTGATTCAAGAAATTGAACGACCAATGAGAGTAGATTATCAATCTGACACACTTTTGTTTCGAGGGGTGTAGACCGTCTCAAAAGATGGTGGATCCAATACATTCAAGTTTTTCCAACATCGAATGATTTTTTTTCCATAGGGCAACAGAAAGTATACCGCCACTCTCTGTGAACCCACTCTAAGAAGCTCTTGCTCATATGGATATTGGAGGGTGACTAAAGATCAATCTCGCTATGTCTTCCTCTCTCACATCTCATATTAACTAACACAATATTAGTTTTAATTTTAATGTTCTTGTTGTTTCTTATCCAATACAGGTATAAAATAACTATGGTATCTAAATCTGATGACCCAAAGTTTATTTCTTTGGTCACTCGATCATTCAATCTTCATATGTATTCAAATTCAATGACCCAAAGTTCATCTCCGACCATTCAAAATTCTAATTGTTGATCACTCAATATCCAACTCTTGAAAAGTGTGTTCTTAGTACATTTTTTGAGTGACCCAAAAAGTGATCTCCTACCAGAGAAATAAACCGATGTGCTATCCCTTTCAATATTGTTCAAGTAAAAAATGTGGAGTGTAGCTTACTAGAGGGACCCTCCTCACGCTTGTAAGCATATCCGATTTTGTGTAGGCTGTTTAGATTGCGTCTCGCATGTTATTGATAATGGGAATGTAGAATATGCACAGGTATGCAGGGCTTTGAGCAAGAAGATGTTTAATCTATAGAGGTGGGAACCCACTCTCCAAAATGAAGAAAGAGCGTACAGAGCAATTGAATCGTTGGAGCATTCAAAAACTATTCAAGGCAAGTTCGCCTTTCTCGATAGTCGAGAGCTCTGCAGTACCCTCTTCTTTCACCATTCGAACTGCATCGACTGATTGAGAACTTGAGACAGGGTGGAGCGGCCTTCTCTCTGATGAATGGTCGGAGAGGCAGATTAGGAAGAAAGAGCAGAGGATGCCAACCCATAAATCACCAGTGCTCGCAATGACCACGGTTTAGCAGAGGTTCCTGACCATGGATTACGAGAACCTTTCCCGCACAAACTCAGTAGATATGGACTCGTTTATTTCTTCTCCGAAGTGCATTACTGCTGATGCTACCTCTCCTCTCGCTATTCACGTATACACCGAGCTTGCAAAACTCCATAAGCACACCTTGATTCCATACCTGCCACGCATTATGGATTCTGTGCTTGCTTCTATCTCATCCTCTCTGCAACTTCATCCTGCCTGCGTACAAGTTGTCGCTGCACTCGCTACGTATACGATCGACTCATCTCGAGACCCAGCATCTAACGAGGAGACCTTTCGTAGCCTTTGCCAGCCCCTTCTATCCGCCCTCTCGAGCTGCCATCCGCTACATCTTTCTGAGGGTGCAGCCTCCTGCTTGAAAGGCCTTGTCGAATCAGACAGATGGAGATGCGCGCCGCTTGATCTTCAGGAGGCGGTTTGTGCAAAGGGTA
>CM035443.1:118829195-118956695 GCA_020310875.1 Ceratopteris richardii | reverse complement strand
TTCAAATGCTGTGGTTTCGGTAAAAGAGAAGATGGGAACTCCATCTGTGTATTTGGAAAGATCACGCTTTGATGGGATCAAAGTGAAACCAACTTATAATGAGGTGCAGAATTGTTACTTGGACAAGGTGAACTGGACATTACAAGTGAAAGACACAGAAGCTGCTATTTTAAAAAAAGAGAAGATAGGGACTCTAGCATCTGTGTATTTGGAAAAGTTACATTTAGAAGACATTAAAGCGAAGCAACCTCACTCTCAGGTGCAAAATTGCCATTTGGATGTGGATGAGAACCATTCAAGTAGTATGGGCTTGCATTATGATGCACAGAACCAAAACAGTGTATCAAATCTTAAGCCTGAGGTCATTACAGTATGCAAACAGAAAACCCATACCTCATCTTTCTGGCAGAGAGTGTGCTATATTTCTTTACTGGTAATTTTTATTGGGCTCATTTTAGCAGGGCTTGAAACATACAAGTCAAGTCTTGAGGCATCAAATATGCTTGTGCCTACCTGATGATATAAATCTAGAGGCCTTGTTATGTTAACCATCTCATACGATCTCGACATGAGGTGTGAATTGTTAAGGCCTTCATTCTTTTTCATGTTGTACTCCTTGCTTTGAGGCAGCTCTCTTGCTCACTTTGGGGCACCTCATTGCATCTCACTTTGGGGCACCTCACTGCATCTCACTTTGGGGCACCTCACTGCATCTCACTATTAGGGGATTGGTACAGGGATTACTAGAGTCTATGATGACCAGCAGTTCAATCTTCATGCTAGCTTTTGTGTGATATTTGTAATTTTGTCTGGATGCCAATGACAACCATGGTCTATCTTAGATGTGATCTCATTCTGGCATTGTTGCTGAATAGTTTCAGAGATATTACTGAATTTCAGTCAATATTAATAGAAATGTCCTGCTATTACCCTATGAGTTTCACTTATTATTACTATATGAATATTGTTTTCATGTGCAACTCAGCTTCCAGCAAGATGTCCAACGACATGCAAATGTGAGGAAGAAACTCAGTACAACTAGACATCAGATGACGCCATGAAATTGTAGGTAGAGAATTTAGCATCTTTGTGTTTGTCGAATGCGTAAGGCTGCGCACTGAAGGACAGGAGCACTGCAGCACTACTTCTCATATGGCTTTTTGTGTTAGTTCAGCTCAATCTCTGCTACCTATTGTAGATTTATTGCTAAGGTTTTGTAACAGGCACGTAGATGTGAAGGAATTTGAGTGGGATGACTCCATATTTTATGCGGCAAGATCATGAATGTTGGCCAATCTCTGGTATCTATGATTGACAATCTTGTTGCTAGCCTGTCTCATTGCAATTTAGAGCTTGCATGATCATCCACTAATCAGTTAGAAGCTGAAGTTTTGTGAATGAATCTCATAATTATATTGGGTCAAACTTGCACATCTTTACATCATATCTACAGCGGTTACTTTTGGTATGACCGAATCCACCAGTCTATCACTCCATAAGGATGGGGAAAATTATCTAGCAAGTTGTGTGGCTTGGAACTCAAACTTTATCATGCCTTAAGTGATTGTTAAGCTACTTGTTTACAGTCATTGTGATGGGCTAGCATATTCAGCTTTAATCAATTTCCAGCTTCCCTGGCTTGCTGTTTGGGAGTTTAACATAAGGTGTTAGATTAGGTGCGCCCATGAGTTGGAACTTGGATAAATATCAAAGTTCAAATGCATTTGTAACCCCTTCCCTCTTGGCCCTTGCACTCTCAAATGCAACCACTTGTAGCTCCTTGCTACATCCCAAAGTAATTAGAAGATCCACATGGCCTTATTCTTACTTAGTTGTATGCTATGTAACTTTCCTTGTATATTCTCAATGGAAGCATGTTTTTGTCTCCGAACATATGATGGGTTCCACATTTTTCGTTGTTACTCTTTGTTTGCAAAATTACCTCGCCGTCATTGGTTACATCCCTCTTTGCGAGAAATTAAGTGAAGTGGTTAAGTTTGGGCCAAAAAAATTGGAGTCAAGGTTGGTTCTGAGCAATTCAATGCTACATCTCTTTACTTCCACTGTTTTCTATTTTAGCTTTTTGGAGGTCCTTGCATTTCCTTCTCAACGAAGTCACTGGTTTTATCCTATTCTATGCAATTGCCAGAAACTAAGAGAGTATAATAAGTCAACTGTGGAGGATGACGAATCCGTCATTTGAAGCTCAAAATAGAAGCTTTGAAGTGTGAAAAAGAATAAAAAATCTCTTTGATTAGTCTTACAAGTGTTCCACAAAAAGATTCAGTAGCTCAATCAAACTTTCTCATTAAGCTTGAAGTGAAGTTTTGTGGAATATGTTGTATGATTGTTGTGAGGAGGCTAGCTGAGGATCTTATTGGTGAAAGGATGAACCATAGAATCCATTGGCAAGGGGTTTGATAATTCATCTAATGATTTTCTTTTTGAATTTCATGCCTCCCGAATCGTCAAACATATAAGAGAGGTTATGCATGGTATGAAAGGGAATACATATTTGCCTTTTGAAAGACATGAAGATTTTGGACAAACATCAAATGAACATGTCAAAGATTTAAGGTTGTATGAAGCTTGTGAGAAGTTAATAATAAAATTAGTCATTGTAGAAAACCATATCAAATCCATGGATCCTTCTTTTGATGAAATCAAGAAAAGAATTGAAGAAATAGTGCAACACATGATTTCCACACCATCAGCTATCATTTCTACTCGTGAGCAAATACTTGTCATACCAAAAGAACAAAGGGAAGTCATAATATCTAACATTTTTCAACTAGAATCTTTCACTAAACTTAGAGAGGCTTTTAGTCTTCGAAGGTGTTGAACCATTCAATTTGATAAGTGATAATAAGGAGAGTTGAGGATATGTATAAGAACTTAAATCGACAACATTTGAGTATAGGATCTTGCAGGTTAGTTTAAATTTTGGTCCTAAGTTGAGTTAGAATTTCTAATTGAAGTCTCGTCTTAGTTCAAAGCTTTGTTTTTTGAAGTGTTCTTAGATAATAAGGATAAAAGGATAACAGAGGGGGACATAAGATTGTTTCTTTTTTCCACGTATACATTGCACTATAAAGAATTCATTTTTGAATGCACAAAACTAGTCAAAACACTCTAAAAGTGCGGACATAAGATTGTTTCGTTTTTTTCACGTATACATTGCACTATAAAGAAGTCATTTTTGAATGCACAAAACTAGTCAAAACACTCTAAAAATGCATGAAGATGACAATAACACTCTAAATATCTCAATACTAGAGAAGAGACTTCATGAAGGTTCTTAGAATGAGTGTGCCCTTCCTTGAAATGTGAAAGATTCATGAGAAAACAACAAACGTCAAAAGATAAGTCTCAAAGACAAATGGAGGGTTAAAAAGGAAAACCTATGTTTTTGGGGAAAGGAGAATGTTGCAATAAAAGGAGCACAAGACAGAAAAAGAAAGCAACGACTAATCCAGCATAAAGAGATGATTACCCTCTGCCCCAAGCCTCCCAAGGGCACGCATTAGACAAAAAGATATATACAAGGGAAGAAGCAAGATTCAGAACTAATAAGAAGGCCAAGAACAACGAAGCAAGTCCCAGTGGTTGAAGATCAGAAGTACAAAGGGGAGCTTTTGGAAAACCAGACGGTGATGAAAAAATCCCTTTCTTAAAAATTTGCAGACCGGTCTTCTCAACATCTATATCATCATCTTCAACTATTGGTGGCGTGTTAGGCGAACCCGACTGAAGTGTGTCAGGGATGACAAAGAGTAAGAGGCGGAGAATGTTGCATTGACTCAGAAGGATAAAGAGGAAAAAAGAAAGGACTTAAGAAAAGAAGAGAAGAAGATCAAGAAGGCACAAATATTTTTCAAAAATTTCCCTTTCTTTTTTACACAAAGTCAATGGATGTATTGAAGCCTTGTAAATGCACTAGAAGAGTCCTCTAATTGCATTTCTCCCAAAAGTTATGTCATATTTTTGAAAAAACTTAGTTTTTTAGAATTTTTCCCAAGTACTCGTCTACTCGTGTGAAATGACCAAAATAAGGACACACGTATATAAGTCACTTAGCGACTCTTTTGTAAGGACTTGTTTCCATTTTAAAGAGTGAAATAACTTGAACAAAAAAGTCTCATAACTCTCCCTTCTTGCATCCCTATCTCCTTCTTCATGAGCTTGTGTGCATGCTTATGGCATGTATTGTGTGCTTGGATGTGTTGTCTATTCCTTCCTCACAATTTTTCATTGTTTTCATGCGTATACGAAGTGTACCGAGTTGTTAGGCGAAGGTAGGTGATGCTCGACACTTAGTTTTTTAGTTGTAACTTTGCATAGAAAACTTGCAATCCATCCAAAACAAGTTTGATAGATCCGTCTCTTTGAGAGCTTCAAATTGAATCCATTACTGATCACATTCGGAATTTAGATCTAGGAGAAAATGCTGATTTTGTGTCTATTGCTACAACAGGCATTATGGAGCATACTCAAGTGTAGAAGGTGTCGGAACAAGGTGATACCATCCTTGTGTGCACATATTTGTCCTTTATATGCCCAACTTCTAGAGCATATGCTTCTATGCACTTGGTTGAGTCATACTCTCGGTTTGATAATTTGACATGTGTGTGTTAAGCCACCACTTGAGTGCACTTGAAGGATGTGTGAGAATTATTTAGTCTCACTTGTCACGAGTTTGCACATACATACGCACTTATCTTGCTATTCAACTACATAACATGTTGTTCAAATCTCTATGTATTGATGTCCTCTTACATGCGGTTCTAATTGGAATTCTTACTGCTCAATGCTCAGATAAGAGTTTCTTTGATGCTCCAAATAATGCTATTGTGTGATGCAAACTGGGTCAAGCCATTAGGTGGCCAACGGTATGCGTGATGTCTTGCTAAATGATCCTGTTTAGGGCTTGCTAGGTGATGCTAAGAAGCCTTGCTATCTGATTGCTATGTAGTGCACGCTACATGATGTATGGCAACACTTTTTACCAAATCTTTGGGTTAGGAGGAGGCGATACAAAAAGATGAGAGAGAAGAAGAGTTTGGTAAGTGAAATGGAAAGCAAAGGATGCATGAATTCCAATTACTCCATAGGTGCCTTGGTAGTTGACTATTTCCTTCTATCATGCCTTACAAGAAGATGTCTAACATTAGCAATCCTTGAGCCTAAATCTATTCAATGCCATGGAATGACTCCAGCTATCAAAAGCTCATATTTTTAGCAGTTTTTCGACGTCTTAAAGCTTTGCTTCTAAAAAGTGATACTCCAACTTTAGAGAAAAAATGTGGTGCAACGTGCTAGGTGATAGCTTTGGTCCTCTACTAATATGATGGTTGCACTTCACTCTGTTTGGAGTTGAATTTGATGGATTAATCTTGGCCACACTTTTTGAGGAAATATTCCTTTGGCAATGCTATATGATGGCTCATTAGGTGCACATTTGTTAGTCGATGGCTAACATATTTAGGCAACTATTTGTAAGTACCTACTAAGTGATGTGTATTGTTTTCTGTTCGATCTCCTTAGGAGATGCTTCTCAATAATCCACGGAGATATCCAATACTTGATTTATTCTTGTCACAACCTTTATGTCTACATTGATTGATCCTATAGCATGCAATGTGATGCTCGATACTGGATGAACATCCATTGCCAGCTACTTCAATCCTCAAACATATAGTTGTGCTTAGTCAATGCTTCTATGATGTTTGATATAAAATGTTTGTTGCTATTCTCTACCCGGAAGCTAGGAGTAGTTGTGACTATTGATGATAGTCAATGCTCCAATGTAGTGAAACTTACTTGTTATCCTCATGCTTGAATCTATTTGATGTGAAAACTCCACTAAAAGATGCTACCCATTTTATGGCCTCCCTTGTTATAAGCAATGTACAACCATCAGTTGCTAGTCGATGCATCTAATCCATGATGCTCTCAAGGCTCCTGGCACCACTACTCAATGAGTGGAATGAATGTGTGTTACCCTAATCCTCTATCTTAACACCCCTTGATGTTTTCCTCTAGTTTAAAGGATTCATCGACTCACTTACTCATCAATGTTCCCAAGTATGTGGGGAACGTTAGATCCTTTGACTAGATATAGGTCTTTTTGTTGATGATCAATGCTTCTGAGGAGCTTCCTACTCGTTGCACCTATTTCTCCTTAGGATTTTGTGATGTTCAATTCTTCGAGGGAGTTGCAACCCACTTCTTTAGCCTCTTTTTGATATTATTTGCTATTTGACACTCGCTTAGTGATTGAACAATCAACACACTCAATAGTGTGAATTTTCCAATAAGCTCAATAATCACTTATTGGAATTGAAAGTCTTTCCATCACTCCAAGGTTAAACTACATGACTTGGATGGATGGAAACACACTTTGATGCTTGTCTCTTCTAGAGATTAAAGAGTTGTGAGCCTCCTTAGAAAGTTTTTACTTAGATATTTTGTGAATTTTGCTATGGGCTCAGAAGAGGTCCTCACATGTGCACATTCAAAGTTTCAAATTGAGTACTCCTTAGAGTTCCATGCTCATTATCACTCCAAAATATTTGATGATATCCGATCCCTTTCCATTTAAACTAGGTATGTGATGATAGCTGATGCTCTCACTAGTCATGTGCTTGACCGTTCCTTCTCGATAGATGGCTAGGCTCCTCAATAAGTATTGCTCCTTAAGTAAATTCAAGGGTTCAAGGTGATCCCCTACAATGATTTCTTCACCAAGATTCCCTCTTCCAAGTGTTGTGAAGCCAACTGATACTTGAGCTCGTCTTGTACTCCTTGAATTATGCTTAATGTGATAGACGATACTTGCAAGCTATTTGATACTCCTCCAAAGTTCTTGTATGATTCCCAAGTTGAAATAGAGTAGCAGAACTACAATAGAAAAGAATAGAAGGTTGTGCTACCTACAAGCTAGAAAACACCTATCTATACTAAATAACCACAATGACAAAATCTCATCCTTCGGGGCAAGAGTGATGCTTGAGTGACCCTTTGGTTGAAGAGTAAAGCATATCCTTGTTGGAGATAGACGTCTGCGAAAGCACACGAACAACACAAGGAAGGAGAAGAAGCTTGGAGCACAACACACAATATTGAATGTATTACTAGAGAATGTACGAAAGATAAGTACCCCATTAGGGCAATAGGCGTATATACAAGCCGGGGGAAAAAACCTCCTAAACAGGGAAAAAAGTGTCCTGACGGTCCTAGTGTATTCACACACATCACTACCTAAATATATCAACAAATCCCCCCTGGGATTGATGCGGTGAACAAGGAGCTGGCACTCATGTATAAGGAAGTGCCAAGCTATGTGGAAATCACTCCACAAAAGGAAGTAAGCCCAAAGCTTTGCAGAAAGCTTCAAACTTCTCCCTAGGCAAAGCCTTCATGAAAAGGTCTGCAATGTTCTCCTGTGTGGGTACATATGCCAAGCTGATCTCCCCAACAGAGAACCTCTCCCTCACATAGTGATAATGCAACTCAATGTGCTTAGTACGAGCATGGAACACAGGGTTCCTCACAACTGCCAATGTGCTCTGACTGTCAGTGAAGATGGTGGTGGTAGAAGACTAACCAACACCCAAATCAGCCATAAGGCCTCTGAGCCACACACACTCAATAGTCACTGTGAAAGCTGCCCTATACTCAGCCTCACAACTGGAAGTGGCCACAGTAGGCTGCTTCTTGCTTAAATACATGAGCTACCAAGCATGAAGCAAAAGACACTAGTGGACACATGAGTGTCATAGCAACTAGCCCAATCAGAGTCAGAAAAAGCATGCAAATCTGGCAGTAGTGATCCCCTCTTGAGATAAAACAACCCAAGTAGTCGAGTACCAATCAAGTAGCGAAAGATGTGCTTAACTGCCTGCCAATGCTTGACTCTTGGGAAATGCATAAACTTGCTCATTTGTGAGACAACAAACTGAATATCTGGCCAAGTAATGCATAAGTAAATCAAGCATCCAACAACCTATTGATAGAGAACAACATCAAATGCATCTCCAGCATCATGAAGACTCAATGATAAACTTGTCTCCATAGGAGTGGCAATAGGCTTACAATTTTCAAGGCCAAAACGTTGCAATAATGTGTCAATATATTTCGTTTGACACAAAGCCATTCCACCATTAACTTGCATAAATTGAATGCCCAAATAGTGATGCAAATGCCCCAAATCAGACATCTCAAATGAGGCATGCAAATCAACCTTAAAATCAGCAATATGCTTCTCAATAGGACCACTGAGCAGCATGTCATCAACATAGACAACAATGATCAGAAGCACATCATTAGCACACTTAACATATAAGGTGCTTTCAATTGGACTGTTCTCAATACCATGTGCAATCAGATAGGAATGTATCTTATCATACCAAGCACGTGGTGCTTGCTTTAAACCATATAATGCCTTCTTTAACCTGCACACCTAGTTTTCATGCCCTTTTTGCACAAAGCCACGGGGCTGAAAAACATACACTTCTTCATGAAAGTCGCCATTAAGAAATGTTGTTTTAATGTCCAATTCATGTACATTACAACCATGATGAGCTGTAAGTGCACAAATGCTATGAACTGTAGTCATTCGGCAAGTAGGTGCAAAGGTCTCATCAAAATCAATGCCTCTTTCCTATGCATAACCCTTTGCAACAAGTCTAGCCTTATACCTGTCAACTGTACCATCAAACTTACACTTCAGCTTGTATACCCACTTAGTCCCAATGGCCTTCTTGCCAGGAGGCAAGTCACATAAAGACCAAGTACCATTCTTCATTATAACATCATATTCAGATTGCATAGCAACCATCCAATTTTCTGAATTTTGTGCTTCATCAAACGAAACAAGCTCATTCTTATCACAGAGACTAGATGCAGCCATAGCATAGCAATCTGATGCAAAAAAGGCACTATGAGAGCCTGAACAAGTATGATATGACAGAGGTGCATCTAATTTGCTATCACGCAAAGTGTGCACCAACCATTTTGGCATAGTTTTTGCCTGATCAGTATCAGCGCTCTCATCAACTAGTGCATCATGTAAATATGCATTAGAAAGGGAATGATCTGCATTATCACATGAAACCTGCAAAGGCTGAGAAGTTGCATCATTGGGACCAACACTAGATTGTCCACCTGTAAAAAGAGGAAGCAAAGTATCATACATGTCTTTGGATCTAATAGATGTCTCCTTAGTACATGAAAGCAATGGCTGAATAACATCTTCCACAAAAACAACATCACGGCTAACCAAAATGCGTTTTGTCTGTGGATGATACAGACGATAGCATTTACTTTGAGAACTGTACCCAACAAAAATACATTTTACTGCTTTATCGTCCAATTTTTTGCGATGTTGTTCAGGCACTAATGCATATGCCAAACAACGGAGCAACAAATGGCTTGTGATCATGCCAAGCCTCATATGGAGTGATAGACTACAGCGCTTTAGTGGGACACCTCTTAAGTACATATGTTGCACACATGACAACCTCAAGCCAAAAACTATGTGGTAAAGCTTGACTCTTGACCATACACCTCGCCGTCTCCATGAGTGACCTGTTCTTTCGTTCAGCAACTCCATTCTGTTGAGGTGTATATGGCACTATACACTGGTGTTTTATCCCACGTTCAGCCAGAAATGCATTAAAATCAGAAGACATATATTCCCCCCCTCGATCAGAACGGAGGGTGCCCATTTTACATGCTGACAGATTTTCAGCCAAAACCAAAAATCGTTTGAAGCACATGAACACTTCGGACTTTGCCTTCAATGGATATACCCATGCATGCTTGGAAAAATCATCAATGAAAGTCACGAAGTAAATATAATTGCCAAAAGAAGGTGTCTGCATAGGACCAGAAGACATCACTATGTACAAGATGCAATTTTTGAGTAGCCCGAACAGAACCATCTTTTGGAAATGAGGAACATTGCATTTTGCCCAAAATACAGACTTCACAAACATATTTTCCAGGTGCCTCACATTTGGGCAAAGAGGACACCATTTCAGATTTCTGCAGGCATAGCAAACTAGCGAAATTCAGATGACCAAAGCGTGCATGCCAAAGCTTTGCATCTGACATAGCTTGAGAATCATGTACTGCACATGCCAAATCATTCAGAGGTCTTTCATAGTCTATGAGCTTATACAACCCACGAGATAAAATGCTAGAAGCAATAATCACATCGCCATTTGATAGATCATGAACTCTACACCTATCATCAACAAATTTCACAACCAAGCCAATCTTGGCTAATGCAGAAATCGATAACAGGTTCTTCTTGATCCCTGACACACATAAAGCATCTGACAAAGTGAAAGGACTACCATCAGCAGTAGTCAAAATGATCTTACCAACTCCCATAATAGGATAAGAGGAGTTGGCGCATGTAACAATATTCCTTGTAGGGGCAGGCTCAAGTAAAGAGAAGAAACTGTGCTACGAGGTAATATGTTTCGTTGCCCCACTGTCAAAATACCAAACATCTGAGTCTACTGCAGACATGCACTGCTCATGAGAAGATGGGTCAAAACTGCAGACAGTAGTAAACGCCCATTCTCCTTCCTGCACAAGATTAGCAGACTCTATTTTTGGTGTAGAGGCCTCTGCAACAACCATTCCAACCTCTTTCTTCTCTGCCTCTTTAGCAGCCAGTTTTGGACAGTTCTTTATGATATGATCATTCCCTTTACAGTACTTGCAAAACAATTTTTGCTTTTCTGATTTCTTCTCATCTTTATCATCCTTCTTTGAATGTGCAACATTTGCAGATTTCTGCTTACTAGTTGAAGAGCTCCATTTTCCTTTGCCCTTTTGACTAGCCAGGAAAGCTTGATCTGCAACATGCATAATGGACCTGTTCTGCCTAGACTGATCTTCCTGCAACAAATGACAAGGCATATGGATTGCCTTTCATCATTAACCGAAGAGTAGAAGCAAAACTCTGATATGAATCATGATGACCATTCAGAACGGTTTGCACAAGTGAGCTATCTGGTATAACCTCATCAGTAGAAATCAACTGTTCCTTCAAGTCTTTGATCTTTGTTAGAAAACTGTCCATAGAATCACCTTCATTCATGTGCTCACTCTCCAACTGTTTTCAGAGATAAGCAACACGAGCATCATTCCTAGCTTGGTACAATGTGGTAAGTGTATCCCAAGCATCCTTAACTGTTCTGCAAGAGTGAATGTGAGGAATAATGGCACGTTTGATAGACAAAGCTATCAATGCATGTGCCTGGGCATCTCTGCCATCCCAACGAATTTTCTCTACAGTAGGTGCAACAGAAACCATAGCATGAACATGAATATGCAGAATATCATCATCTTCGACACCTTCTGCGTCAACTTCTGTACTTGCAGTTGTAACAGTTGCAAGTGTGATAGGACATTTTTCAACACCCTGCACAATGTTCCACAATCCTTTTGCAACCAATACATGTCGCATCATATAAGCCCATAATGGGTAGTTGGTACCATCCAACTTATCCTCAACAACTAACATACGGAATACATCACTGCTTTCAGCCATGGCCGATGACTAAAATACCTTGATGCAGAAAATTGACTGTATCTCAAAATTTTGAATAGAATTGCCCAGACGAATTCCGCTAGACCTATGGTAGACTTCGAGATGCTTATACTGGCGAACAAAAACTGGTATATAGCTTTGGCATAAAAAGACAAAATAGCCTACATAAGTGCTGCGATAGTGCATTCGAAGGCCGAAACGAGCTCAGATCGTGATTTTGGCACCATACAACAAAGCTGTTTTTATCTCGAAAACATGCTGAGTATGCTCACCAAAATTCGTGTGATTCTGATAGTGCAACCGGAGGAGTGTCGATGGCACCCTAGATGAAGCGACGACCTACTCTGATACCAATTGTTGGAGATAGATGTTTGCGGAAGCACATGAACAACACAAGAAAGGAGAAGAAGCTTGGAGCACAACACACAATACTGAATGTATTACTAGAGAATGTACAAAAGATAAGTAGCCCATTAGGGCAATAGGGTATATACAAGCCAGGGGAAAAAAACCTCCTAAAGAGGGAAAAAAGTGCCTTGACGATCCTAGTGTGTTCACACACATCACTACCTAAATATATCAACAATCCTTTGACACAAAGTTTGGTAATCTTTTTGAGTGATACTCATGCACGATAGTGATGTCCATCACATAAGTTACCTAAGTGCGATCCTTGCTCTCTGTAATAGTAGTGCCAAAAAGTGTAGACTCATAGTGTAGGGCACACTTTTAATTTATTAATCTACAAAGAGTAGAACTCAAACTAGTTGTAGTCGGCATCATAAGCAAATCTAATTGATGCGCATCAAGTAGAGTGATGAAGGTACCTCCCCTCATTAGCCTCCTAAAGGATCCACAAGCATGTGTTTTTACAAGCTCAAGTACCTATATATTCGATGGAGTTAGATGCAGCCATATCGGATGCTTCGAAGCCCTTGTGATCTAATGTACTCATGAATGCATGCTATTCGATGTTTCCATATGTGCATTGCTATCTGATGCTTCAAATAGGGTTGAATGAACAAGATGCTTGTAACTCCCCCAACATTGAGTCGTTTGATGGGTGCCTTAGCTCGTTTTAAAGCTCTCAACAAGTGCTACAACTTGCAAAACTATCTTCTACTCCTTTTGCTTGCATCTTTATATACTGAAACACCACTTGCACTGCTACGAGTTGCATAATCAATGGGCAAGAAACTACTCCTTTCTCCACCATTGAGAGCAACCGTTCAAGGATGCATATATTTCTTAGAACCTCACTTTTAGACCCTTCTCTTGTCTCAAATGTAGAGAGGTCTCTGCTATTCTTAACTTCTCCTACTCTTCACTATATGAAGAAAACTAGGTATCAAAATGCATTGGCATGGCATCTCTCCATCACCTTGATTGATCCATGGGATCTCCTAAAATCTCCATTCAACATCGACAACCCATCCCATAGTGGTTACCAATGCTTGCATTAAGTTTACGATCTTTAGAACATGTGTTTGTATCCCTTGGCTATGTATTCATAGACTATACTTCTTATCCTCACCCCAAAACATTCACATAGTTCAGATAATCATATAATCATCTTGGTAATATAGACAAGAATTGAGTATGATACTAATGAAGAACAATTATGGAACCAAAGAAAACAATAATCTTAACTCATTAAGAGAATATGTTAGAACACATGCCTGTGTCTTTGCTTCATATTACACAGAACCCATCTCTCAGAGAGATTATTTTCTAGATCATCTATGGATAGAGAAATGTATAGAAAAATATAAAAGCACCAAAATGAATGGGCTTCATATAAATGGAAGTTAAAGTAACTTGCCGAACCATAAAAACATGTTCACATAAGGACTTTATAGAGTTTCTATAAATAGTTTGGAGATAATTTACAAAAAGTGCCTGTTATCGATGGCCTACCTAGACATCCAATAGCTTGCTAGTAGAGATCAACATCAAATGCATCTCCAACATCATAAAGAATCAATTGCAAATCTATTTCCATGGGAGTGGAAATAGGTTCACAATTCTCAAAGCTGAAATGCTACAATAAAGGGTCAATGTATTAAGTTTGACACAAAGCAATGCCACCATCAACTTGCATAAAGTTAATGCCCATATAATGATGTAAATACCCCAAATCAAGTATTTCAAAAGAGCAATGAAAATCAGCCTTTAAATCAGAAATATGCATCTTATTAGGACCATTGAAGAACATATAATCTACATAAACAACAATAATGAGAAGTGCATCATATGCATGCTTCATACAAGGTTCTTTTAATCAGATTTTTCTAGAAAGTATCTTCTCATACCAAGTACACTGTGCTTGAGTTAATCCATACAATTCCTTCTTTAGACCATAAACTTTTTCATACTCTTTATTCAAAAATCATGAGGCTGAAAGCATACATTTCTTTGTCGAAATCTTCATTCAAGAATTCAATTTTGATGTCTGATTGATGTACATTGTAACCATTGTGATTTTGAAATGCACAAATGGTATGAATGGTTTTCATATGACACATAGGTGCAAAGGTCTCATCAAAATCAATATCTTTTTTAACCTTTTGCTATAATCCTAGCCTTTTCATGATCAATACTACCACGAGGCTTATGTTTCAAATTATAGATCCATTTCATGTCAATGGCCTTGTTTCCAAGAGACACGTCACACAAAGACCAAGTACCATTCTTTGTAATAGCATCATATTCAAATTGCATAGCGATCATCTAATTTTTTGAATTTTATGCTTCATAAATGGAATGAAGCTCATTCTTATCACAAAGGCTATATATAGCCATTACAAGATAATTAAATGCAAATGAAGCACCACTAAAAGATGAGAAAGTATGACAAGACAAAGATGCATCTAACTTACTATCTCTCAAAGTTTGCATCAACCATTTTGGCATATATTTGTCCTCATTAGTATCTATTCTCTCACCAATAAGTGCATCATGAATATCTACATAAAAAATGGAATGATGTGTTTTTCCATTCAAACCTTGTGTTGGCAGTAGCCAGAGGCATAGACAATGCGGAAGCATGTGAAGGCGGATCACAACGAAGTAGTGGGGAGCCAGTCGGATCATTTTTTCAAAGAAATATGTTTTAAAATATTTTTCAAACTCTCAACAGTGATTTTCATCATTTTTGTACCATATGTAACATAGAAAAACCCCTTTTGCAATTAGTAGCTCCATTTTGTGCAAGCTGAGGAGTCCTCAAGCTTGAGGAGCTTAGGTAGAACAAGCCTACCAATTTTGGCTATTTTTAGACCTCGTTTACCCCTTCAAATAACACCTAGAATCTATTTTTTAACTATGCCGGTCACTAGATGTGAAACCGGTCAAAAATAGTCTAGAAACTATAAATAGAGCTAGAGAGCCCATTTTTGAGGTTGGATAGTGTGAGCTTAGAGCTACTTTGAGCTTGTAATTGAGATCTTGAGTAATAGAGTCTATTTTCCTACATACCATTGTGTCTTGCTTGTCTTTTACTTGTGTGCATGTATGTGTGTGTGCATCTCTATGCTTCTCACCTTCACTCTCACTACATCTCACAATCACGATCTTCATATCATTCCTATCTCTTCTGCGGATTGACATTAAGGAGGTGGAGCTTCTTAACGTGGTGCTTACCATTGTGATAGAGCAACACCAAATTTGGTGCCATTGCCGGGGATCGAGTCTAGGACGAATGTGTGACGGTAAGAGTATAGCAAGAAGTGGCATTGGAAGGTAAAAATTTCAGTTTTTGTTTTTGTTTTTAATTAGTTTTTTGTGTTTTTCATCTCCTCTACACTCCTTCTTCACCACCACATCATCTTCTTCCACTCCGAAAAAATTAGAAAATTCACCATATCCACCCATTCTCCTCATTTCCCCTCATTTGTGCATGCAACAGAGAGAGAGCTTTTGTGCTTGTATGTGCTTGCGTGTTTTTGAGTTTTCAGCAGCGAAAAAGCTTCCAAAAGGTAAAAAAACCACTTTCTGTCAGAATCTGCCATGTGTGTCAGACCATCATGATGGTTTGCCAAACTCGGAATTTTTGGTAAGCGAGTTCACCACGGTGTAGAGCACACTTCCTCACATAGGAATCCACATTTGCATTTGCAAAATTTGCATTTGCAAAATTTGCATTTTGGTGGACCATTACGATGGGCTCACGCCATCGCGATTGTGTCACACCATCATGATTGACTCACGCCATCGCGAAGGCTCGGATGGACCATCGCGACTATCTCACACCATCACGATGGTTCACTTGAACCATCACAATGGTCCCTGACCATCGCGATGATCCCGTTGACCCCACGCCATCGCGATTGGCCCACGCCATCGTGACAATTCCTCTACCACGTGTCAAGATAGACCATCACAACGATACCAGGTACGCCATCATGACGCTTCAAAGTTGAACCATCGCGATTGGCTCAAGCCATCGTGCCTCGTGACCATCGCAACGGGCTCACGCCATCGCGACGGTTGCATTGACCATTGATCGACGCCATCTCGATTGCTCGCGAGATGGACCATTGCGACGCTTCACTTAGACCATCGTGATGCCTCACACCATTGGACCATTGCGATTGTACCATGCCATTGCGATGATTCACCTGAGCCATTGCGACGGTCCCAGACCATTGCGATTGTCCATCCCAAACGCCAAAATTAGGGTTTCATTTTTTGGGCAAATTTGAAGCTAATTTGAGAAAATTTTTGGGTGACTAAGCTCATTGGAGACCCCTTAGTTCATAAGTGAAGAAAAACCTAATTATCAGTTTTTACCCTCGAGGGCCTGAACGCTCATATATTTTTCATTTGAAGTTCGTTTTTTGAGCTTTATAGCTCATTAGAAAGCTCTTTACTGTTGGAGATAGATGTCTGCGGAAGCACGTGAACATCACAAGGAAGAAGAAGAAGCTTGGAGCACAAACACACAATACTGATTGTATTACTAGAGAATGTACAAAGATAAGTAGCACATCAGGGCAATAGGCGTATATACAAGCCGGGGAAAAAAACCTCCTAAAGAGGGAAAAAAGTGCCCCGGTGGTCCTAGAGTGTTGACACACATCACTACCTAAATATATCAACAAATCCCCCCTGGGAGTGATGCGGTGAACAAGTAGCTGGCACTCATGTATAAGGAAGTGCCAAGCTATGTGGAAGTCACTCCACAAAAGGAAGTAAGCCCAAAGCTTTGCGGAAAGCTTCAAACTTCTCCCTGGGCAGAGCCTTTGTGAAAAGGTCTACAATGTTCTCCTGCATGGGCACATATGCCAAGCTGATCTCCCCAGCAGAGAACCTCTCCTTGACATAGTGATAATGCACTTCAATGTGCTTAGTGTGAGCATGGAACACAGGGTTCCTCGCAACTGCCAATGCACTCTGACTGTCAGTGAAGATAGTGGTGGCAGAATTCTGACCAACACCCAAATCAGCCATAAGGTGTCTGAGCCACACAGACTCAACAGTAGCTGTGAAAGCTGCCCTATACTCAACCTCACAACTAGAAGTGGCCACAGTAGGCTGCTTCTTGCTCAACCAAGATATACATAAGCTACCAAGCATGAAGCAAAAGCCACTAGTGGACACACGAGTGTCATAGCAACTAGCCCAATCAGAGTCAGAAAAAGCATGCAAATCTGGCGGTAGTGATCCCCCCTTGGGATAAAACAACCCAAGTAGCCGAGTACCACTCAAGTAGCGAAAGATGTGCTTAACTACCTGCCAACGCTTGACTCCTGGGCAATGCATAAATCTTCTCATCTGTGAGACAGCAAACTGAATATCTGACCGAGTAATATATAAGTAAATCAAGCATCCAACAGCCTGCTGATAGAGAACAACATCAAATGCATCTCCAGCATCATGAAGACTCAATCGTAAACCTGTCTCCATAGGAGTGGCAATAGGCTTACAGTCTTCAAGGCCAAAACACTGCAATAATGTGCCAATATATTTCATTTGACACAAAGCCATTCCACCATCAACTTGCATAAACTGAATGCCCAAATAGTGATGTAAATGCCCCAAATCAGACATCTCAAATGAGGCATGCAAATCAGCCTTGAAATCAGCAATATGCTTCTCAATAGGACCAGTGAGTAGCATGTCGTCAACATAGACAACAATGATCAGAAGCACATCATTAGCACGCTTAACATATAAGGTGCTTTCAGTTGGACTGTTCTCAAAACCATGTGCAACCAGATAGGCATGTATCTTCTCATACCAAGCACGTGGTGCTTGCTTTAAAACATATAATGCCTTCTTTAACCTGCACACCTGGTTTTCATGCCCTTTCTGCACAAAGCCACGGGGCTGAAAAACATACACTTCTTCATGCAAGTCACCAGTAGAAATGCTGTTTTAATGTCCAATTGATGTACATTCCAACCATGATGGCCTGCAAGTGCACAAATGCTCCGAACAGTAGTCATACGGCATGTAGGTGCAAAGGTTTCATCAAAATCAATGCCTCTTTCCTATATATAACCCTTTGCAACAAGCATAGCACTACAACAGATCGATGGTATACCGAGGTTTTTACCGAGGAAAATGAATGTGGCTTTATTTGCCGTGACGCCAGTGTAAAGGTTGGTTTGCGCGTCGGTAGCAAAGAGTCGGTATAGGCGTCGGTATAGGCATCGGTATAAGCATCGGTATATGCGTCGGTATAAACGTCGGTATATGCGTCGATATAAACGTCGGTATATGCATCGGTATAAACATCGGTATATGCGTCGGTAATCGGCTTCTGCTGCGTCGCCTCCTGGGTGTATCGACGGTTATTCCGATGACACTATTGGGAGTACCGTCGCGTATACCGACGACCATACCTGCAAAATTTTTTTTGGGCAGAGTGTTTTGTCTTTTGCTACAACAACATTACCATGATGTTGCTTAACAAAAGACAATACACTCTGCCCAAAAAAAACCGAGTACATTTGATGTTTACTCTAATGACAACCGAAATATGATTTCATGAAACAGAGTATTATTGTACACAAAAGAGATAATCAGAATGAACAATGAATCATGTACAAAAGAAGTTATATATTTCAATAATGAAGCATGTACAAGAGTGTGGCAAACCACTATCATATATGACGCTTTTACAAAATGTGGCAAAGCAATGTATTGCCATATGGAAATCAAATACAAAATATTGGTCTTCGACTGCCATACACATGCAAAGAACGTTCCATATCAACAGTCCTGCAACAAAGAACATTAATGGAATGAGATAAATTCACATGAAAATTACAATCAACAAGTAAAAACCAAGTTTATAAATTGATTACCTCATCGCAAATGCTCCCATGAAACTACCGCACCACGTCCCTCCAAGTCCTGCACTAGTGCAGTCAACCCATGACTATATCCGTAAGACTTCTCCGTTCGTGTTGGAGGACAACCCATTGCCAGCTCCTGAAATCGTCACGAATCATGTCCCACTCCTCAGCATCTAACCATACAGGCTTTGGTAAGCCTTCTCTAAATGCATCACGAGCCTCGGATCATTGATCTGACATGACCTCACGTGCGGTGTGCAGAATCCACTCTGAACTGACAATCGACTGTCCATCGGCTGGTCAGAACTCCTAGTAAATCGTCTGTGTGATATAATTCTTCCGATCTATATCCTGTTCACTCCATTTCAGCATGATGGAGTGTCCAAACTGGATGGAGCAAAGCTGTCGTATGCGTGCACGCATTGCTTTGCCAGCCGCACCCATCACCGGAGCTCCATCTCGGATACTATACACCTTGGAGTCATCATGGTCATGAGCACCCCAAGGTGTACGTGGTGTACTGCGTGGTGTACTGCATGGTGTACTGCATGGTGTACTGCGTGGTGTACTGCGTGGTGTACTGCGTGGTGTACTGCGTGATGTACTGCGTGGTGTACTGCGTGGTCTACTGCGTGGTGTACTGCATGGTGTACTGCGTGGTGTACTGTGTGGTGTACTGCGTGGCATACCTACATTTGAGGTACTCGTCCTAGGAGTAGAAGCAGGCGACACAACATCCGTCGCACTGCCTCCACAACAACCGCCACCTCCGCCTCCAGACCTACTTGTAGATCCACTCCTAGAACCTCCTGCTCCAGAGCATGACCTCGATCTACGTGACGAGCGAGACCCTGTATCGCGTTGAGGTGTCGAACACACATGCCTACTAGTAGACCCAGTAGGAGATGGCTGCAAAGATGGTCATGGTGGAGTCACAAAGCTAGGAGACATACCTCCTACGAGAGTAGCACCACCCGCAGGAGTGACACCGGCGGGAGTGACACTGGCGGGAGTGAGGCCAGCGGGAGTGAGGCCGGTAGGAGTAAGGCCGCCAGGAGTGAGGCCGAGAGGAGTGCTACCACGAGCGATCCAATACTGTGATGCAACGGCCATATACACAGGAGGGACCTGAGAGATGAACTCCAAAAACTGCTCCTCTGTCATGGAATGTGGAGTGACTGGAGGACTGTCTCCCATCGTGCTCTGTAATAAAAGAACTCAAATAATTAGCATGCGATAAGAAAAATAATATAGGGAATAAACAAAAAAAAACCAAAAATTAGTACGTACAAGTGTTTTAGTCAAAAGTCCTCTATTCTAGCATCCTCTTGAAGATCCGATGCACCGAGAATATCTATCTCTATATTGATGGCTTCTAAATCGCTTGCTATGCTGGTTTCCTCCTGATCATCGTCTATTGCTTTGTCTTCTCGAACAATGACCTCTTCTTCAATGACCTCTTCTGCTCGAACAATGATCTCTTCTTCCTCAACTATCGAATGAATCTCTGAGTCCACTAGAGATGGACTTTCTTCTACATCTATGTTTTCAAAAATTTGTCTACTACGTGGAGCAACTTGTAAAACAAATAGCCACTCTGGGTCTTTTGAATTTGGTATAAAAACAACTTGCTCACAGTGTTCGGGAAGTACAAATGTATCCCTTTCATCTGTCCATAATCTTGTGGAGTTGACTTGAAGCAAACCGCTCTTATCCCGTCTCACTGTTGCGTTTCTTCCAGAGGTGACTACTTTGAACCATTTCACGTCAAAAATAAAGTAATCAAACTTTCTGAAAGATAGTTTCAAGATGTCTTGAATCACACCACAATAATCTAACTCGCCTTCTAGAGCATTATCATCTCTTGCACTCGCTCTACTTTTTTGCAAAAAATTCACCATCACTCCACTATCAAAAGTAGACCTATTTTGATCGATTTGTGCGATTCGAAGTGTCGTCCATGAGACCATAGTGCACCGTATTTAATATACTCCCAATCACATCCTTTTGCGAGTTCTTCTTCTTCTTCAGAGATATCTTCACCCGCTTCCTTTGCTTGTGAAACCGCTGCATCTAGCCATCTGCTCGTTGGAAAAGGTGGGAGAGGTCGAAGATTTTCTGGAAGAGGCAAAAATCGAGTGGATCGATTTCTTTGAAATTGAGCTCTTTCCTTTGCGCTAGTTTCCTTGGCAAGTTCATACCTTTCTAACCACTTTTGCATAGGCTCAGAGTTAACTATGCAAAACTTCATCGCCTTCTCTCTGAAAGTTGCATCCATTTTTCTTTGCAATCCTTTACCTTGTGGTTCATGCCTACGAGACGAACATCTTCATCATCGCTCCATAAGCGAGGCATTTCAGGATCCGATATACGTAGAAACTCAGTTATGAATACAAGAGATTCTTGTACAAGCCATCCCTCTGCCATGCTACCCTCTGGACGTGCTCTCTATCGAACAAACCCTTTTAATGTATTCATAAAGCGCTCTAAGAAGAACATCCATCGACTATGGACAGTTCCTGCTATTGCAACTTCATCTACTACATGAACCAGTAAATGCAGTTGAATAGTGAGAATACTTGTGGGAAAGTATTTCTCTACCATACAAATAGCCTCGATAGCATTGAGTTTTGCACTCTCTATGCAATTAAAATGATATTAGTAAATGAAGTTATTATGATACAACAATGAAAGCCAATTTGTTCTCCACTTACCTGAACAATTCAGTGACACTACTATCTGACCATCCATAAATGGATTGCAGATTGAGCATCACGAGTGAAGCACGTAGTACAAATATCTTTGCTCCATTGTAAAGTGGTAAACGAGCTAATCTTTGCATGTTTTCATATTCTTCATCAACTTCTGATCATGAAATTTTTGTTGTGTCCATGAAACTCTCGACACCTTCTTCACCATCATGATCTTCGTCCATCTCATAAAATGCTTCAAGCATCTCTTCCATATGTTCATTCTGTGTAATATTATTAGTGCTTGCTTGTACGTCTAAGTCCTTTTTTGCTCTCTTCTGTCCACGAGAGGTTACCGGTGCAATGTCGTTTGGGTCCATCTGCTCACCTGGGGGACCATGCGAATGATAGCGTAGGTTTTCCAGTCGACTCCTATCAAAGGATCCATACTCTCTAACATGTGCAGTACAAATCCGTCGTTTTTGATAAATTTGATACTTGCACTGTGTGCAAGGACATGCCATTCTCTCTTCAGGATCCAAAGAAGCCATCTGCTACAATATGGATATTTTAGAACATTTGTTTTTTTATTAAACCTAAAAATCTAACTCTTAAAGACTTAAATCTGAAATACTAAACCTAAATACTTAAATACCTAAAAAAACACTTAAAACCCTAATTTTAAAACCCTAATCTATATAGCTATCCTATTTTATCTATATATTCAGATTTTTTCTTGATTGATCCTCTTAATTAAGTTATATATATGCCTAAACCCTAAAATCCTAATTTTAAAGATCTATATATTTAATCATATATATTTCATTTATTTATTTAAATGACTAGTTCTTATCATATTTTATTATCTATATAATTATCCTACCTTATATATATATTTATTTATATATTCAGATTTTTCCTTACTTAATCCTATTTTTATATATTTAATTATAAATATTTAATTAAATTATTTAAAACACTAGTTCTTTTTATATTTATTTATGTATAAGATAATCCTATTAATTAAGTTATATATATGCCTAAACCCTAAAACCCTAATTTTAAAGATCTATATATTTAATCATATATATTTCATTTATTTATTTAAATGACTAGTTCTTATCATATTTTATTATCTATATAATTATCCTACCTTATATATATATTTATTTATATATTCAGATTTTTTCCTTACGTAATCCTATTTTTATATATTTAATTATAAATATTTAATTAAATTATTTAAAACACTAGTTCTTTTTGTATTTATTTATGTATATAATTAGCTTATTTTTTATATATATTTATTTATATATTCAGATTTTTTCCGTACGTAATTCTATTTTTATATATTTTAATTTTATATATTTAATTATATATATTTAATTAAATTATTTAAAACACTAGTTCTTTTTATATTTATTTATGTATATAATTATCTTATTTTATATATATATTTATTTATATATTCAAATTTTTTTTCCTTATGTAATCTTATTTTTATATATTTAATTATATATATTTAATCAAATGATTTAAAACACTAGTTCTTTTTAGATTTATTTATGTATATAAGTATCTTATTTTATATATATATATTTATTTATATATTCAGATTTTTTTCCTTACGTAATCCTATTTTTATATATTTAATTTTATATATTTAATTAAATCCCTAATCTTAAAATTCTAGATCTGAAATACTAAACCCTAAAACCCTAATCTTAAATATCTAGACCTAAACTATGTATATTTCTGTATACATGTGTATATACATGTATATATGTATTACATGTGCATGTGTATGTGTGCTTATATCTTATGTAGATGTTATAACCCTAAAACCCTAATCTTAAAGATTTAAATCTAAAATATGTATATTTTTGTATGCATGTGTATCTACATGTATGTATGTATTATATGTATATGTGTGTTTGTGTATATATGTTATCTATGTATTAAAATCTTAAAACCCTAATCAGAAAGACTTAGACTTAAATCTGAAATACTAAACCCTAAAACCCTAATCTTAAATATCTAGACCTAAAATATGTATATTTCTGTATACATGTATATATACATGTATATATGTATTATATGTGCATGTGTATGTGTGCATATATGTTATGTAGGTGTTATAACCCTAAAACCCTAATCTTAAAGATTTAAATCTAAAATATGTATATTTTTGTATGCATGTGTATCTACATGTATATATGTATTATATGTATATGTGTGCTTGTGTATATATGTTATCTACATATTAAAATCCTAAAACCCTAATCAGAAAGACTTAGACTTAAGTATGAAATACTAAACCCTAAAACCCTAATCTTAAAATCTAGACCTAAAATATGTATATTTCTGTATACATGTGTATATACATGTATATATGTATTATATGTGCATGTGTATGTGTGCATATATGTTATGTAGGTGTTATAACCCTAAAACCCTAATCTTAAAGATTTAAATCTAAAATATGTATATTTTTGTATGCATGTGTATCTACATGTATGTATGTATTATATGTATATGTGTGCTTGTGTATATATGTTATCTACGTATTAAAATCCTAAAACCCTAATAAGAAAGACTTAGACTTAAATATGAAATACTAAACCCTAAAACCTTAATCTTAAATATCTAGACCTAAAATATGTATATTTCTGTATACATGTGTATATACATGTATATATGTATTACATGTGTATGTGTATGTGTGCATATATGTTATGTAGGTGTTATAACCCTAAAACCCTAATCTTAAAGATTTAAATCTAAAATATGTATATTTTTGTATGCATGTGTATCTACATGTATGTATGTATTATATGTATATGTGTGTTTGTGTATATATGTTATCTACGTATTAAAATCCTAAAACCCTAATCAGAAAGACTTAGACTTAAATATGAAATACTAAGCCCTAAAACCCTAATCTTAAATATCTAGACCTAAAATATGTATATTTCTGTATACACGTGTATATACATGTATATATGTATTATATGTGCATGTGTATGTGTGCATATATGTTATGTAGGTGTTAAAACCCTAAAACCCTAATCTTAAAGATTTAACCCTAAAACCCTAATCCTATTTTTATATATTTGATGTAAAAAAAAAACTTCAAAATAAAAATAGGATTATATGTGTGTATGTATGCATGTGTGTATATATGTGTGTGTATGTATGCATGTGTACATGTGTGTGTGTGTATGTATACATGTCTATACATGTGTGTGTATGTGTATGTGTATGTGTGTGTATGTAGGCATGCATGTGTGTGTACATGTGTGTATGTATGCATGCATGTATGTGTATGTGTGTGTATGTGTATGCATGTCTATACATGTGTGTGTATGTATACATGCATGTGTGTATATGTGTGTATGTATGCATGTGTGTATATATGTGTGTATGCATGCATGCCAGTATATGTGTGTGTATGTATGCATGCATGTGTGTATATGTGTGTATATATGCATGTGTGTATGTATGTGTGTGTGTGTATGTGTATGTATGCATATGTGTATATATGTGTGTGTATGTATGTGTGTATGCATGTGTGTGTATGTATGCATATGTGTAAATTTATGTGTGTGTGTATGCATGCACATGTGTATATGTGTGTGTGTGTATGTAAGCATGCATGTGTGTATAGGTGTGTGTATGTAAGCATGCATGTGTGTACATGTATGTGTGTATGTATGCATGTGTAAATTAATGTGTATCTTCCTTTCTCTTCTCTCTCTCTCTTTCTTTCTCTCTTTCTGATATGAATCAGGAAGACCATTCAGAACGGTCTGTACAAGTGAGCTATCTGGTATAACCTCATCAGCAGAAATCAATTGTTCCTTCAAGTCTTTGATCTTCATTAGGAAACTGTCCATAGAATCACCTTCATTCATGTGCTCGCTCTCCAACTGTTTTAAGAGGTAAGCAACACGAGCCTCATTCCTAGCTTGGTACAATGTGGTAAGTGTATCCCAAGCATCCTTAGCTGTTCTGCAAGAGCGAATGTGAGGAATAATGGCATGTTTGACATACAAAGCTATCAATGCATGTGCTTGGGCATCTCTGCCATCCCAGCGAATCTGCTCTGCAGTAGGTGCAACAGAAACAGCAGCACGAACACGAGTCTGTGGAATATCATCTTCAACTCCATCTTCATCAGCTCCAGCACCTGTATTTGCAGTACCTATAGTCAGAGGTGTAACAGGACATCTTTCAACACCCTGCACAATGTTCCACAATCCTTTTGCAACCAATACATGTCGCATCATATAAGCCCATAATGGGTAGTTGGTACCATCCAACTTATCCTCAACAGCCAACATACGGAATACATCACTGCTTTCAGCCATGGCCGGTGACTAAAATACCTTGATGTAGAAAATTGACTGTATCTCAAAAAGTTGAACAGAACTGCCCAGACAAGTTCTACTAGTCCTGTAGCAGACTTCGAGACGCTTAAACTGGTGAACAAAAATTGGTGTATACCTTTGGCACAAAAAGACGAAATAACTTGCACAAGCACTATGATAGTGCGTTCGGGGGTCGAAACGAGTCAGATCACGATTTCAGCACCACAAAGTGAAGTAGTTTTGATCTCGAAAACACGTTGAGTATGCTCACCAAAATTCGTGCAATTCTGAGACTACAAACAGAGGAGTGTCGATGGCACCCTAGATGAAGCGATGACCTGCTCTGATACCAATTGTTGGAGATAGATGTATGCGGAAGCACGCGAACAACACAAGGAAGAAGAAGAAGCTTGGAGCATGAACACACAATACTGATTGTATTACTAGAGAATGTACAAAGATAAGTAGCCTATTAGGGCAATAGGTATATATACAAGCCGGGGGAAAAAAACCTCCTAAAGAGGGAAAAAAGTGGCCCGATGGTCCTAGAGTGTTCACACACATCACTACCTAAATATATCAACATTTACAAGTACTACGTGACCTCAATTGTTTTTTCAAAAAGAAGACATTGATTTTTAGAGAGGATAATTTGAGGTTGATCCATTTGTGGGACTAGAAAAGCCAAGGGAGATTAAAATTTTGGGCCAAGGAGAAAGGACTAAAAAGTGTATATATCAAAGTACTTGATCATCAATTAAGAATTGGTCTAAACATTGGATTTTTACAGATCTAGCAAGAGCTATCAAGGACAATCAAAGCAAGGCAGTGAAGAACGCAAGGTAGTGAAGAACACAAGGCTTGGAAAGTGCGACTTCTTGGGCATCAAAGCAATCAAAGGAGCTGATTCGAGGTTGGAAGAATACTCAACCCCCTCAGTCAATTATTAGCATAGGCTAAATGGTAGCATTGTGGATTAAATTAGAAAGATGATAGGAATGCATTAAGTTCAAGAGACTTAATTTTTCAAGTCCAAGACTAAAGTAAAGGTGTGCGATACAAAACCTAAAGGAAAGAACTTAAGAATGACGGAACGAGAACTCAAAAGCACAACAAAAAGTTGATTCCTGACCCATACATTGAGACAATAATTTAAAGGAATGTAAAAGGAAATAAGCAATAAAGAACAAAGAACCATTGACGATCAGAGTGTGCCAGGAAGTAAATTCATGAACCTTAAATCGAGCAAGCATATAGGTAAGTCAGACCGACGAAGCCTTAGATCATCAGAAGCAAGTGTAGGAACTAATGCACATTCGTGGGCTCAACAATTGAATAGCTACCCTTACGAGTTGGGCTCATATATGAGTGAATCGGAAATGGCTTTTAGCACAGAAAGACCAGAAGGAGGTTTAAACATCGCATATCTGGAAAGACCTGAAGGACAATAAAGAACTCAATTAGAATATGTCCGCAACAACCACTTAGGTGCTCGCATCTATGAGGATGGTTTGCGAAGATCTGTGGTGCAAATGCACAACCCTAATCAACCCATTGGATTGGATCGACCAGTGGTGAAATTCGAGAGAGACACATACATAGACAAAGAAGGAACAATGTACATCATAAGTACTCAGCCAAATCATATCAATGAGTTTGGTGTAGTTCTGAATCAGCTAGATACGGAGGCAAACGCCCAAGGAAAAGAACCACTAGGAGAAGAACCTAGGACACCTAGAGGGAAATTTGTACTGACAAGCTTCTAATCCCAGATTGGATCCCTCATGATAATAGAAGCATAGAGTTGTTTGTGAATAGAAACCGATGAAGCATTTTGGAGGTACAGATTGGAACAACCTAGTGATGTAGGCTCCATCATGACTTATGAATTCAAGGACCCCGATACTCCTAGAAAGGTTTCATATCTAGATGATACTTTGGAAAGAGTATTTGTAGTACCAGACCACGCGAGAAATACCTACACATGGAGAGGTGATTTAGTCTTCCCTCCATCATGCACAAATGTAAACACGAGCCATCAAGGGGCAGGAACATCCTCAACCCATGGTACTCAAAGAGAGAAGAACAAAGAGAGACCAGAAGTAAGTTTCAGTCATCCCATAGGGAGAGACAGAACCACCATGGACACCGATAGAGTGGAAAGACAAAGGGGACCAAGAATACCAGGTGGTAGAGATGATTTTCCTCTACCTAGACCACGTGAACACCCCAGGGTACTAAGACCCACTCAGTTAGTGAAGTCCATGAAAAACTATTTTGATGGGACAGGAAATCCCTATGTATGTTGTGGAGTTTAAGCAAGTGCTACGAGCAGAACAAGTAGAAGACATGTTTATGCAATACAATGCTTTTGGACTAACGTTAAAGAACACAGCTTTAACTTGGTTCCAACCATTGCAACAGAGGCAATTTAGAGACATCCATCACTTTTTAGAGTCATTCATCATTGAATTCTCTAAAAGTGGAATCAAACATGATACTTCTTTGTTAATACATAGCTACAAACAGACCCCGCAGGAAACAGTTAGACTTGCAGGATGTAGGTTTAGGCAATATGTTGAGAGATGTCCAATTCAAGAGTTACCCTCATAGGCCAAGCAAGTGTCACTGTTTTTTGATGGCCTCTTAAGCTCTAAACTACGCTCATATGTATACTTGATGGAACCCAGAAAATTAGAGCAATGTGTAAGAATTTGTATAGACATTGAGGACAACTTAAGAGACGAATTGGAACTCTCAAAAGTCTATAACGACTTAGATTGTTCATCTCTAGCATCCTCAAAGTTGTCTAGCTCGATAGAAGACCTAACAAAAAAAGTGGCCTAGAAACTAGGAGTTTCTAGTAAACAGATGCCTAGGTTAACAACTAACAAGCGTTGTTACACCTGTGGTGGTGATCATATGGAAAATGTGTGTCCCAATGCAACACAACGACAAGCCAACCCTAGTTTCCAGTATTGTACAATTGAGAGATGATAGACGAATCACACGGCTCAAGACTGCCCATACAACAAACAAGTAGTACGATAGAACTAATCGTAAGCATACCCACAGCCAGGTAGGTATCAAGGTCAGTACAATGCTCAGCCTCATTACTATAGGCCTCCTCAAAACTATCCTTATAAGGCTCAACAGAGACCTCAACCTGTTTTAGCTCATCAGCCACCCCCACCAGCTAATGTCATCTTAGTCAAATATGCCGCTGTAGAAGAAAACCTCAATAGGGCTTTAGTTCCCTCTTCACCCTTAATTACTAACAGTGATCTGAATTCTAACAGTTTTGACTCTACTCATGTAGATAGTCCACCTGCATAGTACGCAGAGTCACCAAAACATGGGGAAACATATCAATATGATAGTCCACCATTGGAACCCAATTGGGAACCCGATTATGCTAACGTGATGTATGCCAACCCTAATCCGCGGCCCCAGTTGAGACATCAAAGACCACAGGGCCCTAGAGGACCATGCTTTAGGTGCCAAGGAGATCATTTCATAAAGGATTGTCCACATCCTCCTATAGAAGGACAGTCACAATACTATAACATACAAGGATTTTGCGCCGATTGTGGTAAAGAGCATGTCATAAAAGATTGTCCCAAGAACCCCACCAATGCTTCAAAAGTGACACCGATCAACGTGATAGGTATTGTACACAACGCAGATGGATCCAACCCTACATACGTGTTGGTGCAAGGCAATCGACAATTGAAGTTTTGATGAAGATTTGAAAGTCAAGGACTGAAGAAAAGATCAAGATATAAAGCATGAAGAAAGTACATGTTCAGAGAATGAAGATGTGTATACATATGTACATTAATTTAGAGATAGTTCACTTATACTTTAGTATAGTGATGAACTTGTACATATTTGCCTATATAAACAAGTAAATGTGTCGAGGCAAATATGAGAGAGCATGTGAATAGAGAAATTAGAAGTTGTATGAGTCATTAGACACTTTAGAAGTAAGTAAGATCTCTCTCATCACTCAGATGTAAAGCTTTCTAGAAATGAAGAAAAGTTGCGCCCGATATTTTTGAGATTTCTCCTTCTTTGTTGAGTCTTTTACAAAATGCTTTTGTACAAGTCTAAGTCCATAGTTGATTGACCTCTCTACAAATTTTCAGCTTCTAATTCTGTTCAAGTTGAGAGAATTGAGTGTAGGAACATTTACATGTGTAAATGAACGAAGAGAAGTTGCAGGAGGCACAAAATTTGATGCTAATGTTTTGGTCAGTTCTCCTTCCACAGTGAAAGTTTTGAGCAAGCAAGCACTCATTGTTTAAAAGTTGGAAGGTAAGCTACTATGAATAAAAACATTCAATTAAATGGGTTCTAGTTAGGGAGAGCCAAGTGTTGCTCTAGCACAATGGTGAGAACCACGTTAAGAAGCTCCACCTCCTTAATGTCAATCCGCGGAAGAGATAGGAGTGATATGAAGATCGTGAATGTGAGATGAAGTGAGAGTGAAGGTGAGAAGCACAAAGATGCACACACACATACACACACACTACGAAGAGACAAGCAAGACACAATGGAAGGTGAGAAATCAACTCTTTTACTCAAGAACACTATTACAAGCTCAAAAGAACTCTAAGTTCACACTAGCTCACACTAACCACCCTCAAAAATGAGCTCTCTAGCTCTTTTTATAGTTTCTAGACTAGTTTTGACCGGTTTCACATATAGTGACCGGCATAGTTAAAAATTAGGTCCTAGATGCTATTTGGAAGGGTAAACGATGTCTAAAAATAACGAAAATTGATACGCTTGTTCTACCTAAGCTCCTCAAGCTCGAGGACTCCTCGGCTTGCACAAAATGGAGCTATGGATTACAAAATGGGGTTTTCTATGTTACATATGTTACAATAGTGATAAAAATCACTGTTGGAGGTTTTTGGAAAGTATTTGAAAACATAATTCTTTGAAAAACGATTCGACTGGCTCCCTGCTTTGTCGTTACATGCTTCCGTGTCGTCTGTGCCTCTGGCTGCTTCCAACACCCCCCTCCCTCTCGCTTCTGTCGTCCCTGACAGAACCTTGCTGTGAGGTCTGCCGGATATAGTTCTGTAGGAGGTCCTGAGCGAGGGTGTGCTCGGAGATACGAATGCCTCGGGCCAGGTCGGCCTCGAGTTTCTCCCAGTCGATTGGTTGCGGTTCTTCCGGTGGCGAGAGAGCTGATAGTGTGTGGAATAGACCATTTGTTCACAGGCAAATAATTGTAATAAATGTGTAGGTCTGCTTATGAATACCTCTGAATGGTATTCCCAGAAGCTGGTTGTGAACATCTCTTTGAATGTCTGCTTGTAGCACGCCGGTAGGTACTTTATTCTGCAGTGCCAGGCATAACACACTTGTAGCGATGGTGTTGTACTCATATCATATACCAGATCAAAATTGCCATGCTCAAAGCCCGGGGTGTTGACATGTGGTGCCTTGACACGTCGGAAGACTTTAAAAATCATTTGCATCATGTCAAAGATTTTGACAGTCATATTCGCTGCTATATCATCCATATGCTTTAATCTAGGGAGCCAGTGGCGAATTGTAGCCATCATGTAGCCAACAGTTGGTAACTCAATGGGTGGCTTAAAATAGGGGTAATTCAACCAGTCTTGGCACTGCTTATTGTTTTGTACCTTAATAGCAAAGGCAGTCCAGGAGCGGCGTCGTGGCACTGGTCCCCAACACGGATTGTACTTCAAATGCAAAGGTGCCTTTACCCATGTACTCATCATCTCTGGATACTTCTGTAGTAAATCTTTTTGCCACTCTGGTTGATAGATCTCGCCTTGCTGCGCATCTAGTGGCAAATCGTCCTCCTCGAATTGAGTTGCATGCGATGGTTTCTTACCTGTCTCTTTCTCAATGGCTAGCTGGTATTCAGCCATTAACATAAAATACGGTTTATACTGTAACTCATGCCCAGATATGTATTGTCGCGGGGCCAAATGAGCAAAGAATGGAGATTGTAAAATTCTTTCTTCTATCATCGCCACGGCATGTAATTGTGCCTCTACTCGCGCTGAGTGCATTGTTCCAAGTTCCTCAATAGTCTTCATCCACGCGGGGGTCGGAAGTTCGTACGTCATCTGGCCTTCAGCCGTGACGCGTCCGCCTGGGATGGGTTGTGGCTCGTACGCTTCTTCAAACGTTTCCTCCACCGGGATGGTGACCGTTTCTTCCTCAGCTGGAAGCTCAGGTGGGGAATCTGGCCTTGGTGGTGCTTCATATATAGCGATCCTTGATTCAAGGTGTGATACCTGGGCCCGTAATGAGTTGAGTTCCTCTAGGAGGTCAGGAGAGGGGTCCACAGGTGCTGGTATGTCTTGGTGTGTCGGTTCTCGTAACTGGAGTAATTTGTGATCTTCTTTGAGTTTCTGTAACTCCTCGTTCATGCGGTCGTATTCATCTAGTAATCTTACATGATCGTCTAGTAGCATCCTCATCGAGTCTGAAGGAATGGCTTTGAACCTGCTAGGACTGAGTGGTTGGTCTGGGTGGTCGAGCGCTGCTTCTAAGTTTTCTCGGTTCTGATCCTGTAAGCGCTGATTTTCTTCCTTGGCAGCTGCTAGGTGTCTTCGTAGTAAGCCCATGTTTCGTGTTAGCGTTGCATTGCGGACTGTCTGGGCTCTTAATAAGTTATCTAGGTCAGCAGTGGCTTCCTTGGTCTTTTCTTCGCTTTCTAGTTCCAATTTGTGATAAGCCTCGCGTAATTCTTGGTAGCGGGTGTTCAGAGAGGCATTCTCAATAGAAAATAAATTAAGCTGCAACTGTAAGTCATTGGTTGTCCTCTGCAGCTGCTGATAATTATCACCAAGAGATGTGAACTCATCTCTTACTTGCGTCATACACATGAACATCTGTCGGAATGCATTATCTACAGTGGGTGATAGTATTAACGGGGTGCTAAATGAAGATGCAGTTGGTGTAGATGCAACGGGAATGGGGAATGGGGATGGGAAGGTGGATGATGTAGTGATTGTTGAAAATTGTGATGTGCCTAAAAATGTTTGTGCCGGGAGTGAAGTGAGTGATGGTGCAGCGGGTGGTGAGATGTCCATGTCAGTGGACGTATCTAGTGCGGTGACCGTGAATATGGGTGTGATCGTGGGTGCTCGTGCTGGTGTAAATACGGGATTTACAAAGGTTGAGGGGTAATTTACAGGGGGGCTGGCTGGAGCAGCTTGGTGGAAAGGGGAAAGAGGGGTTACAGTGGGGCGGGGAGGTGAGACGGGGGAGAAGGTTAGTGGCGGTGGGAATGGGAAAAGGGGTCTTGGAGTTGTGGGGAAAGATGGAAAAGATGGATGGAGGAAAGGGTTGGGTAGAAAGGTGGGTGTGGGAGGGGGTAGACTAGGGCTGATGGGTGCGGGAATTGTGGGGTGAGTGGTCGTAAAGACGATTTCTGCAACACCACCGGCGAATGGAGATGTTGGTCTGGGGGAAGGAGGGTGAATAGGGGAGGCTGGATGGACGGGTGGTGAGAGAGGAGCGGTTGGGGTGGTTGGTACTTCAGTGACTACTGAGGTTTGTACAGCTGTAGCGCGGGGTGGGGAATCTACAAAGATGGTTTCTACAGCCAACGAACTTTCGGGGACGAGGCGTGCCTCCCTGGCTTGTTCTGAAGATTGTGCTCCGGTTGGTACACGAATGTATTCGCCGGGCTTTGAAAGTAGTCGTACTCTGCGGGGGTCAAACTGTGGTAGTGGCTTTCTTTGCAAGTACCTGAGTGCTTCGTTGGAGCCTACTGATTTGACTAACTCGCAGAATCCTTTGATGTATGCGTCTTCGAATCCGCCTGTGACAAGTTCTTGTTCTATTATTGTTTGACTCTCTTCCTCTGTCAGCTTTTTGCGTGCCCAAACTTTTTCCATAGTTCTATACAACTTCTTGATAGCTAGTGTGTAAGCTGGTGCTTCGTAGGTTTCATCTTCATGGGTACTTGTATCACCATGTGTGTCTGTTTGTTGGCCTTGGCCATCTGTCTGTTCATGCTCTTGGGATTCATGTGTTCCCTGGCTAGCTTCGTCGTCTCCTTCGTCGTCATCGGTTGCTGTCCTTTCGTCATCAGAGCTGGACACGACCTGTCCTTGTGGCTGATCCCTGGGTGTGGTAGGGTAGCTAGGCCTTTCAAATTCTTGAGAAAACATTTGTCCTTCTGAAAACTGGAACTCGTTGGAGAATGCATCGGGCATCTCAAAATCAAACGTTTGGTCCAGTGGCTCTGCTTGTCCTGGTTCTAAATGCGGTATTGGAAAAGAGAAAGCTTCCGCACCAATAGTGGTGGGAAGTTCAGCTGCTGTGGTGATAGGTTCTGTGGTTGTGGCTGCTTGGGGTGCGACAGTACTGGTGGTGCCCTCCGTTACCACTGGTCTAGATAACCTTATGCGAATAGGTTGCACTGTGGGAGTGGCTGCTGTTGGTGACTGCTCTGGAGATGGTTGTGGCGAGGGTGATTCTAGGACTTGTAGGCACGGGATAGTACCTCTCATCCGCTTTCCGGCTCTGCCTTTGCTAGACTTTCTAGCCTTCCTAGTGGTCCCTTTGAATGCTTTCAGTTCCTCACTGGTCATGGCACGCTCTATGGGTAAATCATATGCCAAGCACATATATATGATCCTGGTGAGGGCGCAGCATCCATTGATTACCTTCTTTCGCTCCCACCGATGTTGTGCCGAATAGAGCTGATCAATGATCCAGCTGGCTAGATCAACTGTTTGCGGTCCAGTACATGCTAAGTATAATCCAAACCAGATTCTCTTGTGGGGCATGGTAAAACGATCCTGAGCTGGGAAAGCAAAGTGCTGCATGCATATCCGTAATGGCTTAGAGAGCTCAGGTGTTATAGCAGAAATATCCTCCCACTTAGTTACGTCACCACGCTTCATCTGTTCTGGGACTAGCCGTTCTTTCTCCGTTGGAGTGTGTGTTCCATGATATTTTTAGAGTTGCGCGAATCAAATCTTTAGACAAATAGAACCTTCTAAATGGAGGATCATTTACCAAGGATGGTAACATGAATGTGCCGGGTAGATCCTTGTTCTCTGAAGCCGTTAAGGTGGTTACCAAGTAAAAGCATCTGTAAAAATTGGGTTTAGGCAGAGGGTCACTAAAGTATTCTGTAAATCCCGCTCGTGCCCAAACGTGCGTTAGATCTTGTGTATTCTGCAGTCCTTCAAATTCTCGTGAAAAGAACTGGTACTTGGTCCATGTGTGAAGATCAAATGCCAAATTGGCCTCAAATATGAAATCAGCATCTGCTAATGGTCCTGCTAGGCCTTGAAACCAATGAGAGTTACGATGAATCTTCTCGGTGTATCCTCTAGGAGGATCATCGATTGGCATGGGTCCTGGAAAACCTTGAAACTCTGGTGGTTGCACCGTAGGATAAGATTCTGCTAGTAATTCTCCAATAGTGGCCATCGGTGCACTGGGGCCAGCCTCTGATGGGCCTGCTTCGGTTTGCATGATGACTGATGAGCTAATGGAAAAGATCTACTACAAAAGATTAACACATTAGTATGGAAATTAATTATGATCCCATTAAGGTGAGACCGCAATCCCTTTCCATAACCGATGTGTAACCCGTGTAGCCAAGTGTCGTGAAGTGACTGATGCAATGATTATTTGCAAAACTAATGCAGGTCTCTAGACACCTACATGGTCAGATTATGCATACATTTCTTGATGAGCCGTTATTATGCATGATGTGGGGTTTGGGTGTATGAATTTATACAAGGTTTGGTTGAAGGTGAATTAGTACAAGGGTGGAGTTTAAACGGGGTGGGAGAATTGTTAGATACGATGGTACAAGAAGATGTTTGGATACGTTTCGGTATCCATCTCCTAAGAGTCTTTGAGTGGGTGGTATGTTTCTGCTGAGGGACAAAAGGTGGTATCGGGTTTGGTTGTATTGAAGGATGGAAAGATTTCTGAGGGGTTTATATTACATGGCTTGAGGGTTGGGCTATAATACATTGCTTGGGTACCCAAATCTGCATGGGTGTGGGTCTATGGATAAGATATTTCTTGGCGATACAAATCTGTCGAGTATTGGTACTTGTAAAAGAAGATCGAGGGGACTTTGGATGCTGACTCTGCTTCTGTTGAAACTTTTCCTGTTCTCGTCTGCAGTGTGCCAATAGCCTGTGGTTGCTGTCCTTTTGGCACCCATATTTGTTTCGTGCCACTTGTTCTGTGATGTTGATACTGCTGCTTTCTTTGCCTTGTCTGGTGGTGTCGTCGGTCTGGGTTCCTCCGTTGTGGTTGACTCCTTCGTGGTTGGGTTTGAAAGGTCCATTGGACGCTCTGCTTTGGAAAAGAAGGGAGATCCAACACTTGCGTGACCTGCCCATTAGGAAGTGATTCGTTCTTTATCTTTAATCTAGGCCAGTCCGCAGCAAGTTTGGAAGGATGAGCACCGCAGGGTGTTGTGCTCATTTGGCCGCTGATGCAACCCACCTGACCGCTGATTGTGTTCATCTGCCCTAGCGGTTGGGTAGCTGCCCCTTCTAGTTTGCAGGAAGCCCCAGGGAAGATCTTCTGTCGTCCTTCTGATTGACAATTGGTCCTAGCCAAGCCCGAGTGGGTTGGTGTAGACGTAACGTGACTGGTCTGACCCAAGATCTTCCGGTCTTCCGTCTTATGCGTTTCATAGGGTCTAGGGTTACAAACCTCAATCGGAATGCCGTTAGGGAAGTCAAGCGGTATCACTCGCTTCTGTTCTAAGGTTCCAATATGTAAGGAGCCTTGTCTAAGATTTAGGTCCACTGAGTGATCGTATAGCCAATCTTGGCCAAGGATTAGGGGTTCTATCAGGTCGTCATCATGGCACACTAGTAGCTTCGCTGTCATGGTCACATCCTTAATGAGGATAGGAAGGTCCACCTCACCCATGCAAGGGGTTTCCATGCCTCCTAGGCCTATGAGGTATGCCTCAATTGGCCGCATTTCTATTCCTGAATCCTTATAGTGGGACCATCTAATCGCACTAGTCGCAGCACCTGAGTCAATTAAAGCCCTGAGCTCTTGGCAAAGGTTGCCGTGCTCTAGCCTAACTGTAATGAATGGTCTCCTGTCCACTATACTAGGATGAGTGGTTGACTTTACTTGACACATGGCCATGGGGTATCTGGGTGTAGTTTCCAGATGGTTATAATGTTCTCTCCCTAGTCCTTGTCTTCTTAACTTCATGCGTTTAATGCGTTCTATTGCTTCTGCCTGAGCTTCCGCTCGTATTCTATTTTCTTCCTCCTTACGCTTCTTTGCCAACGTGAGTCGTCTAAGGAGATCCTCAGTAAGAGGTTCCTGATATAGCTTGACTCTACAGCCACTAATATAATTAGGCATTATATCTCCTTCTAAAGTGGCTAACTGTACTGCTCCACTTGTTGAGAGTCTGTTAATGATCATAGGTCCATAACCTCGCTTTTCTAACTTACGTGCGTGTTGCTTTAGCGTATATACTAGAACTAAATCTCCTTCTTTTAGGCCTTTATCTTTCACATGTGCATCAAAATACGTTTTCTGTCGCTTCTTCGCTGCATATATTCCTGCTACTGCCTTTAGCCTGGTTTCTCCTAATCGTTCCAAGTCCATTATTCTCGCTGATAATTCATGGCCGGTCCACTGATGTTCTTGTGCAACCTTAAGGGTCGGTATCAAGAAGTCCAAAGGAAGCACAGCATTCTGACCAAAAACCATCTGAAAGGGAGTTGCATTGAGTACGGTCTTGTAGGCCACTCAATATGCCCAAACAGCATGATGTAACTGTTTGTCCCAATCTGAACGTTTGTTGTTCACGAGTTTCGTCAGTACGTTACAAAGGATCTTATGAGTGCTTTCAGCCTGACCATTGGCCTGAGGATGATATGGTGCAGATTTCTTGTGAATCACCATAAAATCCTGTAACAAATATTCAATGACTTGGTTTAGAAAGTGAGTGCCTCGATCGCTCACTAACTCTATAGGCAATCCATATCTTGTAAAGACATTCTCGAATAAGAATTTTGCAGTTGTGTGTGCATCATTCTTTTTCGTGGCTTTTGCCTCTACCCATTTCATCAGATAATCTGTGGCCACAATAATGTATTCAGCATGTGTACCTTTTGCAGGGGGGTTAATGGGTCCTACAAAGTCTATACCCCACTTAGAAAATGCACGTCCGCCCATCATGGGTTTCAATGGCATTTCATCTCTGCGAGTAGGAAACTGAGTTCTTTGGCACACATCACATCTCTTTACATAGGTATGAGCATCCATGTGAAGAGTGGGCCACCATAATCCTGCAAAGAGGATGGCTTTGATTATCCTATCGGGTCCAAAATGACCTCCTGCAACACCTTGGTGTGCAGTCTCTAGTATGCTCAGATAATCGCTCTCATGAACACATTGTCTTAGATATCCATCTCGTCCTCTTTTGTATAGATTATCGCCGATAAGTGAATAGTCGTGAGCTTCCTGCTCTAGACTGCGTTGCCGTGCTAAGGTCATTCCTTGAGGGAATGTCTTCGTCCTCAAGTATGTCACTAATTGTTCACTCCAGTCTGGTGTGAGAGACACGTGATATAGTGTAGCATGTTCTACTGGTGGTCTTTCACAACAAACATTGCATTCTTTACACAACTTGTAGACATCTGCTTCCATCGAAGGCCAATATACTCCTAGTCTATGCAGAGTCTGTAATGTTCGATGTTTTGAATGATGTTGCTTTAATGCACCTATGTGTGCTAATTGCAACCAATTTGCATGTTCTGATTCATCTACACAACAAGCAAGAATCTTTTGATTATCCTGTTTATATATGCTTCCTGCTAAGATTTGGTATCTCTGAGACTTGGTAATCTCTCCCTCTTTGATCTTTATCCTAGGATTCTTGGGTCCGTATGTCAGAATAGGGACTATAGGTTTAGCCCATTCTGGTGCTATCTCAAGATTAAACAAGTATGCATCTGGTAAATCATCCGCTACTCCTTGAGGAGCTTCTCCTGAGGTTAATCTCGAAAGGTGGTCGGCTCTAAGATGTGTCTTTCCTTTCCTGACTACGACTTCAAAATCATACTCCATGAGTAATAGAAACCAACGTATCAATCGTCCTGTGTTACATGGTTTGTTGACTAAGTACAATAGGGCTTGATGATCTGTAAAGAACTTGAATTTGTTGGCCAACAAGTAGTGCCTAAACTTCTTTACCGCGTAGATCATCCCTAATCCTTCTCGTTCCGTCGTGGTGTAATTTCTTTCTGCTGCGTTCAATTGTCTACTCGCGTAAGCTATGGGGAGATCTATATTACCTTCACTCGTGGGTTGTGCTAACACATATCCTATGGCGTAATTGGATGCATCCACATGTACATGGAATGGCTTACTCCAATCCGGGGTAGTCAATATAGGTGCTGAGCACAAGCGTCGTTTAAGTTCATTGAATGAATTTTCACATTCATCTGTCCATTCAAAATTGGTTAAACGAGAGTACAAAGGCCTGGCTATGATTGCATACATGTGTAAGAATCTCCTATAATAACCACAATGGCCCATAAATGCCTGTACCTCTTTCACATTAGTTGGTCTAGGTAATTCTGCAATTACTTTCACCTTTTCTTCATCCGTAGAGATTCCATTTTTTGACACAATGTGTCCTAGAATTTTGCCTTGTCTGACCATGAAAACGCATTTTTTTGGGTTCAAACAAACCTGATATTCTCGACATTTGTCAAATATTTGCCTTAACTCTGGGATATGCGTCTGTCTTACATCTGAATGTGCACATAAGTCATCGACATATACTTCCAAACTCTTGCGTAAGAATTCCTTGAAAACATGACACATGAGTCGCTGGAAAGTGGCGGGTGCATTTGTTAAGCCAAATGGCATCACACGAAATGCAAATATGCCCCACTCAGTGGCAAATGCCGTCTTGTGTTGATCTTCTGGAGCAATGGCTACTTGATTATAGCCTGAAAATCCATCAAGAAAGCTGTAAACTTCCTTGCCCGCAACTCTTTCCAATAGATGTTCTATGATAGGAAGAGGATAACTGTCTCTAATCGTGGCGGCATTAACTTTTTTAAGGTTAATACACACACGCAATTTTCCATTCTTCTTGGGCACAACCACAATGGGGGATACCCATTCGGTATGCTCAATTTTGTAAATGAATCCTGCTTCTATCAAGCGATCTATCTCCTCTTTAATCTTCGCAGCGTAGTTATCATTGTACGTGTACGGTTTCTGTTTCGTCGGTTTTGCATCTGGAGTCATAGGGATTCTATGAGAACATATCTCTGGGTCTACTCCTTTCAAATCTTTATAACTCCAAGCGAACACATCTCTATATTCGCGCAATAGGGCAACTAATTCTTCTTCTTCTTCCTTCGTCAAATCATGCCCTATGTATGTACATTTTTCTTCTTCTCCTTCTATGGCAACTATTATTTTCTTGGTTTTCTCTCGGTTATCATATACTTGTCCGTCATTTGCCTTTCTATTAGGCATTCGTACCATGATTCTTCTATCTTCGATTTCATATTTCTTGAAGTTCTCGGGTACCTCAAATAAAGATTCTTCTTTTTCTGACATGGTTTCTTTCTTCTTTCTTTTCTTGCCTTCACTCTTGGTAGTCACTTCCGTGGCTAACCTCACCTCATTCGTAATTTCCTCGTGTCTCTGAGTGTGAGTCTCTACTTCGAAAAAATATTCTTCCTCTGATGCAAAGGGTGGGTCCATGATAATTGATTCTAAATCGAAATCACTCGCATCCTCAAATGCATCAGTGTTAGGTTCACATTCTTCTAAAATTGCATCGCACATGATTGGCTCTATCGTGAAAACTGAAATGTCATAGCCATCCTCATCACAGTGGGGTGTCCATTGTTCTTCATTGATGGCTACATCCATGGTTGCTAGGATTTCTGCCCAACCATGGGGTTCAAACTCTTCGTCAGGGAATACTACAGGTGCATAAGCTGGGTCTTGAAGGGTTCTTGGATGTTGTTCTGCACCTAAGGTCCTGGCTTCTAACCTTTCTTCCTCTTGTTTTGCTACTTTACACATCCATAAATGAGTATCCTCATGCAACCAAGAAGGATCTGATTCTAATGAGTGCACGGATTCCGTCTCTACTGGTGTCTTATGGATGGTATTCCATTGTATTGGGGGTACGTCTCTATGTGAATAGTCTTTAAGATTGACTTTGGTAGTCACTCCTAAATGTTGCAAGTACAAAGAATTAGTTCCCCAATCTTGTACAATTTGCAACTGACGCATGAATGGTCGTCCCAATATCATCTCATAAGCATGATTTTTTGCAAAGTCACAAATGGCGAAAGTATGCTCAAATTCTACACCACAAGTGGTGAGAGATATGCCTTCTAGTAAGCCTAATGGTTTTTCAATGTGTCCGTCAGCCATTTGTAGCTTCATCCTGGTGGGTCTCAATGCTGGCTTACCCCAACATTTCCATAAAGCGGTGGTAGCTATGGCTACTCCGGCTCCTGAATCTAAGATGGCTTTCGTGGTGTAGCCCTGATGGGTTATCAGAAGATAAGTGTTACCTTCCTCTCCTTCGCTTACCTCTCCGATCTTTTCTACGGGTATCTCTGGTACCTTATTTTGTGATCCTATTTGTGAGGGAGTAGTAGCAAGCTCGGGGAATTGATTTGCTACATGTTTCCACAATTCTGGTTTTACCTTTAACAACTCCTCTAGAGTGAGATTACATTGTACTTTAGTGTTCTTGATCACTTCCGTGTTTCTAGGGATTACTGATTCTTCATTCCTCACTATTATCGTGGGTGCTCTCATACTAATAGACTTTGCTTCCCAAGGTCCTGTGAACTGAGGTAATTCTTGTAAAGAATTAGATTCAAATCTTGTGTGTTCACTCGGTTGCTCTTCCTCTACATCATCGTAAATAGAGGGGATGTCTTGGGGAAATTGTTCCTCCAAGTCGTCTATTTCTTGAATAGGAGGATGGGTTCCTTGTTCTTTTCTCCATTTCTCTTCTTTGATCTCTCTCAAAAATTCATGTGAGTACCTATGTATGGAAGACAGGTTGTCTTGACTTTCTGAGTTGGGTACTTGAGACAGGGATGGTGCATTCCTTTCCTATGTCTCTGGGACAATAGGGTGCCTAGGCTGATCCTTTTTCTCTTTGCTCTCTATCAAGTATTCTAGCCTCTCCATTAGTCCTTGAAAGTGTAGTTCCGGTTTTGCCATGTTATTCCAATTAAGATATCTAGAGGCTTCGAACAAAGCTTGTGCTAGTTCTACCATTTTCATGCACAGTTTAGTTCTCTCAATTTCTAGATCAGCTCGAGGGTAGTTTTTGCTCATTTCAACTACCTGAGGTCCCTCTTTTAATCTAGCCTGATATGCACGAAACATCATGTCTAGATTTTCTGGTATGGGTTCCGCTAAAACTGATCCTGATTTCTGAACTGGATTCTCTTGATTCAATTCCTGTGAAGTCAATTCTTGGATTTTGGCTCTAGATTCCTTCAAACTTCCTTCCAACTCACTTATCTTTTTACTCCATTTTCTCTTAATTCTTTCTCTAGAATCTTTCCAAGATTTTGTCTTTTTACTGCTAGATTTTGCAACTTCACTAGTTCCGGCTACTTTCTCTTGATTAAGCTGTTGGTTCTGTAAGAGCGCCTGGGCTCTTGTTATAGCTTGGATAGGCACGTATGTAGGGTTGGATCCATCTGCGTTATTTACAATACCTATCACGTTGATCGGTGTCACATTCGAAGCATTAACAGGGTTCTTAGGACAATCTTTGCCACAATCAGCACAAAAGCCTTGGATATTATAGTACTGTGATTGTCCTGCTATCGGGGGATGTGGACAATCCTTTATGAAATGATCTCCTTGGCACCTAAAGCATGGTCCTCTAGGGCCCTGTGGTCTCTGTTGTCTTACTTGGGGCCGTGGATTTGGGTTTGTGTACATCACATTAGCATAGTTGGGCTCCCAACTAGGTTCCACTGGTGGACTATCGTAATGATATGTCTCTATGTGTTCTGGTGACTCTGTGTAATATGCGGGTGGACTATCTACATGCGTAGAGTCAAAGCTGTTCGAATTCGGGTCACCCTCTATGATCAAAGGTGAAGAAGGCACTAAGGCCCTACTTAGATTCTCTTCTGCAGCAGCGTATTTGACTGAGATGACATTCGCTGGTGGGGGTGGCTGCTGAGCTAAGACAGGTTGAGGTCTCTGTTGAGCCTGGTATGGGTAGTTCTGAGGAGGCCTATAGTAATAAGGCTGAGCATTGTATTGGCCTTGATACCTACCTGGCTGCGGGTATGATTGCGGGTAGTTCTGTCTCACGGTCTGTTTGTTGTATGGGCAGTCCTGAGCCGTATGATTCGTGTATCTTCTCTCAATTGTACAGTATTGGCCACTAGGGTTGGCTTGTAGTTGTGGTGCATTGGGACACACATTTGCCATATGGTCACCACCACAGGTGTAACAACGCTTGTTCATTAGCACCCTAGGTTTACTAGAAACTCCTAGTTTCTGGGCCACTTTTTCTGCAAGGTCTTCTATTGAGCTAGACAATTTTGTGGATGCTAGAGATGAACAGTCTGAGTCCTTATAGACCTTTGAGAGTTCCAACTCGTCTCCTAAGTTGTCCTCAATGTCTATACAAATTCTTACACATTGCTCTAGCGTTCTGGGTTCTTTTAGGTACACATAGGAGCGTAGTTTAGAGCTCAACAAGCCATCTAGAAACAATGACACTTGCTTAGCTTGTGAGGGTAGCTCTTGCATTGGACATCGTTCAACATATTGTCTAAACCTACGTCCTGCCAGTCTTACTGTTTCTTGAGGGGTCTGTTTAAAGCTATGAATCAATGAAGACGTGTCATGTCTAATCCCACTTTTAGAGAATTTGGTGATGAATGACTCTAGTGATGGATGTCTCTGAATTGCCTTTGTTGCAGAGGTTGGAACCAAGTTAAAGCGGTATTCTTTAACGTTAGTCCAAATGCGTTGTATTGCGTGAACATGTCTTCAACTTGTTCGGCTCTTAGTACTTGCTTGAATTCTGCGACATGGTCATAGGGATCTCCTGTCCCATCAAAATAATTCTTCATTGATTTTACTAATTGAGTGGGTCTCAATATTCTTGCGTGTTCGCGTGGTCTAGGTAGAGGAAAATCATCTCTACCACCTGGTATTCCATGATCTCTTTGTCTATCCACTCTATTAGTGCTCGTGGTTGTTCTATCTCTCCCTGTGGGATGAGTGAAGCTTACTTCCGGTCTCTCTTTATTTCCCTCTCTTTGATTTCCATGGGCTGAGGATGTTCCTGCCCCTTGTTGACTTGTGTTCATGTTCGTTCTAGATGGAGGGAATACCAATTCACCTCTCCATGTGTATGTGTTTTTAGCGCGGTCAGGCACCACAAAGACTCTTTCTGAAGTCTCATCCAGGTATACAACCTTTCCAGGTGTATCCGGGTCCTTGAACTCGTATATAGTGATGATACCTATCTCACCAAGTATTTCGGTCTTGTATCTCCAAAAGGCTTCATCAGTTTCTTTATTTACAAACAACTCTATGCTTCTGTTGTCCTGAGGGATCCAGTCTGGGATTAGTACTCGTGTCCGTACAGATTTCCCTCTAGGTGTTCTAGGCTCTTCTAATGGTTCTTTTCCTTGAGATTTTGTTTCCGTCTCTGGTTGAATCGCGCCAAATTCGTTGGTATTGTTTGGCTGTGTACTTAAGATGTACATCGTTCCTTCCTTGTCTATGTACGCGTCTCTCTCGAATTTCACCACTGGATGTTCCAATCCAATGGGTTGATCGGGGTTGTGCATTTGCACCACTTGCCTTCGCAAACCATCCTCATAGATGCGAGCACCTAATCGGTTGGTTCGGAGAAACTCTAGTTGCGTTCTATAGGGTCCTTCTGGTTTTTCTAAGTAGGCTACATTCGACCCTCCTTCTGGTCTTTCTGTGCTAAATGCCATTTCTGATTCACTAGTGTCTGAGCTCTCGTAGGGATAATTACTATTCAATTGCTGAGCCCACGATCGAGCAGTAGTTCTTACACTTGCCCCTGATGATCTAAGGCTTCGCCGGTCTGACTTACCTATATGTTTGCCCGATCTAAGGTTCATGAATTTTGTTCCTTGCACACTTAGTACACACTCAGATCGTCAATGATTCTTTGTTATTACTGTCTTGATTCTTTTTAGATTTCTTTAGGTTCTTGTCTTAATGTATGCGTCAGGAATTCGACTTTCCGTTATAATTTTGAGTTCTCGTTCCGTCAGACTTAGGTTCTTTCCTTTAGGTTTTCGTCACATACACCTTTACTTTAGTCTTAGACTTGATAAATTTAACTCTCTTGAACTTGAGGCGTTCCTATCGTCTTAATCCACAATGCTAACGTTTAGCCTAAGCTAAGAATTGACTGAGGGGGTTGAGTAATCTTCCAACCTCAAGTCAGCTTTTCTGGTTGCTCTGATGCCCAAGAAGCCGCGCTTCCCAAGCTTATGCCCTTCACTGCCTTGCCTTGGTTGCCTTCGATTGCCCTTGCTAGACCTGGACAAATCCAATATTAGACCAATTCACAGTTGGATGATCAAGCACTTAAGTATATACACCTTTTAAGTCCCTTCCCTTTTGCCCAAATTTTCAATGCTTGCCCCCTGGCTTTATAGTCCCAAACTAGGTCAACCTCAAAATAGCTTATCTAAAAATAGACGTATCCTTTAAGAAAAAAACAGTTGAGATCACGTAGTACTCGTCAAGAGCTTTCTAACGAGCTATTAAGCTCAAAAAACGGACTTCAGATGAAAAAGTTATGACCGTTCAGGCCCTGGGGGGTAAAAACTGACAAACAGGTTTTTCTCCAAATATGAGCTAAGGGGTCTCCTATGAGTCTAATCACCCAAAAATTTCCCAACAATAGCCCCAAAATTGGCCAAAAAATGAAACCCTAAAATTTGCGATGGGGGTGCACAATCGCGATGGTCTGAGATGATCGCGATGGTCTGGGACCGTCGCGATGGCGTGAGGGTGCACCGTCGCGATGGCGTGAACTGGCGGACAATCGCGATGGTGTGAAAGTGCACAATCGCGATGGTGTGAACTGGCGGACAATCGCGATGGTGTGAAAGTGCACAATCGCGATGGCGTGAAAGTGCACAATCGCGATGGCGTGAAAGTGCACAATCGCGATGGCGTGAACTGGCGGACAATCGCGATGGTGTGAAAGTGCACCGTCGCGATGGCGTGAAAGTGCACAATCGCGATGGCGTGAAAGTGGACAATCACGATGGTCTGAATTTGCACAATCGCGATGGCGTGAAAGTGCACCGTCGCGATGGCGTGAAGGTGTCGTCGCGATGGCGTGAAAGTGCACAATCGCGATGGCGTCAGTCAACGGTCAACGTGGACAATCGCGATGGTCCAAAGTGAACCGTTGCGATGGTCTGAGCGCGATGGCGTGAGCCAATCGCGATGGTCTGGGCGCGATGGCGTGAGCCAATCGCGATGCTCTGAATTTTTGAAGTGTCGCGATGGTCTGAAGTGCACCGTCGCGATGGTCTAGATTGCCACATGGCACCGTCGGCGCGATGGCGTGAGCCAATCGCGATGGCGTGACACAATCGCGATGGTCAGAGACCGTCGCGATGGTCCGGCCAAGCCGTCGCGATGGCGTGAGCCAATCGCGATGGTGTGACACAATCGCGATGGTCAGAGACCGTCGCGATGGTCCACCAAAATGCAAATTTTGTGAATGCAGCTATGGATTCCTGTAGGCGCAGGTGTGCTCTTCACGCTGGTGTGGTCGCCTTCTCCAAATTCCGAACTTTGCAGACCATCGCGATGGTCTGACACAGTCGGAAATTTCTGACAGAAACTGAAGTTTTTACCTTTTCCAAGCTTTCCTGATGCACTGGAGCTCTGTACCTGCAAGAAAACTCAAGAAAACCAAAGCACATACAAGCACAAAAGCTCTCTCTCACTCTCTCGCATGCACAAATGAGGGGAAATGAGGAGAATGGGTGGATATGGTGAATTTTCTGATTTTTTTTTGGAGATGAAGATGATGATGCGGTGATGAAGATGGAGTGTGGGGGAGGTGAAAAACAACAAAAACTAAGTAAAAACAACAACAAAAACTGAAATTTTTACCTTCCAACGCCACTTCTTGCTATACTCTTACTATCACACATTCGTCCTAGACTCGATCCTCGGCAACGGCGCCAAATTTGGTGTTGCTCTAGCACAATGGTGAGAACCACGTTAAGAAGCTCCACCTCCTTAATGTCAATCCGCGGAAGAGATAGGAGTGATATGAAGATCGTGAATGTGAGATGAAGTGAGAGTGAAGGTGAGAAGCACAAAGATGCACACACACATACACACACACTACGAAGAGACAAGCAAGACACAATGGAAGGTGAGAAATCAACTCTATTACTCAAGAACACTATTACAAGCTCAAAAGAACTCTAAGCTCACACTAGCTCACACTAACCACCCTCAAAAATGAGCTCTCTAGCTCTTTTTATAGTTTCTAGACTAGTTTTGACCGATTTCACATCTAGTGACCGGCATAGTTAAAAATTAGGTCCTAGATGCTATTTGGAAGGGTAAACGATGTCTAAAAATAATGAAAATTGATACGCTTGTTCTACCTAAGCTCCTCAAGCTCGAGGACTCCTCGGCTTGCACAAAATGGAGCTATGGATTACAAAATGGGGTTTTCTATGTTACATATGTTACAATAGTGATAAAAATCACTGTTGGAGGTTTTTGGAAAGTATTTGAAAACATAATTCTTTGAAAAACGATTCGACTGGCTCCCTGCTTTGTCGTTACATGCTTCCGTGTCGTCTGTGCCTGTGGCTGCTTCCAACACCAAGCTTAAGAAGTTACAAGTGTCAAAGTCGACTGTAAAGAACTATAGTTTTAGACATAGGTGACTTGTTAAGATCATTTCTCAAGATATACCGATTCTTTTGGAATGATTTAACTTGGAGGAGGTGTGAAAACTATAGGTAACACCTTGTGCAAAGTTTTATAAAAAACTTTACACATTCGATAAGTCAATGAGTGAGTTATGTGCAACAGACTTTCTGTGTAGTCACCTTCTTCACAGTTTGTTCAAGATTTTGGAAATTGAGTATTGATCCTCCAAATTGGTGAAGGTTTTAAGTTATTCTTGATATAGAGGTGCTCTAAATTCAAGGATAACTTGTTCTTTTGGAGACTAACACTCTCCATCAGTGGCATCAGAGCAGGAAGCATCAAAATTGAAGAAAGAAGGACCCCGACTACTGTAGTTATAAAGAATTCAACATTTGAAGATACAAAAAATGAAAGCTTGAAATCAAAGCTTGAAAAGGAGGCCAGAAGATATCAAGGAAGACAAATGGAACTTCATTAGAAGCAAAGGTAACCTTATTCCTCATACAGCTTGAAGGATTTAATACACAGGTGCAGAAAGGATGGGAGATTCTCTTTAGATAGAGAAATTGGATAGAGAAAACTATCCAACATGGTCAATGAGGATGGAAGCTCATACTTATGAGCAATGACTTGATAGCTTATATTACAGATGAAGAAGAAAAGCCTCAGTTCAGAGATCCTAGTGTTCCAACTAGGGATGAATTGTCAGAATTGTAGACTTGGATGAAGAGAGATGCTCAAGCTAGGAGCATTATATATATGGGAGTTAATGACTACTTGCTACCTCATATTAGAGGTCTTGAAAGTGCAAGTGATATATGGAATGCTTTGGAGGAGCATTTCCAAAATACCACAAAGTCAAGGAAGGCATCCTTGTGGGCAGATTTTACCACATTCAAGAAGAAGGCCTCTCAATCCATTTCAGATTATGTAACAAGGATGAAGGACATTGCAGATGCATTATGAGTAGTTGATGAAGATATTGAGGAGGATAAATTGGTAAGGCAAATCCTCACAGGTTTGAGAGGTGATGAAAAATGGAAGCCATTCATTTTGTCTACTGAATTATCACTAGATCATTTTACTCCTGATTTAAATTAGTTGCTAGGACACATGCTAACCTTTGAGCAGGATGTCAAAGGTGAAAGTGATAAAAGTGCAAGTCAAGCAATGTATTCAAAGGATAATAAGAAGAATAGCAAAGGGAAGCAACAAGCAAATGAAGATGAAGGTACAACTAGCCAAGCTAACTTCCAAAGAGGAAGAGGAGGTGGCAAAGGTAGAGGAAGAGGCAGAAGTAATAAAGATGGAGTCAAAGCTTGCTAGATCTGTGGTAAGACAAATCATTTAGCTAATGATTGTTGGCATAACACTCAGAATAATGGTGGATATAATCAAAACTTTAATTCAAGAGGAAGAGGTGGCAGAAATGAAAGAGGTAATTTCAGAGGTAGAGGTAGTAGAGATTACTTTGGAAGAAATGCAGGTAGAGGATTCCAAAGTCAACAATACAACAATACCTACTATAATTATGCTTCAGATCAGAAGGAGGATTCAACATTGATAATGAATGCAACTTGTGAAAGGCAAAGTGAAGACCAAAGAGTCTTCTACATTGACTTAGGGTGTAGCAATCACCTGAGTGGCAACATAGCTTTGATGACTGATTTGGAGAATAAGGTAACTAATCATGTAGTTCAAACAAGTGATAATACAAAGCACAATGTGAAGTCAATTGGATCAGTGAAGGCCAAAGATGGAAGTACTCTCTTGAGTAAGGTTTTGTATGTTCCTACAATTCCAAAGAATCTGATAAGTGTAGGACAAATTGTTGAAAAAGGTTATGAAGTTAGGTTCACTAATGAAGGAGTTTTTGTGGAAGACCCTAGCAATGGGTATAAAAAAATTGTTTCAGGGAAGAAAGAAGGAAGATTGTTCACATTGAAGATTCAAGGTAACATTGGTCATGCCTTGTTCACCTATGGAGGACATAAGGTCTCTGAGCTAGATCTTTGGCACAAAAGGCTTGGACATTTCAATGAAAGAGGTATTAAAGATATGGTTAACAATGGTTCAATGCTTGGATTGCTTAATGTTGTAGGTCAACATATGACATACAAATGTGAGGCATGTCAATTAGGTAAGGCTCATAAGCAATCCTATTCCAAGCATGGTTTTATGTATTCAAAGAAGCTTGAGTTGGTACACACAGATGTGTGGGGGGGACCATCAAAGGATTTCAGTATCAATGGTTCAAGGTATTATGTGATTTATATTGATGATGCTACCATATGGATCACTATCTATATGATCAAAGATAATTCTGAGGTATTCAATACATTCAAACAAATTATCATGTGTATGCAGAGAGAATTACAGGTCAAAAGTTGAAGAGACTAAGGTCAGATGGAGGGGGAGAGTATTTCTCTAATGAGTTTAGTGATTACTTGTGGAATGTAGGTATAAAAAGGGAAATTACTTGCAGGTACTCTCCTCAACAAAATGGTGTAGCAGAAAGGAGGAATAGAACTCTTGTTGAGTTTGCAAGCTCCATGATGAAGGAGAAAAATTGCCCAAATTACTTGTGGGCTGAGGTTGTAAATATAGCTACATATTTGTTCAATAGATTAACATGTAAATCTTTGCAGGGTATGACACCATATGAGGCATGGTGGGATAAGAGACCTACCCTAGGCCATTGCAAAGTATTTGGATGTTTGGCATATGCATATGTGCCATCTCAATCAAGGCATAAATTGGAACCTAAAGCTGAAAAGTATGTGTTCATTGGATATGATGATAAGCAGATGGGATATAGGTTGTGGAGTCCATCCACAAAACAATTTCTTGTATCAAAGGATGTTACATTTGATGAGCAAGGTACTTGGTATGCAGGTACAATCAATATTTATGCAGGTGATGAAGAAGTTTTGAATCAAAAGAAAGGTAAATCAAAGGTTCAGATATTTGATGAAGAGGAGAACAATGAAGTACAGGTTGAAGTTGAAGAAGTGCCAAGATTTGATCCAGAATGTGATGAACCAGAAACCTCAAGGAGTGGAGAACTCAGAAGGTCATCAAGACACAAATGGCAACCTACAAGGTATAGCTATGACACTTCTTTTTTGGCTTCCAAACATTATGCTTATATGATAAAGGAAGATGAAGACCCTTCTACATATGAAGAGGCAAAAGGTAAGGAAAATTGGGAGAAAGCTGTGCAGGAAGAGTATGATGCATTGATGGAAAATCAGACATGGGATTTGGTTCCTAAACCAAATAGTCAGAAGATCATTGGATGCAAATGGGTCTACAAGACAAAGAGATTTGAAGATGGAAGTGTGTCTAGGTATAAAGCTAGACTTGTTGTGAAAGGGTTTGCTCAGACATATGGTATAGATTATGATGAGACCTATAGTCCTGTGGCAAAGATGACAACCATCAAGACACTCATAGCCATTGCTGCACGTAAAGGTTGGAAATTATGTCAATTAGATGTGAAGAATGCTTTTCTAAATGGTTATATTTCAGATGATGTTTTCATGGAGCAACCACAAGGATTCAGAAATGAAAGGTATCTAGATCATGTATGTAAGCTCAAGAGAGACTTATATGGTTTGAAGCAGGCCCCAAGGGCATGGAATTATAGACTTGTGAAGTTCTTGAAAGAACTTGGTTTCCAAGTATCTAAAGCAGATAGTAGCTTGCTTGTTAAAGCAAGTGATGATGGGTTCATTTACATGTGCATATATGTTGATGATATAATTCTTATAGATACAGATGAAAAACGTATTCAAAGCCTAAAGAAGAAAATGGAGAATAGTTCAAGATTAGTGACTTGGGAGACTTGTCATATTTCTTGGGCATGGAGATCTCATACACTCAACATGGAGTGTATGTAACTCAAGAAAGGTATTTGAAAAACTTGTTGATCAAGTTTAAAATGGGATGGTTGCAAGGTAGCACCTACTCCAATGGAGGTGAATCACAAATTGAGCAGATATGGAGGAGAAGAGTTCACGGACATGAAGCTATATCAAAGTTTGGTTGGTATTCTGATCTATGCTACATTAACTAGGCCTGCTTTGTCATATGCAATTGGAGTATTTTCTCAATTCATGCATTGTCCTAGGAAAGAACATTGGATTGCAGGACAAAGAGTGTTGAGGTACATTAAGGGTACACTCAAAGAAGGTTTGTATTATGGTTTTACATAAGATACAAACATCAAGATTTATAGTGATACATATTGGGTAGGTAATCCTGATGATAGGAGATCAACTTATGGATACTTATGTTATGTGGGAGATAAGTTAATTTCATGGTGTTCAAAGAAGCAACACACAGTTGCTTTATCATCCACAGAGGCTGAGTACAAAGGTATGGTAAAAGCTACAAAGGAAGTGATATGGCTTAAGACTCTTATGATAAGTTTTGACATCATCCAAAGTACACCCACTATTCATGGAGATAACATGACTTCATTGTATTTAGCTGCTAATCCTGTTTTTCATACCAGGACTAAATACATTGAGATTCACTATCATTTCTAAGAGAGAAGGTGATGGATAAAGAGATTGAAGTGGTGAAGGTTTTAAGTTATTCTTGATATAGAGTTGCTCTAAATTCAAGAATAACTTGTTCTTTTGGAGATTAACACTCTCCATCAATACGTGCCTATCCAAGCTATAACGAGAGCCCAGGTGCTCTTACAAAATCAACAGCTTAACCCTGAAAAAATAGCCAAAACTAGCGAAGTTGGAGAGTCTACTAACAAAAAGACAAAATCTTGGAAAGATTCTAGAGAAAGAATTAAGAGAAAATGGAGTAAAAAGATAACTGAGTTGGAAGGAAGTCTAAAGGAATCTAGAGCTAAAATCCTAGAATTGACTTCGCAAGAATCGAATCAGGAGAATCTAGCTCAGGGATCAGGATTAGTTCTAGCGGAACCCATACCAGAAAACCTAGACATGATGTTTTGTGTATATTAGGCTAGATTGAAAGAAGGACCCCAGACAACAGAAATGAGTAAGAACTATCTGAGAGCAGATTTAGAAATTGAGAGAACTAAACTTTGCATGAAGATGGTAGAATTAGCACAAACAATGTTCGAAGCCTCTCGTTATCTTAATTGGAATAACATGGCAAAACCTGAATTACACTTTCAAGGACTACTGGAGAGGTTAGAATACTTGATCGATAGCAAGGAGAAAAAGAATCTGCATAGGAACCCTATTGTATCGGAGACACAGGAAAGGAATGCACCATCCCTGTCTCAAGTACCAAATACAGAAGATGAAGACACGTGTCTTCCATACATAGGTATTCACACAAAATTTTAAGAGAAATCCAAGAAGAGAAGTGGAGAAAAGAACAAGGAACCCGTCCTCCTATTCAAGAGATAGATGACTTGCAAGAGCAATTTCCCCAAGAAATCCCCTCTATTTACAATGATGTTGAGGAAGAGCAATCGAGTGAACACATAGATTTTGAATCCAATTCTTTGCAAGAAGTACCTCAGTTCATGGGACCTTGGGAAGCTAAGTCTATTAGCATGAGAGCACCCACGATAATAGTGAGGAATGAAGAATCAATACTCCCTAGAAACATGAAAGTGATAAAGAACACCAAAGTACAGTGTCACCTCACTCTAGAGGAATTATTGAAGGTTAAACCGGAATTGTGGAAACATGTAGAAAATCAATTCCCTGAGGTTGCTACTACTCACTCCCAGATAGGATCACACAAGAAGGTACCAGAGATACCCATAGAAAGAATTGGAGATGTAAGGAGGGAGAGGAAGGCAACACTTATCTTCCAATAACCCATCACGGCTACACCACCGAAGCCATCTTAGATTCAGGAGCTGGAGTAGCCATCACTACCACCGCTTTATGGAAACGTTGGGGAAGCCAGCATTAAGACCCACCAGGATGAAGCTACAAATGGCTGACGTACATATAGAGAAAACATTAGGCTTACTAGAATGCATATCTCTCACCACTTGTGGTGTGGAGTTTGAGCATAATTTTGCCATTTGTGATTTTGGGAAAAACCATGCTTACGTGACCATTTTAGGATGACCATTCATGCGTCAGTTGCAAATTGTACAAGATTAGGGAACTAATTCTTTGTACTTGCAACATTTAGGAGTGACTACTAAAGTCAATCTTAAAGACTATTCCCATCGAGATGTACCCCCAATACAATGGAATACTAAAGTCATTTAGTATTCTTTGTACTTGCAACATTTCGGAGTGACTACTAAAGTCAATCTTAAAGACTATTCCCATTGAGATGTACCCCCAATACAATGGAATACCATCCATAAGACACAGGTAGAAACATAATCAGTACACTCATTGGAGTCAGACCCCTCATGGTTGCACGAGGATACTCATCTGTGGATGTGTAAAGTGGCAAAACAAGAGGAAGAACGGTTAGAATCTAGAACTTTTGGTTCAGAACAACATCCAAGAACCCTTCAAGACCCAGCTTACGCATCTATAGTATTTCCAGACGAGGAATTTGAGCCTCACGCTTGGGCAGAAATCTTAGCTACGATGGACATAGTAGTGAATGAAGAACAATGGACCCCTCATTGTGATGAGGACAGGTATGACATTTCCATTTTCATGATTGAACCTATTGAGGAAGACTTTGTCTTAGAAGAATGCACAGAAGTGATCCAAGACCAAGACAAGAGTAGTGATGACGAGGACCTAGAATCCATCATCATGGAACCCTTTTGTTCCTCAAAAGAGGAATATCTTTATTTTGTAGAAGCCAAAACCCTTGAATAAGAAGAAAAGGAAAGTCAAGTGGAACAACTTGAACTATCCATGAAAGATATAGAGAGCAAACAAAAGAAGAGAAAGAAATCGCCTAAAATAGAAGAAGAAGAACCACTCATGGAAGTACCGGAGAACTTTAAGAAGTATGAAATGGAAGATAGAAGAATCATGGTATGAATGCCTAAAAGAAAAGCAGATGTTGGAGAAGTATATGATAACTGAGAGAAAACCAAAAAAATCATAGTCACCATAGAAGGAGAATAAGAAAAATGTACATACATAGGGCATGATTTGATGAATGAAGAAGAAGAAGAGTTAGTTGCCCTATTGCAAGAATATAGAGATGTATTCGATTGGAGTTACAAATACTTGAAAGGAGTATACCTAGATATATGCTCCCATAGAATCCCTATGACTCCAGATGCTAAACCTATGAAATAGAAACCATACACGTATAATGATAACTACGTTGCAAAGATTAAAGAAGAAATAGATCGTTTGATAGAAGTAGGATTCATTTATGAAATTGAGCATACCGAATGGGTATCCCCCATTGTGGTTGTGCCCAAGAAGAATAGGAAATTGCGTGTGTGTATTAACCTTAAAAAAGTTAATGCCACCACGATTAGAGACAGTTATCCTCTTCCTATCATGGAACTATTATTGGAAAGAGTTGCGGGCAAGGAAGTTTACAACTTTCTTGATGGTGCTATAATCAAGTAGCCCATTAGGGGAAAAAATGAACCTTGCATGGGCCTTTTAGATTAAGGAGTGATTAGGCATCGACCAATGAGAGGAGGGTGGTGGACACAGTCTAGTCCCTTAATCACATAGGCTAGGCATAGGCTTCCCTTGTTTTTATGTGGTCAAACCTTGAAAAACCAGGTAGAACAAGTGGGTTTTCCTTTGAGAATGGTTTTGAAAATCTCGAGTTTCATTTAGAGCCATTGATTTCATTAAAGATCCAAAGGCTGAGATCAAATAGCAAAAGTCAAGGCAACTCTGATCCTTGGCCCTTGGATTGGATTCAAAACAAGTGGCTGAGATAATAGTAATGATGACATAAGGTGCCAAACAGCGTATATCGTTGGATGAAGCACGCGATCGGACGGCTGAGTTTGAAATCTGATGGGAAATGCGCCTTTAGATTGTAGCCATTAGATATTATGATAATCTAATGGTTGAGGAGCATCTGTTTGAAACAAAAGGCGCGTTTGCGTGTACACCCTTAGATGGGATCATCATCGGACTGCTCAAATGGACTGCGCATTTCCTCTCAGCCCCAAATGCGGATGTCCGTAGGATTGGCCAAGATCTAACGATCGAATTTCTTGCAGAACACTGCCGAAAAAAATTCAGGGGAGAATCTTTTGCCTGCCACACATGTCAGACTCTCTCTCTAGATTGTCATGACTTTTAATCTTGGCCATCAAATTGAAGGATCCAACGGCCACAAAATGTTCCTTTCTTGAATTCGAAAAAGATGTTTCATGAACTATTAATTTATTCTATAATACCACTAGTGGTTTTCCATAGCCCCTTAATCTCCTAGATTAAGCTTTTTAATCCCTAAAAATTAGGAATCCTTACAAGGCCCATGCAGGGTTCACTTTTTCCCCTAATGCATTGTTCCAGAAGATCAACACAAGATGGCTTTCGCCATAGAATGGGGCATATTTGCATTTTGTGTGATTCCATTTGGGCTAACAAATGCACCCGCTACTTTCCAGCGACTCATGTGTCACGTTTTTAAGGAATTCTTACACAAGAATTTAGAAGTTTATGTCGATGAAATATGTGCCCATTAAAATATGAGGCAGACACATATCCCAAAATTAAGACAAGTGTTTGACAAATGTCGAGAATATCAAGTTTGTTTGAACCCAGAAAAGTGCATTTTCATGGTAAGACAAGGCAAAATTCTAGGACACATTGTGTCAAAGGACAGAATCTCTATGGATGAAGAAAAGGTGAAAGTCATTGCAGAACTACCTAGGCCAAACAACATAAAAGATGTATAGGCATTTATGGGTCATTGCGGTTATTACAGATGATTCGTACACATGTATGCAATCATAGCCAAACCTTTGTACTCTCTTTTGACCAAGTTTGAATGGACAGATGAGTGTGAAAACTCATTCAATGAACTTAAACAACGTTTGTGCTCAACACCTATATTAACAACCCTAGATTGGAGCAAGCCATTTCATGTACATGTGGATGCATCCAACTATGCCATAGGATGTGAGTTGGCACAACCCACAAATGAAGGAAATATAGATCTCCCCATAGCGTACGCGAGCAGACAATTGAACGCAGCGGAAAGAAATTACACCACTATGGAACGAGAAGGATTAGGAATGATCTATGCAGTAAAGAAATTCAGACATTATCTGCTGGCAAATAAGTTCAAGTTCTTTATAGATCATCAAGCATTATTGTACTTAGTCAATAAGCCTTGTAACACAGGATGACTGATACGTTGGTTTCTATTAGTCATGGAGTATGACTTTGAAGTTGTAGTCAGGAAGGAAAGACCCACCTCAGAGCTGACCACCTCTCAAGATTAAATACAGGAGAATCTCCTCAAGGAATAGCGGATGAATTACCGGATGCATATTTGTTTAATCTTGAGATAGTACCAGAATGGGCTAAGCCTATTGTCCCTATTCTCACATATGGACCCAAGAATCCTAGGATAAGGATCAAGGAAGGAGAGATTACCAAGTCACAAAGATATCAAATAATAGCAGGAAGTATATATAAATAGGATAATCAAAAGATTCTTGCTTGTTGTGTAGATGAATCAAAACATGCAAATTGGTTGCAAATGTCTACAAGTTGTGTAAAGAATGCCGTGTTTGTTGTGAAAGACCACCAGTAGAACATGCTACATTATATCACGTGTCTCTCACACCAGAATGGAGTGAACCATTAGTGACGTACTTGAGGACGAAAACATTCCCTCAAGAAATGACCTTAGCAAGACAATGCAGTCTAGAGCAGGAAGCTCAAGACTACTCACTTATTGGCGACAATCTATACAAACGAGGACGAGACAGATACCTAAGACAGTGTGTTCATGAGAATGATTATTTGAGAATACTAGAGACTGCACACCAAGGTGTTGCAAGAGGTCATTTTGGCCCTGATAGGATCATCAAAGCCATTCTCTTTGCAGGATTATGGTGTCCCACTCTTCACATGGATGCACATACCTATGTTAAGAGATGTGATGTGTGCCAAAGAACTCAGTTTCTTACTCGCAAAGATGAAATGCCATTGAAACCCATGATGGGAGGACGTGCATTTTCTAAGTGGGGTATAGACTTTGTAGGACCCATTAACCCCCCTGCAAAAGGTACACATGCTGAATACATCATAGTTGCAATAGATTATCTTACCAAATGCGTAGAGGCAAAGGCCACAAAAAAGAATGATGCACACACGACTGCAAAATTCTTATTTGAAAATGTCTTTACAAGATATGGATTGCCTATAGAGTTAGTGAGCGATCGAGGAACTCACTTTCTAAATCAAGTCATTGAATATTTGTTACAGGATTTTATGGTGATTCATAAGAAATATGCACCATATCATCGTCAGACCAATGGTTAGGCAAAAAGCACTAACAAGATCCTTTGTAACGTACTGACAAAACTCGTGAACAATAAATGTTCAGATTGGGACAAACAATTACATCACATTGTTTGGTTATATCGAGTGGCCTACAACACCGTACTCAATGCAACTCCCTTTTAGATGGTTTTTGGTCAGAATGCTGTGCTTCCTTTGGACTTCTTGATACCGACCCTTAAGGTTGCACAAGAATATCAGTGGACCGGCCATGAATTATCAGCAATAATAATGGACTTGGAACAATTAGGAGAAACCAGGCTGAAAGCAGCAACATGTATATATGCAACAAAGAAGCGATAGAAAGCCTATTTCGACGCACATGTGAAATACAAAGGCTTAAAAGAAAGAGATTTAGTCCTAGTGCATATGTTGAAACATCATGCACGAAACTTAGAAAAGCGAGGTTATGGACCTATGATCATTAACAAACTCTCGACAAGTGGAGCAGTACAATTAGCCACCCTAGATGGAGACATAATGCCTAATTACATTAGTGGCTGTAGAGTCAAGCTTTACCAGGAACCTCTTACTGAGGAAATGCTTAGATGAATCACATTGGCAAAGAAGCACAAGGAGGAAGAAAATAGAATATGAGCTGAAGCTCAGGCCGAAGCTATAGAATGCATTAAGCACATGAAGTTAAGAAGACAAGGACTAGGGAGAGAACATTATAACCATCTGGAAACAACACCCAGATTCCTCATGGCCATGTGTCAAGTAAAGTCAACCACTCATCCTAGCATAGTGGATAGGAGACCATTCATTACAGTTAGGCTAGAGCACAGCAACCCTTGCCATGAGCTCAGGGCTTTAATTGATTCAGGTGTTGCAACTAGTGCGATTAGATGGTCCCACTATAAGGACTCAAGAATAGAAATGTGGCCAATTGAGGCATACCTCATAGGGCTAGGAGGCATGGAAATCCCTTGCATGGGTGAGGTGGACCTTCCTATCCTCATACACAATGTGACCATGATAGTGAAGCTACTAGTGTGCCATGATGATGACTTGATAGAACCCCTAATCCTTGGTCAAGATTGGCTATACAATCACTCAGTGGACCTAAATCTTAGACAAGGCTCCTTACAGATTGGAACCTTAGACCAACAACGAGTGATACCGCTTGACTTCCCTAACAACACTCCGCTTGAGGTATGTAACCCTAGACCATATGAACGACATGCGACGGAGGACCGGAAGATCTCTGGCCAGATTCCTCAGCTAAGCACGCTCATTCCAAATTCAACCCATGAGAGCTTGGCAATGGATAGTTGCTAGAGAAAAGGATGTCAGGAGATTTTTCTTTGGTCTTCCAGCAGTGGTCCGGTGGGTTTCATCAATGGTCAGGTGCACTGCATCAGCAGCCACATGGGCATAACACCCTACAGTGCCCATCCTTCCACACTTACTGCGGACTGGCCTAGATTGATGGTACAAAATGAAGCACTTCCTAATGGGCAGGTTTTGCAAGTGTTGGACCTCCCTTCTTTTCCAAAGCAGAGTGTTCATCAAACCTCTCAATCTCAACCACGAAGGAGTCAACCACAACGAAGGAACCCAGATCGACGAGAATACCAGCTGATGCAAAGAAATCAGCAGTATCAGCATCTCAGAACAAGTGGCACGAGAAAAATATTGGTGCCAAAAGAATAGAAAGTACCGACAGATTTCAACGATGTAGACCATGACAAGAAGAAGTTAAGGCAAAAGTAGAGTTACCATCTCACATCTCCTCGACCTTCTTCTACAAGTACGAACAGTAGACAGAATTGGATTGCCAAGAAGTACCTTACGAATCAACCCACACCCATCCAGATATGGGCACCCAAACAGTGTATTATAGCTCGACACTCCAGCCATGTAACATATACCCCTTAGAAATATTTTCACCCCTCAATACCACCACATCCCATATCACCTTTTGTCCCTCAGCAAAAACATACCACCCACTCCACAACTCTTAAGAAGTGGATACCAAAATGTATCCAGATGTCTCCTCAAAATCCGTTGTCTAACATTACTCCCATCCCTACTAACCTCCATCCTTGTAATAACTCATTCCCAACTAAACTTTGTACAAATTCACACACTATCACTCAACATCACTCGTAATAACATTTCATCAAGCAATGTATGCACTATCTGAGGCATGTAGGTGTCTAGAGACCTGCATTAGCTTTGCAAAAAATCATTCCATACACCACCTCACAACACTTGGCTACACGGGTTACACATCGGTTATGGAAAGGGATTGTGGTCTCACTTTATTGGGATCATGATTAATTTCCATACTAACGTGCTAATCTTTTGCAGCAGATCTTCTCCACATTCGCATTCCTCATCATGCAGACAGAAGGACCGCCTGAAGTTGGCCCCAGTTTAATGATGGTTAATTTTGGCGAACTACTAGCTAAGCCACATCCCACGGCTCAACCACCCGAATTTCAAGGATTCCCAGGACCTATGCAGATTGATGACTTTGGCAGACGCAGACTTTATTTTTGATGCCGCTTTGACTTTTGATAGTAGTAAGTGGGGAAAGTATCGATTCTTCTCCAGAGAATTTGAAGCGCTCCAGAATACAGAAGACTTAAAGCATGTTTGGGCGAGAGCAGGTTTTACAAAATACTTCAGTGATCCACTGCCCAGACCAGATTTTTAAAGATGTTACTACCTGGTGACCACACTCACAGCCTCCGAGAACAAAGACTTGCCGGGTACTTTTATTTTGCCATCTTTGGTAAATGACCCCCCATTCAAGAAGTTCTATCTTTCAAAGGATTTGATTCGGGCTGCAATTAAGATACATGGAACTCACATGCCGATAGAGCAAGAAAGGCTGATTCCAGAGCCTATGAAGCATGGTGAAATTATCAAATGAGAAGACATCTCTTCCATCACACCTAAGCTATCTAAGCCATTACATATGTGTATGCACCACTTTGCATTCCCGGCTCAGGATCATTTTACTATGCCTCACAAACATATTTGGTTTGGATTGTATTTAGCTTGTATTGGGCCCCAAACCATAGATCTTGCAAGTTGGATAATTGATCAATTGTACTTAGCGCAGCACAAATGGGAAAGGAAAAAAGTAATCCATGGATGTTGCTCTCTCACGCAAATTGTTTATATGTGCTTGGCATATGACTTGCCTATAGAACGTGCAATGACGAGCGAAGAATTGAAGGCATTCAAAGGGACCACCAAGAAGGCCAAAAAATCTAGCAAGGGATGAGTAGGCAAGCGCATGCAAGGATCTATCCCATGCCTACAAGTTCCAGAGTCCCCGTCACCTCAACCATCTCCAGAACAGTCACCTACAGAACCCCATGCACCTATACAACCTATTTGCATGCGACTGTCATGACTAGTTATCACGGAAGGCACTACTAGTGCAGTTACCTCTCAAGCAACCTCAGTTCAGGAACCTACCCCTAGAGTAGCAGAAATTCCCACCTCTATCGGTGTGGAAGCGTTTACTTTTCCTATACCCAATCTGGAAGCAGAACAAATGAATACCACGTTCGATTTTGAAATGCCGAACGATTTTTCAAATGAATTTCAATTTTCAGAAGGACAACTATTCTCTCAAGAGTATGAACGTCCAAGTTACCCTAACACACCCCCTGACCAACCGCAAGGGCAATTCGTCTCCAGCTCAAAAGAAGAAAGGACAGAAACCAATGATGACGAGGGAGACGATGAAGCTAGTCAAGCAAGCCATGACTCTCACGAGAATGTGTAGACGGATCAACAGGAACAACACACTAACACTCAGGGTGACACCAGTACTTACGAAGATGAGACATTTGAAGCAGCTACCTACACATTGGCAATCAAGAAGTTATACTGCACCATGCAAGCAGTCTGGGCACACAAAAAACTCTTAGAGGAGGAAAGCCAAGCGCTTGTATAATAGGAACTCGCTATAGGAGGTTTCAAAGAAGCCTACATTCAGGGATTCAGAGAACTGGTTAAGTCAGTAGGCACTAATGAAGCATTACGATATTTGCAGAGGAAGCCATTACCACAGTTTGACCCACGCCAAATTCGCTTACTATCAAAACTGGGGCAATATATTCGTGTACCAATGGATGCAGAGTCATCACAACAGGCCAGGGAAGCATGCCTAATTCTCGAAGGATCTTTGGCAGAAGAAACGATCATCATCGACTCCCTGGCCCACACTTTTACTGTACAAACCACCACTGTTGTCGAAGTACCCACCACCCCAACCGGTCCTCTTTCACCTCCCATCCCTCCAATCTCTCCTATACACCCTGCCTCTCCCAGACCATCCACGTCCTTCGATAGTGTGATAGCAGAAGCCTTCATTGCCTCAATTCCTCTGAGTCTCTCCACACCTACACAACCTAGCCTCCCTCCTAGGACTTCCACCTTTCTATCCAATCCATTTCTCCATCCATCCATCCCTTCCTTCCCCACCCCTCCAAGACCCCTATTCTCATTTCCCCCTCCATTGACCTTCTCCCCCATCTCACCTCCCCGACCCATTGTATTTCCTCTTTCCCCTCTCCACCAAGGAGTACAAGAAACCCCATTTGTAAACTATTTGGCAACCTTTGTAAATCCTGTATTCACACCCACTCATGCACCCACTATCACTCCACTATTCACGATCACTGCACTCGACACCACGTCTAGTGACATGGACATATCAACACCCACAGCACCACCACTCACCTCATCCATTTCACCACCAAATTTAGGCACATCACATTTTTCCACAGTCACCACTGCATCCACTTTCCCATCCCTATTTCCCCTTCCCCTTGCATCAACACCCACACCCACAACATCTTCACTCACATCACTGTTAATTTTATCACCCACAATCGACACCGCATTCCGTCAAATGTTCGTATGTATGACACAAGTGAGAGATGAATTCACATTTCTAGGCACCAGTTACCAGATGCTGCAACAGACCACGAATGACTTATAGCTGCAACTAAATTGTTTATCAATAGAGAATGCCTCCCTTAACACACGCTACCAAGAGCTACTCCATGCCTATCACAAACTTGAACTAGAAAGTGAACAGAAGACAAAACGTAGCCTATTGCTAACATTGATAAGAGATTCTTCTTGATCCTTCGCATATATAAGACATATGAAAATCTAAATATACTACCATTAGTGATAGTAAGGAAGATTCTTTCAACTCCCATGATAATATATGAGCATTTGTTTGATAATATTCCTTTTTTTTCAATTCACACAACTAATATACAACACTTTGAGTATGCTCGCTACATTTTGTAGCAATGTGAGATAATGAGGGGGGATGTGTTGGTGACATGCCTCAAGAAAAAAAGGCCTACTTTGGTACCGTGTTGGAGTTTTCAAACCAAGAACACACAATGCACACAAGGAAGAAGAAGAAGAAGCTTGGCAGCACACAAAGCATTACTGATTGAAGAGTATAAAAAGTGTTATTATTTATGGAATTATTTAAATAATAGTGATTTACTACATGTGAACACATGTGAATATGATGTTGGATGAATTATGCTTTGTAGATAGAGGAATTTAATGTGGTTTGTGTTTTGATGCATAGGTCAAGGATCATGAGGGAATGTACATCTATTGGAGGAGAAACTCACATATGTGATTACAATTGAAGAAAAGGACGAGAATATGGTTGGGGGCATGTCAAAATAAAGCTACGGAGCTACACGGAGTTGCCAAAGTCAAGCAAGTACCAAGTGGTGCCCATAATTTTCTAGATTTTGCTTTAACTTGGCCATTTACTCATAGAAATACCCCATTAGAAACATGCCCAAAGCCTATTTTTGTAACTTGACTCCACTTTTGTGCAAGTTAACAAGTCCCTGAGCCTACGTATTGATAACTCAAGAAATTTAAGCCAGTAAAATTTCATTGGATTTTTCAAATCTCAAATTGGAGCTGATATGAGAGTTTAGGACCAATTTTAAGTTAGGGTGGACATTACAATGTGCACGGGATAAAATTTTAAAATTGTCTATAAAACACAATGGAATATTATTTTCTAAGGCTAGCTCTTGTATTCTTCTCAAGTCTTATGAATCAAAGTGAGTTTCTTGGAGTTAGCTTCTTCTTGCTCATGAGAGTGACTTGCATGTGTGTGTGTATGTGTGTGTGTGTGTGCATGTGCATCTTTCTTGAGTGCCCATGAGCATCGAGACCTTCACACCACCAACATTCTTTCCTTGGATCGACAGTGTGGGTTATAAATACCAGACTTAATGTCGGTTTGTCATGGAAGGATGCAATAGTTTTGCACCAATGCAATTATCGTTTAGAGTTTTGATGTATTATTGTAAAGAACAATGAAACTTATTCCAAGTTATGTTTCACCATTTGCACCATCATCTCTTGAAATTATTCTTTGCATTCATCATGCTGAAATGTGTTTGAGTAAGTGTGCTATAGAAGAAACTGTCCATTCTTAGAGGAAGTACTATTTATTGCATTGCAATAATGTTATTGTATACTAGTTTTTAATCAATTTTGAAGATGTGGAAAGGTATAATTTCTAGTTTTCAATGTATGCTTATTTCTTGCCCTACATAATGTGTTTGCCAAGAACAAAAACCTAGACCCTTTTCATTCTATCTATGGATTTTTCTATTTAGCCTTTTTGGTTAAGATAAACTACGCCACAAAACTATTGGGTGTTCGATTAGAGTCCCAAAACGTTGGCTATCCTATCGAGTATAGGTGTTATTATGTGTGGGCAACATGAATGTCATGGCTGGTTCATCACCATTTAGGTTTACTTACAATACCAGATAGGAGTGTAAGAAATTGATTGAAATCCTAGTAGAATATAATAGACCTATATAGAAGAATTATTGAATGGCCAATTGTTGCTTAAAGACTAATGCAATAAACCACAAATCAACCTTTAATACAAGAATTGAATCAAACTTGACACGAGACCATCATATATAAAAGAAATATGAAGTTAGTAGAGACACCCTTGAGCTATTTGGATTTATTTATTCCCAATTCAAGGGTATGGTATTTAGCCCTTATGGAAGCCTCTCAAGCCTTTAGAATTGCACATACAAGCTTGAGAGGAATCATTTTAGAATCCAAATGAGATCCATATGATTTTGTGTGACTCTCAAGTTTAGAAGGTCTTGGATAAGAATCCATGTTGAGGGGACACTTGGAAAACTCTCCTCACATTTTCCCCCTGGGTGTAGAGGTATATAAATGGGTAGATTTGGTTTGGTGGATGTGTGCATCTCGAGCTAGATGCCTACGATAGGATCCTTTGTGAGATTACTCAAGATCTACTTGTTTGGAAATGTCATATAGTGAAGCGCTACATGAAGCCTTCCTCACCTAAATTCCCTCTGTATGTGGGATAATCCTGCAAAAATTCAAATGCTCAAGGGTGATTTGGGTTTCAATCTCTATCTATTTGGGACTTCTAAGCAAAAGGTGTGGTGCCTACACCTTGTACACATGCAAATCCGGACAGGTGCTATAACACAAGGAGATGAATTCCCTGTCCCTTCTACTGAGTTGTTGAGTTGGCCATTTTGTATATATATAGACCCTTTAAGATGTGTATATAGTATATGAGACAAATTCCTATCAATGAGGCCTTGAGCTGCATATAGTCACCCTAATCATCTCTCTTGAGCAAAAGAGGGCCTTCTGATACTTGATTACAACCAACAAATGAATATGGGGAATAATGGCCTTTCAAAATCTAGATACAAAAAAATAAGTTTTTTTTGATAACAATAGGTCTTTTGGGACTTCACTTTCATCATATATGATTAGTCCTAGCATACATGCATGTCCTCCAATATGCATGAAGGAGTATATATGTGGTCTTTGTGGTTACCTATAATGGAGATGAAGATCAAGGTACATTTTGGAGTTGCCTCTTTTTGAAGCTTCAAGAATCGAGGATGGCCCTTTTCAAGGAGCAAAGGAAATAACATGGTTTTACTAGTTTTCCATTAATGTTTCTTCTCAATTTTTCATAAAATGCCATGAAAGATTTTCTTGATGGTTGTTAGAGACAATAGGAGTAGCCAAGGAGAACTAAGCATGCAAGGGAGTCTCAGACAAGAAGGCTAGTAGGAAAGGTGGAGCTTAGATACAAGATTGAGAAGATAGGGTACTCAATGCAGATCTGACAAGGAATAGGCCTAATTGATTTTTCAAATCTTACTTCCAACAAAATAGTGATTTTCATCACTGCATTTCAATGTAACCACACATTTTTGGTAGATTTATCTAACTTTTGTGAAATACAAGGAGTCCTTGAGCTTGAGGAGTGTTAGAAGAGCCCACATATCAATTCTCATAATGTTTAGAGCTCATTTGAGTCCTCAAATGAGCCTATGAACTTAATTTTTAACTAGGCTGAACATTAGGTATGAACTAGGCCAAAGCTAGTCAAAAACTATAAAAAGAGGTAGAGAGCTCATTTTTGAGGTTATATTTTTTTATGAAACTTTGTATCAAGAGATCTTGAATGAAAGATTCCATTGTTCTACTCTTTGTTCTATCTTGTGTACACATGTGTGTGTATGTGTGTGCATGCTAGTGTGCATCTCAATCACTCACTCACTCACTCACTCAACTTGTGTGCATACCATCCTCACGTCTCCACAGATTGATATTTACATGGTGAATCTTCACCACGGTGGTACTTCCATCGTATTAGAGTGACACCAAACTTGGCACCATTGTCGGGGAGCACGATTCAAGGATGAGCATGTGCTGATAAGGCATATAGTCTTGATGTTGGAATCATAGGTAAGCAATAACTTTTCTATTTTCTTATTTTTTCATCTCCATTAGCATCTCTACCATCTCCACTCTCCATCGCCTTACATCTTTTTCATTCCCAAAATTTTAATTTTTGGTCATATCCCCATCTTCCACTTGATTTTCCTGATTTCACTTGTGAGAGAGACCAAGAAAGAGCTTGTTTGATTATTGTTTTCTGTGTGTTTCTGAGCATTCTCTACATATATCTACTCCATTAGAAACTCCAACAACATCATCAAGTATGATAGAAGCCTGCATGTGATGTGAGATGATGACTTCTATCCATCACGATAAACAAAAAAATCTAATATTTTGTGTTCTCATCATAGCCACGATAGAAGAAAACTCATGAGCATTCCAAAACACTACTCAAAGTCCAAAAATTCTATTTTTTTGGTCTATTATGATAGACAACATGTATCACGACAAACAGATACTATGATAGAGCCTGTATATCAAGATAGACATGTCTATTGCAATAGATAGACCCTCATGATAGAGACCATCTATCATGATAGACATGTCTATCATGAAAAAGAAGACCCCACAATAGAGGATAGAGGCCATCTATCATGATAGACATATCTATGGTAATAGATAGAGATTCACCATATACAATAAACAATAGACAATAGATAGTTTCTACGTGATAGATCCATCAATAATTAGAGACAACCATCCACGATAGATCCATCTATCATGATAGACAACATCTATCAAGATAGACAAGAAATTCAAAACTTTTTAATTTTTGTAAATTTATGTCAAATTGAGCCTTTTTTTGGGATTTTTAGAGAGTTTTAGATCTATTTGTGTGGAAAAACAAGGTACTAGTGCAGAGAGAGCTTGGGAGGAGCATCTTGAGCATCAAGGCCATTTCAAGCACACATGACATGAGGTTGGAAGATCTCTCAACCCCCTCAATCAATTTTAACTTAGGCTAAGTGCGTATAGTGATAGTGATAATTAGGTCTATGATGGGAACAAATCAAGTTTGAGAAACCCTAATTCTCTCAAGTTCAAGAGTAGATAGAGCAAAGTTGTGGAAAACACTAAAGGAAAAAGAACATAATCAATCAATCAAACAAAAAGTAATGCCAAACTTAAAGTATTCCCGACGTTGTTATTGTAAAGACAAGATTTTATGCCAAAGGAAATTAAAACGAATAAGTAATTGCTACAACATACATTGCAACATTGTTGTAATCTGACATTGGGTAAGTAATAGGATCATATGAACCTTATGTAAAGTAGACACATAGGATGAGTGGATAGACAAAGCATTAGATCATCTGAAGCAAGTTTCAACCATATCATTAGGTTGTGGGCTCAACAATTGAGTGATTATCCTTACATATTGAGCTTAGACAATAGTGACTTTGAAGTGTCTTTTAGCATGGAAAGACTAGCACGTAGTTCAAGGTTTGGATACCTAGAAACTCTAGAGGGTCCCTATAAAACTCAACTGGAATATATCTAAACCAACTGCTTAGGTGCTTGTATCTATGGGGATGTTTTGAGACAATCGGTGATCCAACTTAGGAACCTAGAGTACCCCTTTGGAATTAATCACCCTGTTGTCAAATTCAAAGAGGGTTTCTATATCGATAAGCAAGGAACCATGTATGTGGTAACTAGTTTACCAGATAGGACAAATGAGTTTGGATCAGTTATTCCTGAGTCTGAAATAGGAGACTTGAATCATGAGAACTAAGAAAGAGAGACTAGAATGCCTAGAGGCAAGTTGATCCTGTCTAGAATCATAAGACCCGAGTGGATTCGCCAAGACAATAGAAGTATAGAACTCTTCATGAACAAAGAAAATAATGAAACACTTTGGAGGTTCAAGATTGAAATGTTGGAGGTAGATGTCTGTGGAAGCACATGAATAGCACAAGGGAGAAGAAGAAGCTTGGAGCACAACACACAATACTGAATGTATTACCACTCGAATGTACAAAGATAAGTAAACTGTTAGGGCTATAGGCGTATACAAACCGAGGGGAAAAAACCTCCTAAAGAGGGAAAAAAGTGCCCTCGCGGTAGTAGTGTGTTCACATACATCACTACCTAAATATATCAAACAATCCCCCCTAGAAGTGATGTGGTGAACAAGGAGCTGGCGCTCATGTATAAGGAAGTGCCAAGATATGTGGAATCAATCCACAAAAGGAAGTAAGCCCAAAGCTTTGCGGAAAGCTTCAAAATTCTCCCTAGGTAGAGCCTTCGTGAAAAGGTCTGCAATGTTCTCCTGCATGGGCACATATGCCAAGTTGATCTCTCTAGCAGAGAACCTCTCCTTGACATAATGATAATGCACCTCAATGTGCTTAGTGCGAGCCTGAAACGCAGGGTTCCTCGCAACTGCCAATGCGCTCTGACTGTCAGTGAAGATGGTGGTGGCAGAAGACTAACCAACACCCAAATCAACCATAAGGCGTCTGATCCACACAAACTCAACAGTTGTTGTGAAAGCTACCCTATACTCAACCTCACAACTCGAATCGGCAATAGTAGGATGCTTCTTGGTTAGCGAAGGTATGCATGAGCTACCAAGCATGAAGCAAAATCCATTAGTGGACACACGAGTTTCATAGCAATTAGCCCAGTCAGAGTCAGAAAAAGCATGAAAATCTAGCGGTAGTGATCCCCCCTTGGGATAAAACAACCTAAGTAGCTGGGTACCACTCAAGTAGCAAAAGATGCGCTTAACCGCCTACCAATGCTTGACACCTAGGCAATGCATAAACCTGCTCATATGTGAGACAAAAAACTGAATATCTGGCTCAGTAATGCATAAGTAAATCAAGCATCCAATAGCCTGCTGATAGAGAACAACATCAATTGCATCTCCAAAATCATAAAGACTCAATCATAAACCTATCTACATAGGAGTGCCAATAGGTTTACACTCTTCAAGGCCAAAATGCTGCAATAATGTGTCAATATATTTCATTTGACACAAAGCCATTCCACCATCAACGTGCATAAGGTGAATGTCCAAATAATGATGCAAATGCCCCAAATCAGAAATCTCAAATGAGGCGTGTAGATCAGCCTTGAAATCAGCAATATGCATGTCATGAGGACCATTGAGCAGCATGTCATCAACATACACCACAATGATCAGAAGCACATCATTAGCTCGCTCAACATATAAGGTGCTTTCAGATGAACTATTCTCAAAACCATGTGCAATAAGATAAGCATGTATCTTTTCATACCAAGCACATGGTGCTTGCTTTAAACCATATAATGCCTTCTTTAAACTGCACACTTGGTTTTCATGCCCATTCTGCACAAAGCCACGGGGATGAAAAATATACACTTCTTCATGCAAGTCACCAATCAGAAATGCTGATTTAATGTCCAACTGATGTACATCCAACCATGATGAGCTGCAAGTGCACAAATGCTACAAACAGTAGTCATTCGACAAGTAAGTGCAAAGGTTTCATCAAAATCAATGCCTCTTTCCTACACATAACCCTTTGCAACAAGCCTAGCCTTATACCTATCAATTGTTCCAACAAGTTTACGGTTCAACTTGTATACCCACTTAGTGCCAATGGCCTTCTTGCTGGGAGTCAAGTCACATAAAGACCACGTACCATTTTTCATGATATCATCATATTCAGATTGCATTGCAACGATCCAATGTTCAGAACTTTGTGCTTCATCAAACAAAATAGTTTCTGTCTCATCAGAGAGACTAGATGCAACCATATCATAGCAATCTAATGCAAAAGAGGCACTATGAGATCCTAAAGGAGTATGGCATGATAGAGGTGCATCTAATTTGCTGTCGTATGGCATGATAGAGGTGCATCTAATTTGCTGTCACACAAAGTCTACACTAGCCATTTGGGCATACTTTTTGCCTCCTCAATATCAACTCTCTCATTAAGAAGTGCATCATGCAAAGTTGCATAAAAAATGGAATGATCTGCATCATCACATGAAACCTGCAATGGCTGAGAAGTTGGATCATTAGGACCAACACTAGATTCTCCACCTGTAAAAAGAGGCAGCAAAGTATCATACATGTCTTTGGAGCTAACATTTATCTCCTTCGTACATGAAAGTAAAGACTGAATAACATTTTTCACAAAAACAACATCATGGCTAACCAAAATGCATTTAGTCTGTGGATGATACAGATGATAGGCTTTGCTTTCTGAACTATACCCAACAAAAATACATTTTACTACTTTTTCATCCAATTTTCTACGATTTTGTTTAGGTAGTAATGCATATGCCAAACAACCAAAACATGCAGATGAGCAACAAATGGCTTACGACTGTGCCAAGACTCATATGGAGTGAGAGACTACAACACTTTAGTGGGACACATGTTAAGAACATATGTTGCACACATGACAGCCTCAAGCTAAAGACTATTTCTGGTTTTTGCTGAAAATTTGTCAGCATGTAAAATAGGCACCCGCCATTCTGATTGAGGGGGGGATATATGTCTTCTGACTTTAATGCATTTCTGGCTGAACGTGGGATAAAACATCAAATTTGAGTGTGTATTAACCTTAAAAAAGTTAATGCTGCTATGATTAGAGATGGCTATCTACTTCCAATCATCGAACATTTATTGGAGTGTGTTGTAGGCAAGGAAGTTTATAGCTTCCTTGATGGATTTTCAGGTTTCAACCAAGTATCAATTGCCCTAGAAGATCAACATAAGACTGCTTTTGCCATAGAGTGGGGAATTTTTGCATTTTGTGATGCCATTTGGGCTCACAAATGCACCTGCAACATTCCAAAGGCTCATGTTTCATGTGTTCAAAGAGTTCTTGTGAAAGAGCTTAGAAGTATATGTGGATGATTTATGTGCTCATTCCCAAGAAAGAAGACTCCACATCCCTGAGCTTAGACAGATCTTTAACAAGTGTAGAGAATATCGAGTTTGTCTAAACCCAGAAAAGTGTGTGTTCATGGTATGTCAAGGTAAGATCTTAGGTCACATTGTTACTAAGAACATGATATCAATAGATGAGGACAAAGTAAGAGCCATAGCTGAGTTGCAAAGGCCAAAGAATGTTAAAGAGGTCCAAGCCTTTATGGGCCACTGTGGATATTACCGAAGGTTTATCCACATCGAAAGAGAAGGTTTAGGCATGACATATGTTGTAAAGAAGTTCAGACACTACCTATTGGCCAACAAGTTCAAGTTTTTCACCAATCATCAAGCTTTGTTATATTTGGTCATTAAACCTTGCATTACATGATGCTTAGTAAGATGTTTCCTATTACTAATGGAATATGACTTTGAAGTTGTTGTTAGGAAAGGAAGAACCCACCTAAGGGAGAATCACATTTCTTGCATCACTTCAGGAGAGTCACCGCACGGATTTTTTGATGAACTTGCTGACACTTATCTATTCAATTTAGAAGTTGTTCCTAAATGGACAAATAAGTTGGTAGCTTTGGACCCGCAAATAAAAATGTGAAAACGAACAAAGATGAAATTGTAAGATCACAAAACTATCAAATATTGATAGAAAGCATGTACAAACAATATATAGAGGGTGTACTAGCTTGTTGTGTCGAGGATGATGAACCGTTAGTAGTTGGTTGCAACAAGCCCATGAAGGATTGCTAGGAAATCACTATTCTAAATAAAGAACATTGCAAAAATATCTAAAATGTTTAGGAGTGTATTGGCCTAGTATGGACAAAGAAATACATGAGTGGATTAAGAATTGTGCAGTGTGCGAGGAGAGACCCCCTAGTGGCGAGCTATTCCAAATGGATGTGAAAATTTCTTTCTTGCATGGAGATCTTACAGATGAGATCTATATGGAACAACCACAGGGTTATGTAGTTCTTGGCAAGGAAAGTCTAATTTGTAAGCTCAAGAAGAGCTTGTATGGACTTAAATAATCCCCTAGACAATGATATCAAAATTTTGATGCTTTTATGAAGTCTCAAGGCTATTCTCGAAGCAACGAGGATCATTGTCTCTATACAAAGATATGCTCAAATGGCAGCTTGATATGCTTGATGCTTTATGTTGATGATATGTTGATTGCTGGGAAGTCCTCTTATGACTTGTCAAGTTGAGTCAGACATTTGATATGAAGGATTTTGGGGATGCCAAACATATTCTTGGCATGCGCATTACTCATGATAGGAGTAAAAGATGCATATACTTGTCTCAAAGTGAGTACATATCCAAAGTACTTCACAGGTTCAATATGCAGGGTGGAAAGGCATTGAGTACACCTTTACCCACATATGTGAAATTGAGCCCCCAAATTAGATGAGGAAAAGTAGTTCATGACCGAAATTCCCTATCACTTTGCTGTTGGTAGTCTCATGTATGCTATGGTAGCTACGAGGCCAGACATCGCATTTGCAGTGGGAATCATGGTAGATATATGTCTAATCTTGGCAAGAAACATTGGGAAGCGGGATATCTGAGTGGCACTAAGGACAAGTGTCTATGCTTAGGTAGAGGAAAGCATCCATTATTGGATACACAGATTCTGACTATGTTGGTTGTGTAGACAATCGTAAGTCTACATCGGGGTTCATTTGACTGGAGGTGCTATCTCTTGGAGATCTCGTCTTCAAGAATGTATAGCTGTTTCCACCATAGAAGTAGAGTATGTTGCAGCAAGTGAGGCATGTAAGGAAGAATTGTGGCTTTCTCATCTTTCTTGTGATATGGGTTTACCTCAGCATGTACCTCGTTTGCTCAGTGATAGTCAGAGTGCCATTGTGTTGGCTAAGAATCCAGTCTATCTTGCAAAGACCAAGCACATTGAGGTGAGATATGACGTCATTAGAGACTTCTTAGCCACTGCATGCATTATTCTTGAGAAGGTTCACACTTGAGATAATGCTGCAGATGCTTTGACTAAAGCTCTGCCACAAGATAGCTTTCGACATTGTTTTCACTTGATCAGGGTTACTTGATTCATGATCTTACACAGTCACTTGTATACTATGTAACATGCCCATCAGGTGGGAGGTATACTTTGTATACTTACACTCAGGTGTTCTTTATCATTCTTTTTTTTTCTCCCATAGTTACTTTGGCCATATTGGCCTTTAGTGGGAGATTGTTATCATTAGTGTCCATGTGAAAGGCCAAATGTCCACCGAACACGTCTTTGTATATGTTTTTTTAATAAAACATATATTGGCCTGGTTAGTCATAGACTCTAAGTTTGACTGCATATAGTGGCCTGGTCAATCACAGACTCTAAGTTTGAAGGTATGTAACCAACCTGTGATTCCAAGCTCTAGGAGCTTGTTTCAATCCATACAATGCTTTCTTAAGTATGGAAACATAAGATGCATGATTAGGGTTTTCAAAACTTGGAGGTTATGACATGTATACCTCTCATTTATCCAACCATTTAGAAATGCATTTTTTACATCAAGTTTGAGGAGTCTCCAATTTCTTGCAGCATCTATACTTATCAATGTCCTGATTGTAGTCATCTTTGCAACTAGTGAGAATTTTTCCTCATAGTCTATACCGCAAGTTTGCGAGCATCCTTTGGAAAATAATCTTGCCTTGTACCCGCAAACTAATCCATCTGAATTTCTTTTAACTTTATGTACCCATCTACAACCAATTACCTTTTGATTGGCTAACATTGGAACCAAATCCAATTGTCTATCTCCTTCAATGCATCTATTTCTTCTTTCATGGACTTTTGCCAATTAGCGTTTCCCTTTGCTTCCTCATAGGTTGAGAATTCTTCTAAAATTGAGTCTTTTTCCAAGTAGACTGAATGCTTTGTAACAAATGTGTAATCATATCCATAGCTTTTTGGTTGTTTCTTCTCTCTTATTGATCTTCTAGGTGCTTGCTTGGAGCATTCTCCACACTCTTGCATCTTTGCTTTGCCTCTTGACTTTCGTAGTTTGTAATCCTTTTCCCTTTCATCTTGGTCATCATCTGTATCACTTCTTGGATCCTGGACCTGTGTATCATGCTTGCTTCCTAATTGATGAGCATGAGAATCAAGATCATATGGTAGAGCTACCTTTTGTTTGTCTTCATCATACCAAGACTCATGTTCTTCAAACACAACATCTCTACTTGTAGTGAATTACTGGGTTGAAGGTATATAGAACTTGTAACCCATCTGAGTTGAGTCATACCCAATAAATACTACCTTTGTTTCCCTTTCATCTATCTTACCTCTTATTTGTGATGGTACATGAACATAAGCTAAACAAACAAACACCTTGCAATGTCTAAGACTAGGTTTTCTTCCATGCCATGCTTTATAAGGAGTCATACCTTGAAGTGATTTGGATGGTAGTCTATTGAAAACATACAGAACAATTGAAATAGCCTCTACCCATAGATAATGTGACAATCTCTTCTTTTCAAGCATTGTTCTGGCTGATCCAACCAATGTCTTGTTTCTTCTCTTTGCAATTCAATTTGTTTGAGGAGAGTACATGATATTCACCTCCCTTTTGGTACCTTTGTCCTACAAGAACTCATCAAACTCTTTGGAGAAGTATTCTCCCCTTCCATCAGATCTGAGCTTCTTGAGTGATCTACCTATATGGTTATCCACATATGCTATATATTTTTTGAAGCAATCAAACACTTCATTCTTACTCTTGATAAAGTATAGAATAGTTCATCTACTATGGTCATCAATAAATGAGACATAATACCTTGATCCTACCAATGAAGGTTCTTGACTTGGTCCCCATACATCTGTAAGCACTAAGCCCAATAAGTTGTTGTGGATGTAGCCTTTGTGTTTGAATGGTTGTCTTTGTGCCTTCCCAATCTCACATGCATCACATCTGTTGATCATGTGTTGCTTTGATATGTTTGTCAGTCCAAGAAGACTTTGATCCTTGCATATATCCTTCAAGGTTCTTTCATTCACATGAGCAAGTCTCTTATGCCACACTTCAAGCTCACTTAGGGTTTGAGACCCAAAAGTGAATAGAGCTATGTTCTTGGTTTCTCCTACTTCAAAAGTAAAGAGCCTATCATGCTTCTTGCCTCTGGCTATCTTCTTGAAGCTTTGACATGGATCTTCCAGAAAAGCTCCATGTTGGGTGAACCTAACTTGCAAGCCTTTTTCAACTATTTGGCCTATAGTTATTAGGTTTTTAGTGATAGTGGGTACATAGAGAATCTTACTCAAAATGTTTGTCTGTCATTGGAAGCTTTGACATTACCAATCTTCTCCACATTATGCTTTGTGTCATCCCATGTTTGAACTTCATGTCTATTTTTTGGACTTTCCAAATCAAATAGAAGAGCAATGTTGCCTACAACATGATTTGAACATCTTGAATCTATGTAGAAAAAATGATCATCTTCTTTACCTTCTTTGTGTCGTAGATTCATTAGAAGCAATGAGTCTTCATGTGCTTGATCTTCTGAATAATTGTTGAAGTCCCTTCTATTATGGTCTCTATTGTTATTGTTGAAGTTGTGTCCACCTCTGCCTCTATTGCGGCCATATCCACCTCTTCCACTACCTGGATGGATCTTCCCATTGAACCAACAATTTTGAGTGGTATGGTTGGTCTTATCACAGATGGCACAATGTTTGAACAATCTTACCTTTGGATTTGTCATGCTTTGGTCCTTTCTTCTTCCCTTTTCACTTGCTCTTGCTTGAGAACTTGGCATGGAAAGTGTCCTCTTCATCTTCTTCCTTCTTCTTGCCTTTCAACTTCTTGTCCTTCTTATCTGTATATAGAGCACTAGTTGAATTACCATGATAGGAGTTACCTTACTTTATGCTATTGTTGGCCTCTTGATTGAAGAGTTGTCCAAGAAATATGTTGAAGTCTGGAGTTTGCACATCCATGATGAGATCATAAGCCATGGTGAAGGGTTGCCATTGCTTATCACTTGGAATCCCATTGAGAATTTGCCTCATGATAGCCTCTTCTTCAATCAGCTCTCCAACGGATGCTAACTAATCCGCAACCTCCTTGACCTTGGTAACAAAATCTATGATGGTTTATTTAGGTGTCTACTTCATTTGGTTGAACTTGTTTCAAAGATGATTCTTTCATGCTTTGGTACTAGTAGAAAAGAAAGTCTCTAGGAAATCTCAAGTCTCTTGAGATGTCTTCCATCCTCTAATATGTGGTAATAGAAAGTCAAAGATAGAGTTTGGTATGTACAACCTTGCTTGAGCATACCTTGCACACCAAAGTGTGAGTTTATTTGTCTCCTCTTATGTAGGTCCTCATTTGGAACTTGGAATAGGCATAGCTTCATCACCTACTACAATTCCATAAAGCTTTCTACCTTGCAAATATGCCTACATTCTAATTTGCCAATCTGCATAGTTGTGTTGATCAAGTTTCTCAATCATTGAGGTAGAACCATCACCCATCTTGATCTAGCTTTGATGGGCCACTGAAAGAACTTGGAGAAGCTTGTAGGAGGTAGAAAAATGAGTTGCAAAGCGATAAAGTTTGGTCTAGCCAACCAGTCCTTGAGCTTATGGAGAGTCAAAAAGACCTTATAGGCATGCGATAAGTAAAATAAATGCACTATAATTTGGAGCATCAAGGAGAAAGAGTCGATACAATACAGGTAGGTTTGCACATTGGCTAGCTCAAAAAATTTACTATCTTTGGATGAGACCATCAACTTTAAATGCTCATAGAGAACAACATGATTGCAATTAGAACAAATCCTTTGGGAGGAGTGATACAAGTAGATTTGAGTGTATAGAATGCACAAAATTACAAGAAATAAGCAAAATATGCTTTTGGAATGAACGAGACACTCAACAGTGGTACCTCCTATTTTTCAGGAATGCATAGAGATAGACCCCAAGATCGAAAAACTACATTTTCTCCCAATCTACTAAACTAAATGCTTTGAAACTTTGTAGGGATAGACTAGACACTAATAAATTTTCAATGCATATTGATTCATTCAATTTGAATCTATGTAGAGAGAGCAAAAACCTTTGCAAGCTTATAATTGTTGAAGAAGATGATGCAGAAAAATGAAGGAGCAAGGCAATGATGGCCACAAGTGTATGTATATTGCTTCCATGTAATGTACAAGTGATTTGAAGTCTTTACATAGACTCTTAAAGTGATACAAGACTTCTAAAAATGGATTTTGAATTCAAATGAAGGTGGTATTAGTTGTTGGAGGGAATCAATTCACTTTCCTACAATCTAGGAAAAGTGAAGATGTAGTTTGATCTACTTTTAGGTGATTTATTGATTGATTGATTGCAACTCAAACACCACAAATTCGTGGAATTTGGTCTCTCTTTTTATCTTTTTACATGTGTAAACCTCTAGGATTTTACAATGGTAATTGATCCATGAAAAATCGTTTAAAAAAATATAGTAAATGAGCATAGATAGAAGAACGCTTCAATGGATATTTTGGCACAGTCCAAACCATAGCCTTTTTGATGTGGATCAAATCCACCTCAAACATAGTGTAAGCTTGATGTTCCAACAGAAGGTACTATCATAGACAAGTACTCGATCCCCTGAATCTATCGATCATGACTTAAGTCGATGTTTCTTATCAAAATAGATCTTATTTTTTAAACGTGACTCCTTTAATTTCTTAACAACTTCTTTCATATTTTCTTTCCCTTGTTCAAGCTGTTTAATTCTCAAAGCTAACTACTCTTCATGTTAAAAATTATCCTCCCAATCTAAACTCATCCAATTTATTTTCATCCTATCTGCCCATAAAGCAAATGATAAATATCTTGGTCATTGCTTGATATCTCCATCACATGCCTTTGAGATTGCCTTCACTATAGAAGGATGATCTTTCTCAATCTTCCCATTTGCTTCTAGGTTATAGGCTATCGTGAGAGATAAGCGAATTCCATGATGATCAAAGAATTCACTCCCCTCTCTAGCATCTAACTCTCCTCGATCCAACTACTTTCCTACATATTCAAATTTGGATAAAACTTCTTCTAAAAGAAACAAACATACATTATAAGTAGTATTATATCGAAGTGCATGAACTTCCACATGATTTGCCAGACCTTCCTGTGCAAGTACAATATATCTCATACCATCAATACTTTTATGCATAGTCACAAGATCAACTACCCACTTGTAATGAATACAAGGTGGGTAAGTTGGGTGTAAGGGATCTATATGTTTGACTGAGGAATGAATTTGACATGTGTCACATGTGCTCACAAAGTCCTTAACAGTTACGTACATCCTTAGACACCAATAGCTTTCTTGAGTTTTTTCACATGTTATAACAAAGCCCTTATGGCTTGCCCATAAGCTCTTATGCATGGCTCTCATGACTTGCAGCTGAAGATTTCTCAATCCTAAAATCCTTTGTGGATCTTTCACCTTTCCTCTAGAATGCTGCCAAAGAAATCCATCTTGCACAAAGAAGTTGAAAGACTTCTTTCTAATGTTCTAGAATCGATTTACTGACCAAGTTGGGAAAGGCTATAAAGTACTCACATAATATCCAATGTCTTTCCATTCTCCTTCATAATCCTCTTCTCTAAATCGCTCAATATAAATGTACATGGATCATAACATATCAAGCTTATTCCTCTATTTGTTGCTTTATCAAAATTATCGTCCTCAAACCTTGCTCATGAGAGCATATTGGCAACAGTATTGAGCTTTCTAGCAATATTAAAAAAATATGGATTAATAAACTTGATATATGCAATCCATCTCAAAATCCTAATATCAGGAGATGAGAAATTTGCATTCATACCTATTAACGAAAGACAATCAGTCTCGACAATCACATTTGCACTGGTGAAATACTCTTTATTTGACTTTAAAGCTGTGACAAATCCCCATAACTTTTGCTTGATCTGAGGATAGCTCCTTTGAGTATCATGTAAAATCTTTGCACTAAAGCAAACTACATACTTTTGTCCCTCATAGTCATCCTAACCAATGACCTAACCTATACCAGTGGGACTAGTATCAACAATTAGGATTGTAGGTTTATTCTTTGAATAATCAATATGTTTCAAAATCAGAGCATTGATAAGAAATTGCTTTAGTTTTCTCATTGTTCTACTATGCTATTGTGTTGAGAAGAATTTCTTTTTCTTTTGTAATAAATCATATAATCGGTTTGCAACATGAGCAAAGTGAGGGATTGAGATTACATAGAAGACAAAAGCTACTAAGAATCTTCTCACTTCACTGACATTGCAATGCACCTCTGAAATCCTACTAATGGCATTAACTTTTTGTGGATATGGCCTACGATCATAATGTCCACACAAATGTCCAACAATCAAAATTTCATCAACACCAAAAATGGATTTCTCTAAAGAGAAAGTCAACCCAACCTCTTCAAATATTTAAAATATTTCCACAATAAAAAATATGATCAAAGAAAAACTTCCTACAACCAAATGAATCAATAGTTGCATCCTTCTCCTTTTCCACACTACCTTTTATTGGAATGTTGTCAATAAAAGGCATATTCACTTTTGGAATAAAGTCATGTAAGACCAAATTCATAACATTCATCATATGAGCCACGCAATTTGTTGCTCCATGTGGCAAAGTACATGTACATAGAAGAGCGAAAGGATTTTTCATCGTGGTAATATATTTGATCTCGATAGCTAACTAAAACTGATTATATCCTGAATACAAATCACCCATCAAATAGATGGAGTGCCCCAGAAAAGCCTCTGCAAACTCATCTAGAATGGGTCTTGTTCCTACATTTTTGATAGTGACCTTATTGGGAGGCTGCAAATCCTATATGAGGCATAGTTTCCCATTCTTTTTAGGTACCATGAACCATCGATTTGAATATGGTGCAGATGATGGTTCAAGAATCCTCATAGAAATCTTCTCCTTTAATAATCTCACCAGCTTAGGTAAGTGAGCCTTTGGGACTAGTATTAGCCAAAGAATCCATGGAATATATGGTACAATGAATATGATCATAGGGGCAACTAGATTTGGATCACCACATTCTATCTCATGTGGTAAATAGGGAAAATGCTTTTCCATGTCAATTAATCATCTCTTTAAATCACTCTTTTTCAATTTCAGAAAGAAATTCTTCTCCAAAATTTATATGTTTCATAGATTCGTTAGCAAATAAATGCCCTATCTTAGATAGATCTCTAAGAATAGGATCCTCATAAACTCTTTTGATCATATCATAACTTTCTTTAGATAGTGCCTAAGCTATGGGTTTTATTTTCTTTTCAATTGTTTTGTATTTCATATCAATCTTGACTTCATGCTCTATTAAAAAAATTGCAATCAATTGATATTCTTTAATAGAGTCAAGAATGACAATCTTTGACTCAATTTTTCATTGAAGATTATTCTCAAGCTCTTGCATCAAAGTGATACCTTTTGTAAGCTCATTCATACTTTCAATGTTTTCATCGGATGAAATCAATCCTAGGTCTTTGTAACGTTTCTCATTCATTTTTTTGAATTTTTTTGAAGTTTTTCTTTTTTAATAAAGCCCAAACTAGATGCAGGGGTACATACACAAAAATTCTTGAAATGTACATCTTCATGTGAGACATCAAACCATCATCCACTATTGTCTCGCTCAATAGTGGAATCTAACATAAATTTTGATCATAATATGTCCCAAATTTTGTTACTGGTGGACAATTATCACACACATGATCATAAGAGTCAATGGGATTTCTTTGTAAATTTCTCTTATTCGTTGAATATTTTGGATAGATAGTCATCATTTATAGGGAATCCCAATCTTGATTTTGAATGAATTCTAGCATATGCTGAACCATCATTCATGGCCTTAGTCTCCAACCCCATTTCTGCTAGAAAATGTTGCCCTAATATCATCTCATATGAGTTGTTATCTTGCACAAATAAATGGACTTCCTCATGGACTCCTTCTATAATAATAGGCACACTTAAGTTAACAACTTCCTTGGAAAGAGATGCTTACATACTCATTACATTTTCTATCTGCTTGCATAGAATTTCAGGCTAAAACTCCATAGGAGTCTTAGGAGCAACTACAACATTGTTCATGGCCACAGGTGTAGTCACATGCATATTTGAATGCCCTCTAGTAGCTATCTCCCTAGACTGATTAGAATCTGGCATTTCATATAGTATAGACTGACATTGCCTCATCTGAGCAATGGCCTCAACTTCTTCTTACTATTTTCCAATTGTCTATCAAACCGTATCGTTTTCTAGACTCTTCAATCCTTCATTCTACCTTGGTTCTATCTTTTGGGCTTAATATTTTTTAGAAACGAATGACAAGGTCGGAATTCAGTGTGCTTCTATTAGCTTCATGCAACTAAGCAAATTGTCTCATAAACTCTCCATGTAGATGAGTTAGAGACACATTGGCCTTAGGGGAATTTACCCATCTTAAAAATCCTTCTCTACTATGCTGACTGAAGTCTTCAAGAAAGAACATTTTATGTAGTTCTTCTCAGAAATCATCCCATTTTTTTAGTTGAATGAACATGGGTGGCATCTAGAATTGACCAAGGGACTACCCTTTTGAAGTACTGAATGAGTACATCTTGGGTAACCCTTGGATCTACGTTTGTTCATCGAATGTATCCAGGTACTCAGTTATGTTCATTCTGGTGAACCTTCCTTTCTCTCGCAAAGTTTCTTGCACTATACGCGCAAAGTTTCTTGCACTATACGTGCACCTTTTTTTTCTATAATCATGTTTTTAAAAACTTCCTTCATTCTTCTTTGTTGGTGCCTTCTAGAACGAAGTACTAAATCTATAGTATGATCCGTTCTAGAAGTTCCTTAGGGTGCCTCAAACATTCACTATATTGATTAGCTAGGAGAAAAAACTTCTTTAAAAAATTCTCAGGTCTTTTCTAACAGATGCCCATATTTTCAAGGAATTGCTATTCTTTTCTTACTCTTAAACTAGAGTTCATTTCCCTCGGGTTAAGATTTCTCTTTGTTTCTCCATTCTTGTTCGAATCTCACTCTAAGGTGTCTTGTTTCTCACTCTAAGGTGTCTTGTTTCCTAACCCTAGAGCTTGGGATCTCAATATGTTCTTTTTTATATGATTTTAATTTTGTTAATTTGTTTGCTCTTTAGAGGTTTTCTTAACGGATTTAAAATTTGTGTATAAAGATTGCAAAGTGGTAGCAAAGGTAAAAGTAGAGAATCAACAAGTAAAAGGATTAGTGAAACTATGGAGTAATGTGCTCACAATGGCAAATTTCCAAATGCAAGTGAGATGGTTTCTCATGCAAACAACAAACAATCCTTTTTATTTGTGCATGCATAAATTGATAGAACTTGAAATACTATTACCTCATCTTTTCTGATTTGATGCAGAGGTTAAAGAGTGCAATGTGAAAAAATATATTTACGTTTTTCAATAGGAAAATATTAGATACATGAAACTAGATGTGCTTTGTGCAAGTGAAATTTCGCTTTTTGTTGGTGTTGGGTGGGGGGGGGGGGGAGAAGAGTAGACGCTCCTCCTAAAAGCTCTTTTTCTCAAGGAGGCACTTGATTCCCTAGGGAATATCCCTCAACAACTACGGAAAAGAATTAGTTGCAGCAATGTCTGGAACCTTTTCTTAGTGCCCAGTTGTCCTCCCTTTCTTGCACTCTTGCACACAACAAAAGCAAAGATCAAAAAGTCAATAAGAAATAAACCAACTCCGAAGCCCTAAGCAAACATATGCCATGTTTCAAGTCAAGTTCACCAATTGGCAGGGCATAAAACAAGACCACAGATGCACACCTCACACATTTATATGCACACTAGCTACTTCATGCACTTAGCTCACTCTCCACTCACACACAAACTTAGATATTTATACACATGTACATTTTTATTTTCATTTTATTGCTTTTTGACCTAATCTTTTTACTTATCACACATTCACATGAAACACATACACATACACATAAATATATACTCACATTTACAATATAATCATACAACACCCCTCATATTCATACACATTAGCAACACGCTTTCACATAAATAGATGCACATTCACACATAGGGTAATACAAGCATATATATTTATATACTCACACACATGCATATAGTGTAATTTTATATCCACATATATGGTTCACATATATAAACATACATAGTGCACACATAGGTGATTAATAAGGGTTATGTATAGAGGGTTCAAATGGACATAGTCATTAGGTTTTCTCATAGCCATAAAATGCTTACATGAAGGTTCTCATGGACAATATACATAATTATGGAGAGTTTATATGATCATGTACATGGTCTTCATCTTGACATATACATGTCTATCATCTATGGCCTACTTCTCATCATGAACAAGTTCATAACATAAACTCATATAGCTGATATCCTTAATCCATGCACACAATTATACTCATTACTTATCATCCCTTCATGTTCCGTTTATAGAACATCTTCCTCTTTTTCCTTGCCTATAAGTACTAATAAAAAATTCACATTTTAATAGGTTTAGGGATCACCACTGTACTTTAAGTAGGAGACGGAATTGCTCGCATTTTTAAGAAGATTTTAATTTTTATGAATGTATGTCAGCGTGAATCCATCCGACAGCAATTTGTGCCTCCAACCATCTCCATAGATGTTTACATATGTGTGGTCAAACATTGAATTATTAACTCCAATATTTCCCCTTCTTTCTAAGGGAGGTGTTAGTAGATGATTTTGTTTCACTTACACTGGAAAGTTTTTATCCGGACGAAATAGGTATACTAATCTACATGCAAAATGCATTAAAATTATGGATATGCAGATAGGTAAACTAAAGTAAATGTGAGTAAGATAATATCTTTGCATATGTTTGCTTCTCAATATTGACTTTTAGTTCTAGTTTTTAGAACTTCGTTGATGCTCTGCATAGCTTCCAATGTACTACACATTTTACCCTCCATGGTTGAAGAGCATTGTATCCTCAATGTAGATGAATATCCCTGAATCAAATGGTACATAGAAAGGTAGCCGTGGTCTATATAGTTCATGAGAAGGTGCATCATCCTCAGTCTCTGCTCCATGTTTGTTTGTGGTAGCATCCCAATATCTCTTCTTCAGATTCATGATCCACCATAAAAGATGAGAGTTTGCAAGTAGAGAACTTGCATCAACTGATTTTCCACTAAGGTCCATGATGTAAAAGGTTGTAAGAATCACCACTCGTGAAGTTTGAAGGCTTGCATCGTGTCCGCATAGACACACATAGAGACAAGTATGTTGATTAAGACTATTTTCATCTTAATTCATGTAAATGTCATACATATATAGAAATTTTTGCTCTTGTTCATATCATTAGGCTTTCTTATGATGTGTTCATATGCATTATAATATGTTTCAAAACTCCCCTTGAAGGCGAGTGACTACATAAGGAAGGTTTGGAATTTATGGATGTTGATGATGGATACTAAGTTATATGCAAATGCATTACAATCATGATTATACACTAATCGGATAGTCTAAGAGATATTTGGAATAGTATAGTTGATTTTACTTCATTGAATTTCAAGTATGCTCTTCATTGCCTTGAATACTGGTATTCACTCCCTCTCAAGGGATTGAAGAGCAAAAGAAAACCTTCAAGATCATTACGACTGTGTCAAAGGGCTTGTAAAGTTATTAAATGAGTAGCCAAGTTTGAGAACTGTGAGGTATGTAGAAGATGACACAATCAACCATATAACAATATATGTATGTTTTTCCCAGTATTGTGTTGATGGCACTTGGAATTTTTTTGCCTTGAAGGTACAAATAATTGAATATTCATGTGATTTTAAGAAACTCTTTTGACTCACTAACATTTGTTTTGCATGCAATTGCTCCTCATACTCTATTTTCTTCATGAAAAGTTTGATTTCTGATTTTTTTTGCTTCAATGTGCAAGCACATATGTCCTTTATAGGTTGTGTACTTGAATGAGAGAAATTTGTTGAACCCTATCTATTGTTGTACTAATTTTCACACCATAAATTATTAATTTGTGATCCTTATAAGCTTTGATAGAGACATTTGGTGTAGAAAAACAAGTTCACACATAGGCCCATAGGCAAGAAGTTCAAGGCAATTAATCACTTGCACGTTTTTTTCATTAATCATTTGATATAATACATGAAGTGTGTTGTTACAAAAGGTTCATGCCAATAATAAGAAGATGCATCCTTTTGATGACTGAGTGATGACCAGACAACCAATTGTTGCTCATTAGGTCGCTGGTGCTAGCACTCTCCCTTAGCGATAACATAGGGAAGTGAAAATAGAAAGTTACAATTGTAATATGCCTTGTAATCCTAAATCTTTAGTGCATTGTATGAATTTAGCGTATTGTTTGAATTATATGAGCAGTCAGCGGTTTGGTTAATAAATTGGCCCACATAATATGCATCGACACATAAGTGAGATGAATCTTCTTTTTCTCCACTAGTTCCCTTATAAAGTGGTACTTGAGATCCACATGCTTTATCTTCTCAAAGTGTTTTGGATTGCTTGCTAATTGTATGCATGATTCTTTATTGCACATGATCTTTTGTGGAATGTCATGCATTGGTAATAGTTCCTTGACGAGTGTTTGCAGCCAAATTTCTTCTTTTATTGTCAATGATAATGTTACAAACTCTACCTTTGTGGAGGACAATGCTATCGCAACTTGTTTTTGGGTGAACCAAGCTACCACACCACTTGTCAACATAAATACACCACCCATTCTAGATTTTTGAGTATCTATCTCCCCCTTCCCAAATAGAATCTAACCATGCAAGAAGTTGGAGTGAAGGATCATGATTGACAGAATGTGCATAGCATATGTCACAAAGTTTGGTATCTTGTAAGTATTTGACAGATCGCTTTAGCGAATACCAATGCGTGATGGAAGGATTATGCATGTATCGGGATAAATAATTAATGGAAAAACATAAGTCAAAACATGGGCATGAAACAAGATAATGAAATCTTCCAATGAGGCAATGCACCAAGGAAAACACATGAATATGTGCAGTGCCTTTAGATACAGGGTCAGAAGGAGTATCATAAAGAAAATGCTTGGTTTTGAGGGCACGCGGAGTACATATTGTTTTAACATTCTCAAAGCCATAAGATTGAAGGAGATCGGCAGCAAAGTTGGATTGGTGTGAGTGGAAAGCCCCCCCAAGTCGGCCATGGATGATATGCATGCCAAGAAAAAAGGTAATCGACCCAAGGTAAGAAGTGTTGAAGGCTGAACAAAGTTCAACTTTCATGGCGATATGCGCAGTGTAGAAGGATACAATAAGTAGTACAGGTATAGCATGGCGAATGTAGATGCTGGGATCTGAAAGTAATCGATTTGAAGCCATGTGAGAGCATGAAATCGTTGAATTTGCTGAGCCATAGTTTATATAAATTACTATTTGTATGTGATTTCTTTATAAGTTGTTGAATTTAAACAAATTATCTGTGATTTAAACAAATTATAACAAATGTTGAGCCATAGTTTATAATTTGTTGAATTTGTTTATATGGACAGGAGCATGAAATCGTTGAATAAACAGTAATACAAGGGATAAGCATGATCGACGCGTTCATGTGAGACAAACTGTGGAGGTTATGACATATATAATTCATCGGGAAGGTCACCATGAAAGAAGATGGTTTGAATATCTAGGTGGTCAATCTCAAGGTTAAATTTAACGGCCAGAGTGAATAGTAATCGAAGAGAGGAATTCCAAGTCTTACGGTGTGGGTTGGAGCTTCTATAGCAAGATTTTTCACACGGAAACCCTTCTGCTAGTTCCTTTGTGGGTGAAAACACTCAAGCATGAATCTCCATGCATGAACGAGGTCTGGAGTCAAAATGTTGCTCAGAGCCTTCTCGTGATGGTGAGGGCCTGAGACTAAAATGTCGAGATCTTATGTATTCAAAGTTCAAGGTAATGGAGATGAAGATGTAGTTGTGATTAGTGCAGTTTGTGAAGCCTTGCATAAGGAAACATGTTGCATGGTAAGTGTAACCAACTTTGTCATATCCTCCCATTTTGTCAGATACCTACCAAAATACCTACCTTTGGTACTGATACTTTTTCAGGGAACCTTTTTGTCAGCAAACCCATGTCCTAACTCTGCCCAAGGCATTGGGACCGTGTATATAATTGTGTACTCTTAATGAAATTCTAAGGCACAATATCTTATCTTCCTATCTGTGCCTATGCTCTCTGTCTCCACTTCTCTGAGTGTGTTGATCTCCGCCATAGCCATGCGTCTGGTTTATCAAGCGGTATCAGAGCAAGCAAACACCTTGTCCCACTCGGCTTAACGGCTCAGCTTATGTAGTCTTGAAAAACTTCTTCAAAGCAAGCATGCTCCTCTAGCGGCCAGAAGACGATGAAAGTAAGGTGGACTGTGTATCGACTTTCAGGAAGAATCTTCACTCGAATATCATGGAGATATCAGCACCGGCAAACTCATCCCGCTCTCCGAGCAGCAGCTCGTCAACCATAACATGCAAAACAACAGCTGCAATGGTGGATCCATGCCCTTAGCTTTTGATTTCGTCGTCAACAATGGGGGCCTTGAGAGAGAGATTGCCGCACGAAGGCCTCCCTTCAGGTTGCAACGATCATCGAGAGCTACGTCGAGGTAACATCAATGCCGCTAAGCCCCACAGCGAGAGCCTTTGTGCTGCACATTTTATCGAGTTGATTGATCTCTGCATGTATTATATGAAACCCATGTCAACTGTAAGGTGTATAAATATGTAACCCTATCTACCATCTATTGAAAGATTATACCGTTTCTTATTGTACAACTCGAATAGTTTGTCATTTCATCCTGCCATGATAGAAATACAAATTGCAATCAGAGTGGTGTATCATCACGTAAGCATTCACGACTCTATGTGTACAAGAGCACATGTTTTGATAGTGATGCAAAAATTATTGGGGTATTATCGGTTGTTGTCGGACCTTCTCCATGTATTGAAGAAATCCTAAAGATCAAGGCGGACACAAAATTCATACATCAATAGATGAGCTTCAACATGTTTTTCATAGCTTTAGCAACGTAAATCTTGTCTTGTATGCATATTTAAGCGGCCTAATGATTATCCACATTATAGACACCAAAGCTTTTGTAGTTTTGTAATAATTCCTAGGTATCTAGCTCAAATCTAAATTATGTTATGAATTATGGAATGTGTTGAACAAGGAATTGTTGGAGTGTTAATTTATTAATGTATTAATATGTTTTGGTGTTTTTGATATAGCAGTTGAAGGTTCATGAGGGCGTGAAAGAACGGACATCAATAATCGGATCTATTTTTAAAAACAGTTCTATTTTTAGAATTTTATTTTTAGCAATAGTTCTATTTTTAGATAGTCTGTTTTTACAAATAGTTCTATTTTTAGAAATAATCTATTTTTAATGGTTCTATTTTTAGAAATAGTTCTATTTTTAGAAGTAGTTCTATTTCTAGAGATAGTTCTATTTTTAGAAAAAGTTAGTAAAAGTAGTGGTTAAGGTAAGGATCGCTTTAGACCGCAATTTCTGATATTGAAAGCCAAAGCTTTCTACAAAAGTTACCAACTTTTACTTTTATGCATGATTTTTAAAGCCGCTCTCATGTAACCATTATTTCGACATAATAAAAAATTTCTATAAATACATGCACTCTGTGGACTGTCGAAACAGAGTGCATGGGGGGGAGATTGCACCCAATACTATGTTCTGTCTCGTCTTCTGGCATGTCTATTTTCTGTGTTGTTTTCTGCATCCGTAACCTCTGTGTGCGTGTGAGCAAGATCTTGATAATAGTGGTATCAGAGCCTTGCGCGTGTCTTCAGAGGGATCTATTTTTGTTCGTTTTGGCGATTGATCTCTGTTTCCCTGTTCTCTGTTCACGATTTTGATTCCGATTCTGATTCCAGTTCGGGCTTTCGCTTCCGCTTCTGCTTTCATTTTCCTTTTTGTTTTTGTTTCCGTTTTCGTTTCCGTTTTCGATCCGATTTCGATTTCGATTCCGATTCCAGTTCCGATTTCTATTTTTGTTTTTGTTTTAGTTCTAGAACTAGAGTCTACATTTACACCTATGTTTACTCCTTCGGGTTACTCCAAGGCGTCGACTAAGGAATATAACTTAGACATAACTAAAGCATAACTTTGGCATCTTTGGCACCCAAGGATCCCTTGTGTGACAGAGCGGGACTCATGTATCACTTCCAAATGCCTCCAAATTTAATGTGCCATCTTGAATCGCATGACCGTCTCCTTATCAGGTCATATGCAAGAAATCGTGTAATCAAGTCCTTATCATCCCATGTTCTCGAGCAAACATCGGTGGCATTCATGACTTTGACTAATGACTTTGACTAATTGCATCTTTGCCCGAAGCATCCACATAGTTAACTCTCATGAAGGTTATCGATCTTTTTTTTTTAATAAAATGGAGGTTCAGCCGAGGCCTACTCCTCTGGGCTTTAACTTTGAAATTGCCACTGTACAAGGAAGGGCATAGTACCCATGGGACCCCCCTTATCCCACAACAACAGGGTTTACATAGTTGGGTTAGACTGCAGTCATATCTACCGTGAAGCAGGATAAACGGTAGCACATCAGCCACAAGATACAACATTTCCATGATAACATGTCTCTTGCATGTTGCCAGTGGGGGTTGAACCCTCGTCCCCGCCTCAAGAGGCGAAAGGTCCAACCACCCAACCAAGCGGCTTAGGACGAGAGTATCAATCTTGTATGACTCACATCTAGCAGCGACAATGACACCGTGGAGGGCGGGGCTTACCTTGATACCATCTAGAAAAACAACAACCACACAAGAATCATGATAATTTTTTTTTATTTTTTTTATTTTTTTTATTTTTTATTTTTTATTTATTTATTATTATTATTATATATATATTTTTAATTGGAGGTTCAGCCGAAGCCTACTCCCCCGGATTTTAACTTTGGAATTGCAACTGTACAAGTGAATGGGCATAGCACCCACGGGACCCCCCGTATCCCACAAAGGAAGGATTAGACAAGGTTACATCTGAAAGAGACATGATTACAACTACGTTTAATTGGCATAAGCCATAACATGTTCAGCCCAAGACTTGAACCCTGGACCTCCGCCTCAAGAAGCCAAAGCTCAACCTCCTACACGTTGGTTGAGCAGTCAAGGATCAGCGCATAATAGCAGCACATGTTATTTCATTAATCGGTTACACGTTTCTTTCATTAATCATTATTGATATAATAGACGGTCAAGGATCAGCGCATAATAGCAGCACATGTTCTTTTCAGAACTGGTGATGACTCGGACAGCCACTGTATTCCGCGTTAGCCCGCCGGCGCCAACATCTGGATCTCTAGTGGCACTGTGTCACTGCATCTTGTTGTCACACAAATTGTCACAGTTTCTGTTTCCTACATCCGTCGGCACACTGCGCGCATGTTTTCAAGGCTCACGGTAGTAGGTAGTGTTATCACAAGGAGCAACAAAGTCATGCGAGAGTCGTGCCATGAGAACTTTGAGATGTGAACCAAGTAGACTGCGCCATGTAACGCTCACTTTCTTTGTCAGAGCCAGTATCGATGGAGGTAATCATCGGGGGGTTGCGCAGTGAGTTTTGTATGTTCACGCTGGCGAAGAGATTAAGCACGAGTAGAAGTTTGGGGTCACAAGAGGCTGCAATCCACCATTGGGAATCAGGAGCAGCAATCTTGAACAACCTTTGGGCCTATTCAACGCCAATCTTCTGTAGAGAATTCAAAGTTGTATCCTCCGTAGGATTGGGCTCGTTATTGAGTCGTCCATCATTTTTCTTTAGATGCGGCATTCATCGCCAAGAAGGTAACGAAAGTGTGCGCTTTGGTCGCCATCGCTGTGGCATTGAGTACTTCATCTTCATAAGCCTGTAAAAATGGAACCTCGTCCTTGACAGAGGATACAGGTCATGGCCTGCAGCATTCTTTTTCGTGGTCCCATTAGGGATTGATTGAGGAGTGAGGTTGTAGATATTACCTCGCGCTGTTGTTGTTGGAAGAAGCAGTAAATTTAAATCGAATGAAAAGGCGAAGGTTTCAATCTTTGCCTGTGTAGCAATCTCATGAAGGCCCTATTCGTCATCATAAGTCGCCGGACTCATTGATATCATGCTGAAGTTAGGTGGTCTGCATAAGATCCACACAGACAGACGCAGAGACACGGCAGCTGATTAGAACTGTTGTCGTCTTTATCCATACGGCAGCTGATTATAACTGTTGTCGTCTTTATCCATTTAAAACATATATATATAAGATGCGGTCATACGCATTATGATATGTTTTAATAACGACATCGTCATCTGCAGTTTCAATGTTTTCCATGCAACAGGCATATTCAGTTTTCAACGTTTTTTACGCGTTTTCACTGCGATCTCTAGGATCTGTTGTTGTTGTTGTTGAGAGGCTATTGAGTCATTTGTTGCAATCTCACGGAACGCAATTTATGCAATTTTTTAGCTTCGAGGGGGCAGTACACACAGAGATCCCACCTCTTTTCACCCGGCTTGCAGCAATCTCTTCGAGAAGCCGTGTGTAGCGCTGCCTACGCACCTCTTTTCACCCGGTTTGCAGCAATCTGTTCGAGAAGCCGTGTGTAGCGTCGCCTACGGACAAATATTGTAATGCCTACGGGCACTGATGCGGTGCTACGAATGGCCGCGAATAAATCTATAAATTTAATCGATGCTCTCAATAATAAAAAATGAGAAGTTACGCGTCTTGTGTGTGCCGCTGTATCTGCACATGATATCAAGGAGTCGGACGACCTGCGTGACCTCCATCACGAATGCTGGCGCTCTTCACGTCTGCCTTCCATGGCGCGTTCGTCCCTAATGGCGCTGAAGGTATCTTACAGTTCTCTGATAATCTGTCTTCATATATCTCTTGCTCTCAACAGATCAGCGCAAGCGCATGATGCTGCTGCCTCTGTGAATGATGGAGTGGACAAGCCATCATATGTGGCTGAAAATCTGGCGCGGCGGCGCCTATGCATCCACAGTCGAAGGCGCTTCACATTAATGAAGGAATCATTGTTCCAAATGTCCCCAATTACCTGCGCGATCGACGGAAGCCCTACTTAAATTGGCTGAGCAAATAACACACAATAATGGAATGCTCGCGCAAGAGGCGCAGAAGAGACGATGTTCGCATTAAGAGGATGTGAACCTACAGACAGTGGTAGATCAGATTGCACACAAACGCGCTGGCCACATGCATCTGAAAACGACCGCGACTATGGGTAAATCTATGCAGGATTGCATAGGAGCACGACATGCTGATCCTACGGACTCTGTCACAAAGCGTGCCGAATCCAAAGCCTTTCCATGTGCCAACAATGTACAAGCTGAATGCAGACAGTGTGTGTAATACGATTGCTGCAAAGGACTCAACAGCCCTTCTTCAACCTGAGACTCCAACCAATGGATATGTATGTGGCAAGGATATCATTCAAACCATAAATGAAGATTTACCAGGTTTCATAACCCTACAGAGCCACGCCACATCCCTGACACAGGTTGGTGACAACAGTCTACTCGCAACCCCTCGCCTTTTATGGTGGATGATCAATTCAAAGCAGAGAAGCAAAAATGCTGTTACAAATCAACATGACGTAAAGTTTGCAGATGGTGCAGACTCTGATGGACCTTTTAAGCCAGAATTCCCTCTGTATGAACCATTTGATCCTGGTATCCTCATTTATCCGGATGATTTTGTGTTCTTGAACAATGGAGAGGGGAAATGCGTAGACAAACCGATCTGTTGAAGAACATTATCATAGCTCGTAGAACACAGAACATCTTAGCTAAATCATCATCGCAGAATTATCCATTTGCATCTCATGAATTGTAATGCATTTTGCATATCGACAAGTTTACCATATCAACATAAATAAAAACCTCTGAAGTTAAATATCTCTGATGTTTCCCTTCAGAAAAGAGAGGAAATGTTGAAGCTTATTAATAATTGACTGGACAAATATTGTAATGCCTATGGGCATATGCGGTGGTACGAATGGCTGTGAATAAATTTATAAATGTAATCGATCCTGTCAATAATAAAAATGAGAAGTTACGCGTCTCTATGTGTGCCGCTGTCTCTTTGGCTTCTCCACATATTTTGCATTGAGGGGCCGGCAGGACAGCAGTGTGGAGAAGCGATGATGCAGAGCATACACAGAGACGCATAACTCCTCGTTGTTATTATTATTGATAGGATCGATTATATATATAGATTTGTTTGCGGCTATTCATACCACCGCATATGCCCATAGGCATTACATATATGTTTGGACAATTATTAGAATGCTTCAACATTTCCCCTCTTTTCTGAAGGGAAACATCAAAGATGTTTAGCTTCACACAATTTTATTTAGGTTGATATGGTAAACTGATCTATACGCACAATGCATCACAATCATGAGATTCAATTGGATAACTAAACTACGGAGATAAGATGGGAGTTGAATTTTGTCTTTGCTGCAGTTAGCTTCAGCTTTTAGTTGTTGATTTTCTGATAACTTTGCAATTCTGAAATGCTCTTCAGTTAGGTAATATCTGCATATTTTCCCCCTCGCCAGACGATTATAACGTCATCGATGTAAATGAGTACTATCCCTGGATCAAATGGTTCGTAGGAAGGTAATCCAGGCTCTTCAGTTAGGTAATATCTGCATATTTTCCCCCTCCTTGCCAGACGATTATAACGTCATGGATGTAAACGAGTACTATCCCTGGATCAAATGGTTCCTAGGAAGGTAATCCCTGTAAGGTTCTTCCGGAATTGAATTAGCCACAATTTGCTTCATGGTTTATTATTATCAGAGGATTCCATCAGCGTTGCATCATGATGTTGACGAACAAAGATATTGCAAAACTAGTCGACGCACTTTCATCAGCGTTCTTTGACTTTGGCAGAGGATCATAGTTGATGTGCAGCTCATTGGCATCATTGGCATCTGAACGGCATTATCTGCATCATTGGCATCTGAACGGCATTTCCATCTTTTGCACAAGGGGTTAAAGCATTTTCCTTCGTCTTCGTGTCCATGGAAAGGTGCACATTTGGTTCACGAAAGCTCTTGAAGCTCAGGCATCTTTAGAGGCAATGCAGAGGATCTTGTCTTTGTATTCTCGTGTCGCATGGTTCTTCATTGTCGGAAATCCCATATGATCAGCCTCCATTTTCCAGTACATGACTACTGGAAGGATCACATTCACAGATGCAGCACCATTTTGCAAGGAAGTCGGGACGTTAGAGTCCTATCAGAGGTTGTAGCGCCATTTGGCTCGACTACAACAATCTGTTCTCGGTCATCATGGCATGTCAACACCACATATTTCTCTTTCGATTTCGTGTAATTCACATAGCTTTGATCTTGCGCCTTTATGAGATTGCAAATAGAATGTTTGTGTGCTTTAAATTTGAGCGCGAAGAACTTCCAAATAGAGTGTTTGTGTCCTTTAAATTTGAGCGCGAAGAACTTACAGAAGGTCGACACATTTGGCAATAGGGGCGAGGCATGCACATCAACAAAGGGGCCAAGCTTTGTTTGCGCGGCAATCGCAAGAAGGTAAGCCATATGTTCCTTATCTGCATCCTTCATGGGCATCACGGTACCGCAATCAACTTTAGAGGAATGTTGAGGTAGGACCGCATCTTGATGTCGTGCGAGAGCACTTCGCATTCAGCACGTTGGTGAGAAATCGATGAATCGCACTCCACTCCATCGCGTTGGAGATTATGTTCCGCATGTATAGACAGAAGAGTGGCGAATGGCAAGCAGCCATTAAGGTGAGCCCACAGAGGCGCTAATAATGGAATGACTCCAAAGATAGGGTTACTTTCAGCGCCATTCACGCAGGTCGTCCGGCTCGTAGATACCATGTGGAGAAGACGATGACGCAGAGCATACACAGAGACACATAACTCCTCGTAACGATCGTCCGGCTCGTAGATACCATGTGGAAAAGACGATGATGCAGAGCATACACAGAGACGCATAACTCCTCGTAACTTCTCGTTCTTATTACTGTTGATAGGATCGATTACATGTATAGATTTGTTCGTGGCTATTCCTTCAATCGCATATGTCCATAGGCATTGCATATATGTTCAATAAATTATTAGAATGCTTCAACAAGCAGGACTCTTTTCACCTCGATTGCACCTTGATTGCAGCAACCTATTCGAGAAGTTGTGAATTCATGAAAAGTGCTTGATATTCATTGACGTCAATGATAATGAGACTCGAGTAGCTCTGTCAATGAGTGGCCTTGTCAATGAGTGGCATGTAAAATAACTTCTTGATTGAAAAATTTGTTACTTATTTTAAAATGAAGATGAATACTACACAACAAAATGTATGGCAAGGCTTACACTTTGCAGTTTTCATGTTGTGATTGGAGAGAATTCATGAAAAGTGCTTGATATTCATTGAAGTCAATGATAATAAGACTCCAGTGGCCCCTATCAATGAGTGTCATGTAAAACTAAATTTTCTATTGAAAAAAATGTTACTTATTTCAAAATGAAGATGAATATTTACTTTTCAATATAGCGATAGATAATATATTCTACTCCTTTTGTAAAATTCTTTAGAAAGAATTTCAGATCTCCATGCTTGTACAAAAAGCACTGAGTCACAAGAGGATCTATGATGAAAAATTTTCTTGAAACCGCTTCCTCACATTATTGCAGAAGGACCCTATAATTCACGAAATATAAATTTAGTATAGGAAATACCAAATTAAGGAAAACATGAGCATTTTATGGCCTACAGATAATACCTGAGTGCAACATTGACTACACTATCAGACATTTCAACATTGAACTCTCTCAGCATTTCGTTGTCTTCTGGTCTTATATCAAGTAAGAATTCCTCCTGCCATGGTATTGAAGCATTCACTATCACCTCTCCATCTCCTTTTTTAAGAAGTTCTTTATTTGTCTTTTGCACCTTATGAATCTCGTTCATGATAACATTTTCCTATGACAACAAACCCTGCTTTTTCCTCTCCTCCTCACAATTTGCTGCATTTCTTGTTTCATGATCATGAGGGATCTGAGGGTGGACCTCTTCAATTACAATTGATGACTTAGGTGCTCATGCTGGAGGTATGTTGAGAATATCAAAGAACTTTTGATCATGGTTCTCAATAGACACAATAGATTTATCAAACTTATATCTGAGCCTTCATACAATCACATAATCTTTTGCTGTCAATGTCACCATGTGACAATGAGATGCACACAAGTAACCATCATTCATGAAGTCGATTGCAAAGTGTTCTACAACTTCTTACAAGCATAGAAGAGCTTGAGTTTTTCACTTCACGTTTACAAAGGACGTGGTCTTCATCATGGAACAAAGATTGGCTGAAATTTTCTTTACAACTCTTATGAAAAGAAGTCAAGGGATCAAGAGTCCCACAGAATTTTGAGCCCTTCTATCTCCCTCAAAGACTTAACATGGTAACAGACCCTTTTTCTTGAAGACTTCTCTAATGCATTAAGGCCTTGAGTAGTTGTCTAGGGAGAAGGTCCCTTGTCATCTTGATTTTGGCCATTTTGCTCTTGATCCAAACGGTAAAACTTCCTTGTTGTCTTCTTTGTTCTAGCATAACCTACATAAAACAACAGTTTCAAAGCTTGAAAGAAATTTAAAAAGCAAAAAATCTAATGTAAAAAAGCTTTCACAAAGCACTCTACATCCAAGAAACAGGACCGATGCAAGGGATTAGGATCATTTGGAAATCCTCGGCTGTCCCTAATCACTTGTATCAATCGTGTTGTAAAATGATTGATCATGATGACCGATCCAAGTGATTAGCGACATTCGAAACTTCTTGATGCCCTTAATTACTTGGATCGGTCGTGTACAAGCTTCTGTGATCCATCATACCTCACACAAAATGTGCTCTATGGAAAGTTTTGAAAAACACGTAAAAAACTTGAAGGCAATGGCAAATCAGTGCTTGCAAGGAGTTCACAAAAAAATGAAAAAAAGTGAATAGAGGAGCTTAAATAGGTCTCTTGAATGAGTTGACCATTAGTGACATATGGAAGCCTGTGATTGGTCCACATCATCTAGCCATTACAAATCCCAACATACAATGCCATGTGTCATCATTTGAGCGGGCCACATCATCTAACTATTGCAATTCCCAATGTCCATTTACCACGTGGCGCTCGCTTATTGGTCCATGTCATGTGACTATTACCCGGTCCTTCTCGACTATAAATACCACTCCTCTTTACCATTTCATATTTTCAACCTTCATAGAACTTCTGTCTTCATCAATCTGCATACTTCTGCTTCATAATTGATATGATTGATACAAGCAATTACACGCATTTGACTGGCGTTTGATTAGCTTATTTCACTTGCATCGGTCGTGTTCTCCACTAGGGCACACTAGAATAACTAGAGATGATATGGAGGAAAAGAATGTGATCCTAAGTGTTTCTCCATCTGAGAAACTACTGAATTTTATGGTTCAAGAGGGTTTAACCGTGGATTATTTTCTAGATGCAATGAGGATATTCAATCCCAAGATAGATTTTGAAGTACGTTTGGAGGAAACAAAAATCTTTCTGAGGGATAAGTGGGAGAGCTTCCTCGGTGTGGATTATTTTCCTAGATGCAATGAGGATATTCAATCCCAAGATAGATTTTGAAGTACTTTTGGAGGAAGCAAAAATCTTTCTGAGGGATAAGTGGGAGAGCTTCCTGGGTGTGGTCAATGGAAAGGATCTTACTATCCCTGGAAAATCATATATCCATCCACACAACTTTGGAAAGAATCCATTGGATAGGGCAAAAATCACTAGAAAGTGCAAAAGGATATCCGATTTGCCAGGAAACTAGATTTATGCGTAGAGCATGAAAGGGGCTGCTCTTTGCTCCCCTTGAGCATTGGCTTCTTGATATGGCTTGATCACATGTCAAATGACAAGGAGGAAGAATGTGTTCATGTTGAAGAGAAAGAGCCATTCCTTGAGTTGACACTTGAGGGAAGCTCAAAAACTATGAAAGGTGTCAAGCAAAAGAAGAGCACGTCAAGAATTTTGATGTGGCTACTTTTAAAGCAGAGACTACTATAAGGGAGCCAACTGAAGAAGTGATAGATTCTGAGAAATCCCTTCTTCTCCCAAATCCACCATTTTATTTCATCTTTGGAAAGGAATTTATTCCACTCTATTACATTCAGGAACACTTCAACCTAAGGGAAGACTACTGCCTTGTTGCTATAGCTGAGTTAGAGGAAGTTGCAAGGAGTTTTATCAATGAGAAGGGAGAAAGAAAAGAAGAATTTCTGCGTCCAGATTTAGCATTGTCAAATGAAGAATTCCAAGATTCATCAGAAGCTCTTTCAAGCTGCTTTGAAAGAGCAATTTCAGAGAAGCCAACACTTGCTAATGAAGACTTTGATCAGCATCAGAAGGATCTTGTTATATACCCATTTGGGCACAGCTATTCATTTTTGGACATTGTTGAGGACAAAGGAACCATGTCTATTGACTCAAAAGAGCTCATTGAGGAGGAAGATGTGTAATTGATCCATGTCCTAATATTATTCCTTATTGATCCATTATTTACTTTTCTCTCGTGAAAGTCCTATTTATGTGATGATAATATTTTGCATGAGCTCTTTTGTAATTGTCTTCTCAAGAATCAATAAAAAAACTCTTTGAAGGAAGATTTGCTAAATTCAAGCTCATTCAGAAGACTCAAAAAAGATGTACATACATAGACATATTTCTTTTCAAAGCTTATTATATCATGAAATGTACATACATAGATATGTTTATTTCTCAAAGAAATAAAAGAAATTGCAAATATTAAGGCTTCCTTTGCAATGTAATATTTTTCATTTTGTGATATTGATCCATGATGTTTTGGTCTAGTGATAGTCCTAATCTTTTGATGATAATATTTGGCATGAGCTCCTTTGTAATTGTCTTCTAAAGAACCAATCAAAAAGCTCTTTGAAGGCATTACTTTTTGTTACTCCTCCTCCTTTCCTTGTGCACCTAAAGAAGCTTGTCCTTGCTTGAAAATGAGATTTTCCATGCCTTGGGTGTTCCATATGGTAAGTGTGTCCTTTTCTGCAAAGAATGCACCATGCACAAGAAGAATATGCTGGAAGAACATAAGAGTTGCATCATATGTTTATTTCAATTAAAGAAAAATAAATTGAGTAAATTATCTTTGAAAATCACCAAGTATTATGTTATGTATATACATTAGTCGTGAGCTCACAAATTTTTTTCTATCAATTCCACATGGCATTTAGTTGTTTGTCATCATGGTAGCTGAAGAATCTCCTTGCTTTTGTACCTCCCATTGATACATCTTGTAGTATATTACCTGTATTTTGTGAAAGCTTTGGATCTTTTCTTAGATGAACATCACCACCATGAAATCCCATTTCTGGAAGTAGAGTTTCACATTTTTTTAATGCACTCATCATCAAGAGTTATATGCTTGATAGAATATGCATACTCCAAGTGGAGATGGATCAACTTGTCAATGATCCTTAACTCTGCATGTAGTGTACATTTGTGTATATTTGTTAGTGCTATTAGAAGTATACTCAAATTCCACTCAACTTTAAAGTTCCTGTAGTCTTTGACATTCAACAATTCTCCTGCATGATGCCTCTAAACAACATTTGGAATGTTTTTCTATGAGAATAACCATTTAAGTCTTTTATGGATCTCAGATGGAACTTGAGGACATCCAACCCACCATAAATCCATTTTTGATTGTGCTTTGAGTGATCGTATATCCAATTTCCCAAGACTATAGTACAAAGCTCTGTTCATCAGTGCAATACTTATTCTCTCCACATTAGGAAAAAAAATGAACCCTGCATGGGCCTTTTGGATTAGAGAGTGATTAGTGATGGACCAATGAGAGGAGGGTGGTGGACATAGTCTAGTCCCTTAATCCACTAGGCTAGGTATAGGCTTCCCTTGGTTTGGGCCAGTCAAAACCACATATACCTGTCAAAATTTGTGGTTTTTTAATTGAAGTAGTCTTTGAAGGGAATGGAATTCAAATAGAACCCTTGGATCCTCTAGAAATTCAATGGCTAAGATCAGTTCTTGAGAGGAAATGGCGCCTAAAATTTGGGCCATTGGATTTGGAGAGAATCCAATGGCTTTGATTTGATCAATGCATGGATCACTAGACATTAAATCCAAACCATTCAATTTGTACTCCATCTAATGGTTGAAATTCCATACGGATCCCCACATATCTTGTGCGAATCTCCAGCCGTTTGTCTTTTAGTGCCAGAAGTTTGGGTCTCAATCTCCACCATCCAAGCATGTGAAGATCCAATGGCTGAAAACTAGTGTCGATTCCGAAATTATACCCACGCGTGAGCTATTTTGTCTCCCATTGCACCTATTTTGTCTTCTAGTGCGAGAAGTTTGGGTCTCAATCTCCACCATCCAAGCATGTGAAGATCCAACGGTTGAAAAATGGCGTCGACTGCGAAATTATACTCTCTTTCTTCCCATGCGTGAGCTATTTTGTATCCCATTGCATCTATTTTGTCTTCTAGTGATAGAGTTTGAGCTTTCCTTTTTTATTTTCAATTCCCAAATTCTAAGTCATATCGTGGCCATCCAAATAGTACATCTAAAGGCTAGAAAAACACACAAATCCTCTACATGACTTTATTCATTATTTTAATGTACAATACCACTGGTGGTTTTTCCCAACCTCTGAATCCACCTAATTAGCCATTCTAATCCCTTAAAATTAGGAATCCTTACAAAGCCCATGCAAGGTTCACTTTTGGACGTAATGATCTTTTGATGTTTTTTAAGTTTAGACTCATCAAGTTTGATTACAAATTTCAACAGATTATATTATAGAACTGTACCATGTATATTTGAAGTCTTATTATATCTATCCATGTATTTTAAAATGCATTGTAAGAGAAATGTAATTTTTGTTTTCCTAGCTACTTTGTAAGGCATGTTATCGTGAATATGTTGATATTCACCAAATACTGATATGATCTTCTTATTCAAAAAAAGCCGAAACTTTCCTACATGATGGGGTATAGGGAATCCAAAGCTTTTAACTTTGTTAAATTTTAAAAATTCACACCAAAATTTTGAAATTGATCTATAACTTTTCCTACTCACTCCAACACCATCACAAATCTCTTGAATTTGAGATGGTTCTAGCAGCAAATTCATGTTTGTCATGAGTTTTTGGAAAACAAAGCATTTCAAGCATGTATTTTCTTTCAGTTTCAATAGTCTTAAAACGTCATTTGAATCATAATTTCATTACAAACATGTACGCGCTCAAAACTATTCAAGATATTGAAACCTATCACATTTATCACATGATCTCTTACAATTTTCATTCTTTTCTTCTTTTGGCCGGATTTTTCAGTCAAATCTAGAAAAGGTGTTACTCCTTTTGATCGCATTCTCAAACCTATAGGAGTTTCTTTCATTTTCTTGAAAGATTCTAACTGAGAAGATAAAGTGGATAATGTGTATTCTAACTCCCTCGTATGTAAATCCCTCTGATGTAGTGTGTTTTGTAAATAGTTTATGTATTGTACATAATTCCTTGAAATCTTATAGAGCCTTGAACTATAGCCTCATAAAGCATCCTGACCATCTCCTACAAATCTAGTCAAATCATGAAGATTATGAAAATGAGGATACCTTCTAGTTTGTGGATCAATTACATAAACAGATCCATTTTCCTATATATCTATATGCTTTTTGCCTTCTTTCCGCAATCCATCCACTTTAGAAGGTTGAAGAGCCCTTTGGAATACCTTTCTTGTCGTTGCATACTCATAAATGACTGCAATGTTGATATGGAACTTATCACAATGATTCGGCTGGTTGAAAGCTCAATGAAAGTGTTTGTATTGAGATTCTCCATGGTCTGCTATAAAGAGTGACACGAAAGTGTCTAAAATGACGTGAAGGAGAGAAATAGGCCTGCTATGGAAAGTAGTAAAAAAGTGCAAAATGTGATAAGCACATATTATATAGGTCCGTGAACAATAGGAAAATTCGAATTTTGATGAACACCCAATGAGCACAAACTTCGTGGTGTACAATATTACACAAACTTTTCATGATTATCACACGAGTTTCTCTCTCTTCAAAATTTGCATAAGATATGTTTTAAATGAGCTTACATAGAATTTTTTAAATGATTTGGCAACTTTAATGTAGATTAAGCACAACTAATTGAAATCCTTACATGACCCTTTTTCGACAGTTTTTCACCCTAATGGTTAAACAATCGGTTCGTTTGCTAACTACTGTGGAGGTGTGGCAACATCTTGAAGCCACCTACGAAGCGAAATCAAATGAGCATCAGGTAAATTGTTTAAAACAATTCCTCTCATTTATCATGAAGGAGAGCGATGCTGTCTAAAACTTCCTCCAATCATGGCGATTGAATTTGGACGATCTTCTTCTTGTGGGTCTTTCCGTCTCCACAAAAGTACAATCGGTGATGTTGTTTTCAAGCTTACCTAGTTCTTTTCAGCCATTTGTTTCTAGCATAAGCATTCAAGCGGATCTTTTTGTACCTAAATTAATACCTCTCATTCTTCAAGAAATTACGCTACGATGTGGATCACAAAACTTGGTTTTTGCATCTGCATCATCATCTGAACTTGTAATTGTCATGCACACTGAAGGAAAACAAAGGTTTACACGTTCAAGTTTTGCACATTCCCCATCCCCTAGGGGTCGACACTCTCACAATAACTTCAAAGTTAAATCGCACAATAATACATCACCCTCACGATGGTTTCTGGCCTCGACATCATGTTTCTTATAAAAGTTATCACTGTCATCAGTCGTACACCCATCCCCCTCGAGATTACCATCGATCTACCCATGTTTACCACGTACATATGGACTCTACATCAGATTATGAGTCTCAAACTAGTGATGATGCCTCTATCATTGCCTTCATGGCCACAATGACCTTCATCCCTTTATCCAAAGAGACCTGGATTCTCGATTTTGGTGTGAGCTATCACCTGACGGGTTGCAAAGTTCTTTTAACTAATTACAAACCTCTATCTTCACCTCTAGAAGTACGTTTTGGCAATAATTCTATCCAACATGCCATTGGCTCTGGTTCAACCCCCGTTGAACTTGCAGATGGTGAACGCATCCTAATCCATGATGTCTTGTATGTTCCTCAAGTGTCACGTAATCTCATCTCTATATCTAAATTAACATCAGGTCATACATCCCTTCTATTCACTGATTCTGCATGTATTATAACACATAAACTTCCCACTAGAACCAAGAAAGTTATCCACTCTCTTTTACCTCTTGGGTCAATTCTATCGCTCCCATACTGCACTTATCAGTGAAGATTCACCGACGCATAACTCTACAATGCTCCTTTGACATTATCATTTAGGTCATATTAACCCACGCTCTATGAGGCATATTGCTCAATCTCCCTTGGCTTCACATTTTCACTTCCACGGCATGCAGACATCACTCTTTGTGAAGGATGCCTTTTTGGAAAAATGGCCAACCGAAGTTTTCCACACAATATCACAACAACTTAAGCTCCATTAGCATTAATTCACTCAGATTTATGTGGACCACTTCCATGTATTTCTCTTTTGGGACATAAGTACTTTATCACCTTCATTGATGATTACACACGTTTTATGATGGTATCTTTTCTGAAGCATAAAGATACAATGTTTGTACTCTCTATCTTTAAACAATTTCGGGCTAATGTTGAAAATTTTCACGACACATCTATTAAGCTATACAAACTCACAATGGAGGGGAATACACCTCACATATTTTTAGGGAATTCCTTCATGCAAAAGACATCACTCACCGAGTGACCGTACCTCATACTCCACAATAGAATGGACTAGCCGAAGGACGTAATAGAACACTCTTAGATATGAGCCGAAGCTTACTCGGTAGTGCCTCCCTTTTGGATTCTTTTTGGGAAGAACCTATTATGACCTCTTGTTATTTGCTCAATAGAACGTTTCGCAAGCCTATCAATGGTATTCCATACACAGCCTAGACTGGATCGCTTCCCGATTACAAACACCTTCATGTCTTCCGCTCTCCAGCCTATGCTTATGTCACAGTTGTGAGTCGTTTGAAACTGTTTGATCATTGTGTTTTCTCCCTCTTTGTCGGTTATGGAGAGCCTTTTGGCATCAAAGGTTATTGCCTCTATAATCCTGCAAAAAAGAAATTTTTCTTTGCTCATACAGTCGTCTTCGATGAAGGTGCCTTATTGAACCCATGTGATTAACACAATGAATTACCCTCCATTCCTCATGCTCCCTCTAATAACCCCCAATTAACTCCCACCTTGCCATTTACTCTCCCAGAGAATGCAACTTCCTCCCTCCATCTTGATCTCTCGTAACCTCACATACCCATCATCCCTCCTCCTCTCATCTCAACACCTGTTAAACCATCGCAACTGATTACACTAGAACCTCTGGCACATACCGAAAATTCTAGTTGCCCTCAGCTCGTCATGGGTGCTCCCTCAATTTCTCTATAGACTATGTTCCTGATCTCGCTGCACACTACAACATACCAAGGGTATACCGACGATCGGCATACCGACGGTCCGTGTCGGTGTCGGTATGACCCTCCGAATATTTTGGAAAACTGCTTAGCCTCGAAACAACTACGTTTGTATGAGTGTCGGTGACTTACTAGAAATTACGGACGCTCATACTGACGTTCGGTTTTAACCAGGCCCGAGAGCAAACATTTGACATTTTGGCATTTTGAACTTAGATCTTTCCACTGTCGACTTTGCGTGCGTGAACACCATATCTCTATTTGTCACTCTTTCTTTCTGTCTCTCTCTCTCCTTCCCTCTCTCTCTCTCTTTCCCCCTCCCTCTCTCTCTCTCTAAGCACACCTCTATCTTTCTAGATATGAAGTTTTGGTAAGTATATCGCACATATAGTAGCACTCTTTTTTCTTTATTTATGTTTTTGCTTTTCTAATATCTTCTCTCTTTAATTTTGCAAGAGATTTTGGGATCAAGTCTTTGGAAATTTGACGAAGGACAACTCCAAGTGGATTTTGACGACCACGTTTCAAACAATTACATCGATGTAAGTGATTGTTTTGTTTTCAATTGACATAGAGAGAGAGAGATACATATACATACACACTCACATATGTATAAACACACACATGCATATCCATACACACATACACACATGCATATGCATACACACATGCATATGCATACACACATGCATATGCATACACACATGCATATGCATACACACATGCATATGCATACACACATGCATATGCATACACACAGGCATATGCATACACACATGCATATGCATACACACATGCATATGCATACACATGCATATGCATACACACATGCATATGCATACACATGCATATGCATACACACAATGCATATGCATACACACAATGTATATGCATACACACATACATGCATATGCATACACACATACATGCATATGCATACACACATACATGCATATGCATACACACATGCACATGCATATGCATACGCACAATGCATATGCATACAGACAATGCATATGCATACACACATACATGAATATGCATACACACATGCACATGCATACACACATGCATATGCATACACATGCATATGAATACACATGCATATGCATACACATGCATATGCATACACACATACACAATGCATATGCATACACACATACACAATGCATATGCATACACACATACACAATGCATATGCATACACACAAGCACATTCATACACACATGCATATGCATACACACATACACAATGCATATGCATACACATGCATATGCATACACACATACACAATGCATATGCATACACATGCATATGCATACACACATACACAATGCATATGCATACACATGCATATGCATACACACATACACAATGCATATGCATACACACATATGCACATGCATATGCACACAATGCATATACATACACACATACACAATGCATATGCATACACACATACACAATGCATATGCATACACACAATGCATATGCATACACACATACACAATGCATATGCATACACACATACAAAATGCATACACACATACACAATGCATATGCATACACACATTCATATGCACACACAATGCATATGCATACACACATACACAATGCATATGCATACACACATACACAATGCATATGCATACACACAGACACAATGCATATGCATACACACATGCATATGCATACACACATACACAATGCATATGCATACACACATACACACATGCATATGCATACACACATACACAATGCATATGCATACACACATGCATATGCACACACAATGCATATGCATACACACATACACAATGCAATGCATATGCATACACACAATGCAATGCATATGCATACACACAATGCAATGCATATGCATACACACAATGCAATGCATATGCATACACACAATGCAATGCATATGCATACACACATACACAATGCATATGCATACACACAATGCAATGCATATGCATACACACAATGCAATGCATATGCATACACACAATGCAATGCATATGCATACACACATACACAATGCATATGCATACACACATGCATATACATATACATTGGATCAGATGGGATCTTTGTTGAAAGTTTTTCAAGCTCAAGAGTGTGGGAACATGCCCCAAATTGAACCTTCCACATCATCCACAATCAAAGGAGGCTGATTTCCACGAGTTGGAGGCATCAAATCATGCCCATAATGGAAAGACTTTGATTAGAGAAGATTTAGCTCACCTCTTGATGTGATTGGACCTCACTTTTGACATGTATATGCTTTTGATTGGTTAAAGAGGTTAGTATGAGGTCTTTAAAACCTCTAATGAGTTGTATTATGACTTAGAGTCGTGGAAATACGTGCCCAAGCTGCCCCCTTGCTTAAGCACACCCCCTACTAGCTGTTCTCTGCATATTTTGCAGAAATTTCACTTTTACACACTCTATCTATCTAGATGTTTTTGGCAGACCCCCCGGTCTTGTAATTGTTGTTTCTCCTTCATCCGGAATCCATTTGCAATGATTTTTGTCTTGTTGGAAAGCTTATAAGTTCTACTTTGTCTGGTATAAGTCTGAGGTTCAGTGCCTCCACATGTGCAGAGAAATGTCCAGAACAGTGTCTGTCCAGTTAGCTCATACTCTGTGAAGAGATCAAGTTATCTGTTTTGTTGCAGCTGGTTGAGGCATCATCCAGTATCCAAATGGAGTGATTTTACTCTCATTTGAAAGCTCGTAAAGTCTAGATTATGCTTGCAAAATTTCATTTTCATTCTCTGCATATACTCAGAGAAACTTAGAAAATACAGAACCTATGTCTGAAACATTTCAGGATGCTAGGAGGTTCATTTGCTTTTGTTGTGCACATAGGAGTGTTTATCCTCCAACAGTGGTATCAGAGCTATAAGTGGAGTATCAAAGAGAGAAGAAGGAGCTACTGAAGTGAAGTAAAGACTTCATCAAAGTTTGAAGGAAGGAAGCAAACAATGGGCACGTCAACAAGGGGAAGCAAATACATCATCAAATCAAAGACGAAGCTTCATCAAGAGGAGTAGCTCTATTTTTTGAGGTAAAAGCCATCCTTTTCAACTTCATTGCATCAAGGGGGAGGTTCAAAAGAGTTAGGAGGCACCATGGCTGATCTCAATGCTCAGATTGAGAAGCTCGAAAAAGGAAACTACCAACCGTGGCGATTTAGAATAAGCAATTTTTTGATGGGGAAAGGTTTGTGGGGACTTGTGAGTGGTGGAGAGCCAAAACCCTACATAGATGAGGTAAATCCAACCAATGATCAGAGAAGAGCAGTAAGAGAGTGGGATGAAAGGGACAAAAGGGTCATTTTCATTTTATCTCCGCATATTAGCAACTCTATGGTAGGGCATATTCAAGATTTGGATACATCGAAGAAGGTGTGGGAGTGCTTGGAGAGATTGTATTCAACCTCCACAAAAGCTAGAAAAATTCAGCTCAAGAATGAGCTAAATAATTTTAGGAAAAGCCCCTCTCAAGGTGCTAATGATTACATATTAAAGGTTAAAGAGCTTGCAGATGCACTAGGGTCAATCGGTTGTGCCCTAGATGATGACGATCTTGTCGCCCACACCCTAAATGGACTTAGGGATGATGAAAAATGGAGGGCTTTCACAACTTCAGTGTATGTAAGGGACTCTCTTCCTGATTTTGATCAACTAATCACTCTCATGGTGACAGAGGAGATGAACCTTGGTGGTCATAACGCCAAGGATAGCCAAGGGCAATTGTTGTATGCAGGTAGAGGAAGAGGAAGACACAACCGAGGTGCTTCAAGAGGAAGAGGAAGATATCAAAGCAACCAAGGAGGTCAAGGACAACAAGAAAATGCAGGTCAAAGAGGTGGAAGAGCCACAAATAGAGGAAGAGGTGCAAGATTTGGTGGAAGAGGACAAGCCACTTCAAATGGATGCTTTGTATGCGGTAAGCCCGGTCATTTTGCAAATGAATGCTATCATAGAGCTCAAAGACAAGGGAATCAAAGCAACAACAACAACAATTATAGAGGGCAAGGTAATTATGCAAACACATCATCCAGCCAAGGGAATGATTATTTACTTGCCATGAGGTATGGTGAAGATACAACTCAAGCTAGTGAAGATGTATGGTGTGTAGACAGTGGATGTAGCAATCATATGTCATGTCGAAAGGAGTTTTTTAGTAATTTGCAGGTCCCAAAGCATCAAGGGCATGTGGAAACAGGTGATAACTCAGAGCATATCATTCAACATGTGGGAGATATCAGTTTGGAAGGAAATCAAAGAGCAAAGTGCTTATCAGAGGTATTACATGTCCCTACTATTACCAAAAACTTGATTTCGGTAGGCCAAATGGTAGAAAAAGGCTATCAAGTTAGGTTCAATGAAAGAGGATGTTTTGTTGAGGATCCAAGGGCAGGTTTCAAGCTCATAGCAAAAGGAAAAAAGCAAGGGAGAATGTTCACAATGGACATAAATCAGCCACACCATTCAATGTATGTCACATATGGAGACAAGAGGATAGCAGATTTGGATCTATGGCATAAACGAATAGGTCACATCAACCTACAAAAGCTCAAGGACATGCAAAGGAGGAGCTTGGTAAGAGGCCTACCAAATTTTACATCTAAAATGTTGCATGAAATTTGTGTAGCTTGCCAACAAGGAAAACAATCAAGGCTGCCCTTCAAGAAGAGTGCCTATGTAAGTGCAAATGTTTTAGACCTCATTCACACGGATGTTTGGGGTCCAACAAGAGAAGCATCCCTTGCTGGAAATAGGTATTTTGTAACCTTCATTGATGACTTTTCAAGGAAAGTGTGGTTGTATTGCATTAGAAACAAATCAGATGTGTTCCACTACTTCAAGAAAATCAAAGCACAGGTGGAGAAGGAATCTGGCAAGTTTATCAAAACTTTGAGATCCGATGGAGGGGGAGAGTACTTCTCCCATGAATTTTCTGAATTTTTGCAGGTCAATGGCATCAAAAGACAATTTACATGCAGGTATACCCCTCAACAAAAGGGGGTAGCAGAGAGAAAGAACAGACACATAGCAGAGGTAGGAAGGTGTATGCTCAATGAAATGAATATGCCGCATTGTTATTGGGGAGAGGCTACATATACAGCCACATACATCATGAATAGATGTCCTACATCAGGTATACATCATCTAACCCCTGAGGAAGCATGGAGTGGAAGAAAACCTTGCATTTCACATCTTAGAATCTTTGGTTGTATATGCTATGTACATGTACCTCAAGAGTTGAGGTCAAAGTTAGATGCCAAATCTAAAAGGTGTATTTTTTTGGGATATTCTATGGAAAAAAAGGGGTATAAATGCTATAATCCCATCACCAAGGAGCTAAAGGTAAGTAGGGATGTTGTCTTTGATGAGTTGAAGCCTTGGTATGCATGCACAAGTCCATTGCAGGTTGAAGACATAGGTGAGACAGATTTGAAGAATGATGATAGAGTTCAAGAAAGCATGGATTTGAGTGGTCCAAGCAACTCATGCAACACAAGGACACCCTCACCATGGAGTGGAAGGCTTAGGGAAAGAGAGACCAGCTCTGAAGAAAGCAAAGTCAAAGGCAAAGAGAAGATTTCAGTTGAAGAAGGAAGCTATGTGGACGAGAGCATGTTGGAAGATGAAGAGATAGAAAAAGTTCAAACTCCAGGAGTGGCTAAACAAAGAAAGAAGATGGCAACCACACCAAAAGGAAGTGAAAGAAGGTCTTCAAGAGTAAGATATCCAGTACAAAGGTTAACATATGATAATTTCATTGCAAAGCATTATGCATACATGACTCAGGTAATCAAGGACAAAGAACCAACTAGTTATGAAGAAGCTAAGGATTGCAAGGAATGGCAAGAGGCAATGAAGGAAGAGCTCAAAGCACTTGATGAGAACCATACTTGGAGCTTGGTACCAGCTCAAGAAGGCATGAAGGTGATAGGTAATAAGTGGGTTTACAAAATTAAAAGAAATTCAGATGGTTCCATTGCTAGGTACAAAGCAAGGTTGGTGGCGAAAGGCTTCTCCCAAAGCTACGGGATAAATTATGATGAAACTTTCAGCCCCGTAGCCAAGATGCCAACAATTAGGACTTTGATTGCAGTGGCCACATCAAGGAAATGGATCTTATATCAGTTGGATGTGAAGAATGCCTTCCTCAATGGAGAGCTTGAAGAAGTAGTCTACATGAGCCAACCTCAAGGATTTGCTAGTATGAGGTACCCAAATCATGTTTGCAAGCTAAGGAAAGCACTATATGGACTAAAGCAAGACCCAAGGGCCTGGATTCAGAGGTTAGTGGATTATTTATCAAGTTGTGGATACAAAGAAAGTGTTGCAGATCCATCACTTTACATGAAGAAGCAAGGAGACAAGACGGTATATATATGCATCTATGTGGACGATTTGATCATCACAGGAAGTGATATTGCAGGTATTAAAGATATCAAACAAAGCTAGGAAAGGAGTTCAAGATATCTGATCTTGGAACACTAAAATACTTCTTGGGAATAGAGGTAATCTATGCACACAATGGCATCTTCTTGATTCAAAGAAAATACTTGTTGGATGTGCTATACAGGTTTGGTATGAGTGGTTGTAAGCCACTTTCTCAGCCCATGGAGCCCAATACAAAGTTGGTTGCAGGTCAAGGAGAGGCTATACAAGATATTACACTATATAGAAGCATAATTGGTTCATTAATTTATGCTACATTCACTAGACCTGATCTTGGATATGTAGTAGGTGTTCTCTCTCAATTTTTGCATACACCTACTCATGATCATCTTATGGCGGCAAGAAACGTGCTTCGTTACATCAAGCACACCATCAACCAAGGTCTATTTTACTCATATGATGCTGATCTAAGTGTCAAAGGATATAGTGATGCTGATTGGGCAGGTAGCAAGGATGATCGAAGGAGTACATCGGGTTATGTTTTCATGATAGGTACAAAAGTGATCTCTTGGAGCTCTAAGAAGCAACCCACTGTTGCTCTTTCATCCACAGAGGCTGAGTACAGAGGTTTAGCATTGGCTACATGTGAGCTATTATGGCTTAAGAAGCTACTTAAGGACTTGGAAGTGGAAGTGCAGGAGTTTCCTCTTTATGGAGACAACATTTCAAGCATCTATCTAGCTAACAATCCCATGTTTCATGCAAGGAGCAAGCACATAGAGGTTCATTACCACTTCGTTAGAGAAAAGGTGATGGCAAAAGAGCTAGATATAAGGTATGTGAACACTAAAATGCAGGTTGCAGACATGATGACAAAGTTTCTTGAAGGTACAAAGCTTGGAGGATTCAAGGAAGCTATCAACATAAGAGACATAGGCTAAAGCAACAAAGGAAAAGACTTGAGCTTGAGGGGGAGTGTTGAAAGTTTTTCAAGCTCAAGAGTGTGGGAACATGCCCCAAATTGAACCTTCCACATCATCCACAATCAAAGGAGGCTGATTTCCACGAGTTGGAGGCATCAAATCATGCCCATCATGGAAAGAATTTGATTAGAGAAGATTTAGCTCACCTCTTGATGTGATTGGACCTCACTTTTGACCTGTGTATGCTTTTGATTGGTTAAAGAGATTAGTATGAGGTCTTTAAACCTCTAATGAGTTGTATTATGACTTAGAGTCATGAAAATACGTGCCCAAGCTGCCCCCTTGCTTAAGCACACCCCCTACTAGCTGTTCTCTGCATATTTTGCAGAAATTTCACTTTTACACACTCTATCTATCTAGATGTTTTTGGCAGACCCCCCGGTCTTGTGATTGTTGTTTCTCCTTCATCCGGAATCCATTTGCAATGATTTTTGTCTTGTTGGAAAGCTTATAAATTCTACTTTGTCTCGTATAAGTCTGAGGTTCAGTGCCTGCACATGTGCAGAGAAATGTTCAGAACAGTGTCTGTCCAGTTAGCTTATACTCTGTGAAGAGATCAAGTTATCTGTTTTGTTGCTGCTGGTTGAGGCATCATCTAGTATTCAAATGGAGTGATTTTACTCTCATTTGAAATTTCTTAAAGTTTAGTTTATGCCTGCAAAATTTCATTTTCAGTCTCTGCATATACTCAGAGAAACTCAGAAAATACAGAACCTATGTCTGAAAAATTTCAGGATCCTAGGAGGGTTCATTTGCTTTTGTTGTGCACATAGGAGTGTTTATCCTCCAACAATCTTCACATTGGATCAGATGGGATCTCCACATACACCTTGGGGAGCGCATGACCATGACGACTCAAAAATATATCACATACGTAATGGAGCTCCAGTCATGGATGCAGCCGGGAAGTCAATGCGTCAGCGCATTCGATAACTTTGCTCCATAGAGTTTGGACATTTTGTAATGCTAAAATGGAGTGAACAGGATAGGGATTCCAAAAACTATATTACACAATTGGTATATGAAGAGTACCGACTAGCACTTGGGAGTCCTTTTGTGAGTTCAATGGATTCAACATACGACACGCGAGGTGATGTCTCATCGACCGTGGGAGGCTCGTGATGCTTTTAGAGCAGGCTTACCGAAGCCTGTGTGGTTAGATGTTGAAGAGTGGGAATCGATTCAGGATGAGCAGCAACATACTCCTGATCGATATGGTCAACAGAGAGATGCGACGGCCACATGTTTGGATACGGTTGGAATGTCGCATTTAGGTAGCGGCGGATACGACAGTATGCGCTACCAATTTGTAAGTATCATGTTAATTATTGAATTTTTTTGTGTTCAGCACATCATGTATGTTCATCTAACATTTTGCATATTTATTATAGGAGTTGTCAGTGGGTCGTCCTCCGACACAAATCGAAAAATCTTACGCATATCCTCATGGATTGGCTGCACTGTTGCAAGACTTAGAGGGATGCGGTGCAATCATTTCATGGGAGAATATTCTATGATTAGGTAAACTTATAACTTGGTTTTGTATTTTCAGTTGTTGTTTATAAATGTCATGTCAATTTGTCTCATTTTACACATGCTTTGTTGCAGGATTGTAGGTGTGAATGTTTTGATCCCCTTATGTATATGTATGGTAGTGCTTTGCCACAATTTTGTATTACACTCCTATGTGGCAATGATGTACTATAATGTTGTATTCGATTCTTATATGGAAGTGCTTTGTCACATTGCCACAATTTTGTATTACACTCCTATGTGGCAATGATGTACCATAATTTTGTATTCGATTCCAATATGGAAGTGCTTTGTCACACTCTTGTACATCCTTCATTTATGGAATATACAACTTTTTGTACATGATTCATGGTTCATTTTTGCTCATATAAAATCATGTTTTGGTTGCCATTAGAGTACATAACACATGTACTCGGTTTAGAGTTGGATAGAGTGTATTGTCTTTTGCTAAACAACATCATGTTGTAGAAAAAGGCAACACACTCTACCCAAAAGAATTTGTGCAGATATGGTCATCGGTATGTGCATTGGTACACCCAGTAGAGTCATCGGTATGGGCATCGGTACACCCAGTACAGGCGTTGGTATGAGCGTCGATATTACCGACGATTATACTGACGCTTGTATCGACGCTCATACCAACGCTCATACTGACGACTATACCAGCATTATGTTTCCGATGCCTATACCGACCGCGACACCGACGTCGCGAAAAAATTACACCCGTTCATTTTCCTCGGTAGCAGCCTCGGTATACCCTCGATATGTTGTAGTGGAAGTTTCTCCCTCCTGTACAAACAACCCTCCACTTCATTGGGGAGGTGTTGGCATGTGCACACAACTTGTAGCTCATGCCCCTATTACACCCTCATCTGATGATACCTGGTCCCAATCAAACATCATTTAAATAGTGATCTCTGAGTGACTTATACGTGCAAGAGGTTGACCTTGTCGATCTCCATACTCCACATTCCACTTTTGAGCTTGAGTGCTACCATACAAAGGATATTCCTCAATTACTTTCAGACCCCCCATCCATTGCTTCCACTTTGAGCTTGAGTGCTACCATACCAAGGATATTCCTCAATTACTTTCAGACCCCTCAATTACCAAGGATGCACTATCGAAAATTGATTACCTGTCGATGGCTGCTTTGTTGTACGTTTAATCCAGATGGCTTAGTTGCTCGATACAAGGCTCGCCTTGTTGCACGGGGCTATACTCAGATCCCCGGCCTAGATTACTCGGAGACCTTGTCACCCATTATACGCCTTTCCTCACTGCGTTTACTGTTTGCCATAGCTATCAAATATCATCTATATATTGATCACCTTGATATATAGAATTCTTTTCTCCACGAAGACCATCCTGATGAAATTTATATGGTCCAACCTGAGCATTTCGTGTCTTTCTTCTTTGCATCTTTTGCAACCAGTTTTGGACAACTCTTTATGATATGATTATTTCCCTTAAAATATTTGCAAAAATGTTTTGACTTTTCTATTTTCTTCTCATCCTTATCTTCCTTCTTCAACTATGCAACATTAGCAAATTTTCACTTACTAGTAGATGAGCTTCATTTTCCTTTGCCCTCCTCACTAGTAAGAAAGCTTGATGTGCAACCAGCATAATAGATCTATTATACATGGAGTGATCTTCCTACAACAAAACAGAGACTAATTTCTCAAATGTTAAGGCATTTGGACTGCCTTTTATCGTCAATCAAAGAGTAGAAGCAAATCTCTAATATGATTTTGGAAGATTATTAAGAAGAGTCTACACAACTGAAATATCTAGGAAGACTTCATAAGTAAAAATCTATTGCTCCTTCAAATCTTTGATCTTTGTCAAAAAACTTGTCCATGGATTCTCACTACAAGGAATATGGGCACATAGCAACGATTAACATGACACAATGTTGTTGCTATATAATTGCATCAAGCATCACAACAAACATTGAGCATGAAACATCGATTAAATGACGTAACCATCAACGTTTGTTTTGACGTGTAAAGCGATGTGCATTGTGATGGTAGTACTATGAGTCGCTAAAGCGATGAAATAAAAAAGCATCACATAAGTGATGCTTTCTGCATCGCATAGATGACGTTAAAAAGTGTCGCTTATGCAATGCATTTTGAACACAAATATATGACAATTTAGCATCGCTTATGCAATGGATTTTTGACAAAAAAAATATTGAAAGCTCTTCGATCAGCATCTACATGCATCTAATCAAAGAGCTCTCCAGTGTTCTGTGTTGTGCTTATGAGCTGAAACAATCGCTTGTTGAATTGTTTCTTTATCTAATCTCTATCTTATTGTCTCTCTCTCTCTCTGTGTTTCTCTCCTTTCTACTGCTTTCTCTTTGAATTATCTCTCTTTCTCTTTCTTTTTTGATCTCTCTCTCTCTCTCTCTCTCTCTTTATTGTAGATTATTCAAGAAGTTAACCAAGAAAAAAATATGGCTAAATATTGTGAGTACAATTTCCATTCTTTGCATATCGTTTGAATTGTTTTATTTTCATTAATTAGCATACTCACACTTGTTCATATGCACAGATACACTTATACATGAAGATGCACGTTCACACATATACACATGCACATACACACACATATACACACACATAGACATGCATATGCACAAATATTTCTACAAACACATAAAGGACTTGCATGCATGCATTATTGCATATACACATACACATACACACATTAACACATACTTAAATACATGTATATGCACATTCACATGCATGCACATACACATGGATGCAAATGGAAATGCATGCACATGCACATGCATGTTTCATACATATACACATGCATATACATATAGTTGTATATGTTTATACACATACACATACATATGCACATATGCACATATGTACATATACACACACATACACATATACATGCACATACATACACACACATATGCACATACACACACATACACATGCAGATACATACATATACACATATATCACTACTAGAAACAGGGGGTGTCGCAATAGATTTACACACACATATACACATGCATACACATACATATATACACACATAGACACACTCATACACACATAGATACACACACGTACACACTCACATACACACACATACATACATAGACACATACACACACAAACACACAAACACACATCCACACATCCACACATCCACACAATCCACACACACATACACATGCATACACACATATATATACACATACATACATATATGCACACATAGAGACACAATACACACATAGATACACACATACACACACATACACACATAGACACACATACACACATACACACACATACACACATTTACACACATGTACACATGCATACACACACATATATACACATACACAGGTATATATACACATAGGCACAGACATACACACATACATACATAGACACACACACACATACACACACATACACACACATACACACACATACACACACATACACACACATACACACACATGCACACACATACACACATAGATAGATACACACACATACACACACATACACACACATACACACACATACACACACGTACACACATACACACATGCACACACATACACACACATACACACACACACATATACACACAAATTTACACACACACATACACATGCATGCACACACATATATACACATAGGCACAAACATATACACATAGACACACACAAAGTCATATAGGTTGTTCCTCCATTTTCTCTAGTGTATGCAGCTCATTTTCGAGTTGCAATTTTAGTTCCTTTGTACTCCTCTCATACAATGTGACCAAACTGTTCCAAGCCTCTTTCGGAGTCTTGGCATCCTGTATGTGCCCAATCATGCTATCTTGTATGCTAACAAATAGCCAATACGTTACGTTTTGTGATCCTTGATTCTATTCTTCATACGGTCTTAACTCGTCTGCAGTCCGATTCCTCTCTAGTAACTACAGAGCATTTGCATTCTCTCCTTCGATTGCAAACTGATCTGGTTTTTTTGTGGGCCCCACCTTGCGATCTTGAAATGGAGGTCGAGGTCACTCCGAAACAGAAATCTAATAAAAATGAGTGATCCTAAAGGGATAACTTACGAAAATATGTTTATGTCTTCCACCTTCATGCCAATTTTCATAGCAATCTGAGGTCGTTTTTGAATCACGCTTTCTTCATGCCTTCTCGCATACTCTTCATTGTCGGTCTTCTCCATGAGCTCTCTACCATCATTGCATTAGAGGTCTCAAGCACATCTGGTGGATCAAGGTCTAGTGCTAGTGTTCTGAGGAGGAGCTATAACTTGTAGGGCAAATACAATTTTGAGTTCCAAAAATTTGATGGCGCAAACTTTGCTCCATGGAAGAATCAGATTAGAGCTGTGCCGATTCAAAGGAGGCAATGGAAGCCAGTAAATGGAATTTCAAAGAGGCCTAGTAGCATGGATGAAGATGATTGGGATGAGCTAGATGAAATGGCCAAGACTACCATTTGCTTGCACCTGGCAGATAATGTTTACTTTATAGTATTCGACTGTGAAATTGCAGAGGAGCTTTGGAAGAAGTTATGCAATACAAATGAAAAAGAGACGGCATCAAATAAAGTGTATCTCATGAGAAAATTATATCGCCTTGGCATGAAGGACACAAATAGTGTTGTTGCTCACCTAAATGAGTCTGATGCTATATTCTCCCAATTAGAGGGTCAGAAAATGGATGTGGATTATGAATGAAAGCAATATTGCTGTTATGCACCTTGCCATCATCATGGGATATGTTTCGCACAGCTATTAGCAATAGTGCACCTAGTGGTAAACTCGTCTATGATGACATATGTGGAGCACTCTTGAGTGAGGAGATTCATAGAAAATCTATCGTTGGCACTCAGAGTGGAGATGCATATAATGTTCGTGATTCTTACCAAGGAAAGAATCAGCAACATGGCAGGAGCAAGAACAAGGAAAAGAATGGTCAACGGAATAAGAGTAGAAGTAAATCAAGGGAGAGGGATATCGAATGCCATTATTGTCACAAGAAAGGACACATGAAGAAAGACTATTATGCACTAAAGAATGCTAAAGGAAAAGGACAGAATGTTGATGGGCATGTTAAATAGTTACCTGCACCATATACTTTGACTGTGAATATTAAAGAAATTAATGCTATTTTTGATGATGCTGATGTGTTGACACTTGATAATACTGTGCCAACTGAGGCTCTTATGGATGATTCTCTTTCCCACACATGGTTGCTAGATTTTGGTGCTTCTTTCCATGTGATACCACATACAGAATGGTTCTCTAATTATGCAACAAACTCTCTTGGTACACTAAGACTTGGTGACTCTTATCAGTGTGATGTTGTGGGGATTGGAGATGTGGTTGTGCAATTCATTTGTGGTTCAAAATTTACTATGCATAATGTATGCCATGTACCTCAGTTATCACATATTTTGATGTCAGTTGGTCAACTTGATGACCTTGGCTACAAGATGTTCTTCTATGCTCAGTCCTTTCGTATATAAAAGGGCAATATGGCTATTGCAAAAGGAAGCAAAGTTGGTTCACTTTATCCTTTATTTGTATCACAGAAAGAAGACTTGTGTTAAAAGCACTTCTGTCAAGTCGCTTTTAATCTCGTTTCGGGTTCTTGGGGATGGTTAGGGGTCTGACAGTGCAGAGGCCCTTTATTTAATTTTCTCAAATTAACTATTCAACTAAACAGTAACTATACTTTCAAGGCAACAACTTGCGCTACACAATACTATTTTTTGGTTACGATTATCTTTATGCAATAAACTTACTGTGCGAGTTAACAATCACACAGTCGCACAGACTTATTAATGTGAATGTAACATTACAGTGTTAATACTTAATACCGCAATTCAATAAACATAATACAGTACTCAAGAATTCTATAAATCTGCACACGATCTTCTCACCACGGTCGCCCAGACAGACAGTCTAGCGAACCCGTCTCTCCCGTCCCGAAGAATCACCGTAATGCCTTTTCATTAATGGGTAAAAGTTACATCTATTTGCTACGCCTTTTCAGTGCATGCGATATATGAAAAATACAATTCAATTCCGGTAGCCTAACACTGGCACGCACGGTGGATTCGAACCCAAAAAAGAAAAATACATCTAAGGCTCATCAACTATGCCTTGTATGTACGATGTTCTGGCTAATTTTAATGTGCGGGTGATCTTTTGCTTTAAAGAATCCAGCATAATCTTCAAAGTTTCTGGCTCTACCAGTTGTGCGTCTGTTCTTACTGAACTAGCCGCAATAACTTGACTCATCAGTACATCTGTCTGTGTCTGCAAAAATGCTTCTTGTAAATAGAATTCGTTGGCTAACGCAACATCTCTGCTCAGCCTCAAATCCGCAATTTGGGCATCAATTCGCGACAATCTTTCTGCTTGAGCGCCTAGCTGCTTTTCTCTACGTTCCAGCTCCTAAGCTTGATATTGGATGGTTTTGTATTACAAATCCCTTTCTTTCATGATTCCTTCCATCTCCTTCTTTATTTGAAGTGTCCGGCCTATCTGTGCTTCCAATTCATGACTCTTGAAAGAGTTTGGCAGACACGGTCTTTAATTCTTCAGTATTCTGCATGGCCAAATCTGACATTGCCTGTCCTTTTTGTGTCACGAGCGCGAGAGCTTCACGAGTTTCGTCCAGTAAATTGCCCAGAACAATTCGAGCATCGTCTTTGTCCTGCACCAATTGATTTAACTGCTTTATTTCTTCATCGCGAGCAGCTAAAAGAACATTCTTTTCATTTAACTCGGCAAGTGCTACATTGCGTTGGGCAATTAGGTTGTCTTGCTTTGTGATCCATGCTTGGAGTTGTTGAAGCTGAACCTACAAAGCATGATTCTCTGCTTTGACTGTATTGGCTTCTTCCTGCAACGGAGCAATGTCGGCTTCAAGCAAATCAACTTTGCCTTGCAGTTCGTGTCGGATATTCTCGGATGCCAGCTTCATTTGAAGAGGTAATTGCTGAGAAAGCTGGATCAGGAGGCGACCCATAGATTCCAGTTCATTAAATAGAATAGTCGGAGGAGGAAGAGCAGGAGGAGGTTGTGATGAAGAGGCAGAAAACAGATGAGGGGAGGGTGTGGAGAGTAACCGGGAGAAGAGGATGGAGGAGTGGGTGCTTCGTGAATTACATTGGAGATTGCACTAGGTGGTACTGCAACAGGCTCAGTAGGGTTAATTAGCGGAGGAAGGGGGATAAGAGTATTCGGCACCAGGACTATTCCAGTCACATTCTGACTTGTCGCCTCAACCCTATCACGGCCTCAACATTAGCAAGTACTACCTGGATGATTTCGGCTACAATCTCTTGCAATGATATGACCAAGCAATTTGCCACAGGGTACCGCAAAAACAGATTTGGTAGGATTCAAACATAACCGATACTCTCGGCATTTTTCAAAATAGCACCGTAAATGATACAGGTGTGCCAAAGTGGCACTAAATAAGGAAAAATCATCCAAATATACTTGCATAAATGTGGTCAAGTAAGGTGAAAAGACTTCTTGGATACATCTTTGGAATGTGCTCGGGGCATTCCGTAAACCGAACCACATTACGGTGCAAGCATAGACACCCCAGTTCATGATAAAAGCTGTCTTCGGTGTATCCTGTTTTGCCATCCTCACTTGATTGTATCCACTGTAGCCATCCAGAAAAGAATACATTTCGTGGCCTGCTACTCTGTCGAGCATTGTATCTAGAAAGGGGAGAGGGTACGGATCCGGTACAGTGGTGGCATTGAGTTTTGGGTATTTGACACAGATACCCAACTGTTTATTTTTCTTCGGGACGATCACTATTGGAGAGATCCACTCAACATGCTCAATTGGTACAATAAATCCCACCTTCAATAAACGATCAAGTTCAGCTTTCACCTGTGGCACATAATTAGGATTCATTCTGTTACTAGATTGTTTGATTGGCCTCGCATCCTGTTTGAGCACTACCCGATGTTGATAAATCCGTGGGTCAAGACCTTTCATGTCTCTATAGTCCCAAGAGAAAACATCTGATAATTCACGCAGAAGTTGTACCAAATCATCTTGGAATTTCTCAGCTAATCTTGCCTTAATTTTTACAGGCCTTGGGTTGATGCCATTGTCAATGACTCTAAGATGCATAAACAACCGATTAAGGAGGTTGACTTGAGAAGAGTGGTGTTTGAGGATACTAGTCCTCTAGTTAGCATGCATAAAAATGTTGCACATAGGGACATTCAAGAGAATGTTTGATCAGATCAATCTGCACATGTTCCTGTTCAGCAACCATTGAGATGCTATGCACCTATCTCACATCCACCTGATAGATATGTTCCAGGTTTAGATTTTGTTATGCTAATAGATATCAGTGAGCCTTGTGCTACAAAGAGGCTATGTAGATAGAGGATGATGTCAAGTGGGAGCCTACCATGAAGAGTGAGTTAGATTCTATTCACAAGAATGGTAGTTGGGATTTAAAACCTTTGCCAAAGGGCAAGAAAGCTTTACCATGTAAATGGGTATTTAAGCTGAAATTCACATCAGATAGTGGTTCTCCAAAGTATAAAGCACGACTTGTTGCAAAGGGTTTAAAGCAACAACATGGTGTTGATTTTGAGGACATCTTCTCTCTAGTGGTCAAGATGACTACCCTGTGCATGTTTCTTGGATTCTTTGCAATGGAGGACTTATAACTAGTCCAAATGGATGTGAAAATTGCTTTCTTGCATGGAGATCTTATAGATGAGATCTATATGGAACAACCAAAGGGTTATGTAGTTCTTGGCAAAGAAAGTCTAGTTTCTAAGCTCAAGAAGAGCTTGTATGGACTTAAACAATCCCCTAGGCAATGGTACCAAAAGTTTGATGCCTTTATGAAGTATCAAGGCTATTCTCAAAGCAATGAGGATCATTGTCTCTACACAAAGAGATGCTCCGATGACATAGACACACACACATACACACACAAACACACATACAGAGACACATATACACATACACACATTTACACACATTTACACACATGCATACACATGCATACATACACGTATATATAGATACACATGTATATACACACATAGACACACACGAACACACATAGACACACACACACATACACACATAGACACACACACACATAAGCACACACATACACATACACATAGACACATAGACACATATATACGCATAAACACACACACGTAGACACATACACACACATATACATACATGCATACATATGCATATGCATATGCATACATACATACTTACATGCACACACACACTTACACACACCCATACACACACATGCATGGATATGCATACATAATGCACATGCATATGCATACATACATGCTTACATGCATACACACATATATATACACACACATACACACACATACACAAACACATACACACACATATACACATAGATTTACACACACACATACACAAACACATACACACACATATACACATAGATTTACACACACACATACACATGCATACACACACATATATACACACATAAATACACACATACACACATAGACACACACACATAGACACACACACATACACACATACATACATACACACACATAGACACACAAATACACACACACACAGACACACAAATACACATGCACACACATACACACATAGACACATACACACTTACACACACACATACACACATCCACACACTTTCACACACACATACACATGCATATAGACACATATATATATAGATACACACATATATACACACATAGACACACACATACACACATAGACACACATAGACACACATAGTTAACTATATATATATACACACATATATATAGATATATTTAAATATATATGTATACACATATTTATATACACACACATATATACACAAGCGTACACACACATTAGGTCACATGCATACATGTGTATATATATATATATATATATATATATATATATATATATATATATATATATATATATATATATATATATATATATATATGGATATGCATATGTGTGTTTATGTATGTATGTATGTATGTATATGAGAGAGAGAGAGAAAAGAGTGCGACCAGAGATACACATACACACATATACAAAACATACACATCCATACACACACATGCACATTTACACACACATACACATACATGCACATTTACACATACACACACATACATGCACATTTACATGTACACACATACACATGCATGCAGTTACACACATATAATGAATACACACATAGACACATACACATACTCACATACACATATACATACTCATATACACATACATAATCATATGTACACACACATAGACTCACATAATCATATTTACATACATATATACAGATACACATGCATACACATACACACACACACAACACATGCATACACACATATAGATACACATACATACACACACATGCATATGCACATATAGACACACATACATACAATATATATATATATAAGTCAAAAACCCTATTACACATATTCTAATTCAAAAACCCTAATTTGGAAACACTAATTTTGATATTAGGGTTTTACAAACCCTAATTTAGAAACCTTAATTCATCCTTTTAGCCATATGATGAAAGTATATGTACACATTGCATCTATTCCTCTGACCACCTACTAGAGAGATGTCTCTCCTCCCAACCTTATGCCTTTATATATAGCTACTCGAGTCAACGAGGATCATAACATATATAAAGATACATACACATCATGTAGATACACACACACACACACACACACACACACACACACACACACATATATATATATATATATATATATATATATATATATATATATATATATATATATATATATATATATATATATATATATATATATATATATATATATATATATAATGATGGAGTAGATACATTATGCATCACACATACATGCCTATATGCACACATGCATACATATACATGCATACAAGACAAATTTAAACATATACACATATACATATATACATGTACACATCACACTGGAACTCCCTTACCTCATAATACCTTCTCTATTACTTTTGAAGAAGATTCATTAGTCCATGCACATGGAGCTTCTTCATGAACTCTTTCAAGGTACTCACTAACATAGATCATGCACTCTTCAAGCACCCAACCCTTTGCCATGGATCCTTTTGGTTTCGCTCTTTGCTGCAAATAACCTTTTCATATTCCCATAAATTGCTCGACCCAAAACATCCATCGAGTATTGACAACACCTGCAATCTCTATTTCATCTACAAAATGGACTAACAAATGAACCTGAATATCAAAAAATAAAGTAGAAAGCTCATTCTCCATGAAACATAGTAGCTCTTTGCATTCACATTTCTTTTGTGGGATCGAGTTTTTGTCAATATCTTATGATGTAATCAACCTATACATATCATAAAAAAAATTATAAAGATATTAAGTCAAAATTAAAAGATATCAAATATTCTTATATATTAAATATAAAAGTATCATAATTACCTTACGAACAATCGAAGACGATAGGTATTAAATATAAAAGTATCATATTCGTTCTACATCCATCGATAACCAAAGGTAAAATATGTTTCAAGAAGTTATGCCAATCATGGGTCTTTAACCCAGATAAGCTCTTATCATCCATAGTAAACATGTTCTGGAAAGATGCTCCATATCCTATAGGAGTCTTAATCAATTTAATCCTATTACTGATAGTTTGTATCTCTTTTGTCGTAAGTATCCAAGGAGCACGTGCATAAGTTGTTTCTTGTGGATGTCTATAAAAAACTGGCCATAAATTTTGTTTTGAGTTTTGGTCCTTCAAATCATTCCTTGATGCTATGGTGTCTTTTAATCCAAGAAGATGTTGCCATAATGAATAACCACTATTCTTGAATATATGCATATGATCAAGAAGATGACATACTTTTAACTCTTTCCAATACTCCAAAGAAGATCATATTGATATATTCTCTATGAGTGCCAATTTTCCTTTACCTCTCTTCATATTCTCATTATCTTCATCATCATTGAAGATTTCTGATTCTGAACCTATCACAGATCCATCTATCCATTTTTTATACCAATCCATAGGCATCATATGTTTTGGACACTGACCTGTTTCAAGCTTTCCATTAAAATGTACCGCTTCTCTTTTACATCTTAATGGATGTTCATTAGGCAAGAATCGTCCATGTCGAAGATACATATTTTTGTTAAGATTCTTACTATAGATTGATCTCAACCAATCACCAAAATATGTATAATAATGTGAAGGTTGCCTCTTCGGTAAATTACCACGCAAACACTTTTCCAGGAGTACCACCTGTACTCAAGCCCCTTTGATGCTTATCCATTCAGATGTTTGTGGCCCAATGCCCACTCTTTCACTAAGAAGACATAAGTACATCATTTTTATTGATGATTACACACGTTTCATGATGGTAGCATGGTAGATTGGTAGTTTTCTGTTATAGTTTTTTGTACTATAGCAAGAAATTACCACTGTATCACGTACTCTGCCAAGATCAAAGCCCTTCAAACAGACAATGGAGGAGAATACACATCTCACATTTTTAAATCTTTCCTTCTTTCAAAAGGTATACATCATAGAATAACAATACTTGACACCCCCCAACAAAACGGGGTGGTTGAACGTCGTAACCGAACCAACTTAGATATGACAAGATCCATGTTACGAATAGCTTCACTTCCAAATTCCTTTTGGGAAGAGGCAGTCATGTCCCCCTGCTTTATCCTCAATCGAATCTATTGCAAGCCTTGTATTGGCATCCCATACACTACATGGACAG